>OY987298.1:120888034-121343034 GCA_963920635.1 Pseudeuparius sepicola | reverse complement strand
GTATAAGTGTTATCGTCCGGATAAATTTTGTAAGATTTCATAGAGACCTATAATAATTACCAATAACCGCATCCTACAGGCCTACCAGAGGGACCACCATTGTCATGTAATTAGGTATGTAAAAAGGTGTAAATGTTAAAAATGATAAAGTTCAAACTTTTTCTATGATTTATTGGCGCATTTCAATGAAATTAAAACTGACTTCCTGCCACTTCTCTCGCAGATCGGTATGCTCCTGTCAAGTTACAATTTTATGTCAAAAAAAAATGAAGAAAATTCCAATGCTATGGTATAGGACGTATCACAGCCGACTCTAGGCAAGATCTGAGGTTGAGAAAGCTGGCAACATGGATTGTGGGTCTGCGCGGCGTGGCCTGTCACTCCCTCTCAATTGATTTTACAAGAAATTTACCAGAATTAATTTGTGTAGTGCAGGTAGTGCTATCGTCGCCAGATTGCTACGACGAGACAGAGTGCCTCTGGGTGGAAACAGACTGACCAAAGTGCTGGCGACAGCTTTTTTATAAACTTGTTTTGTTTGTGCAAAAGTGAAACATTTATATAAAAGTTCGAAGTGAAGAATCGTTCCTTGACAATTTCAAGCCTCAAGATGCCTAGAACCGTCGAGGAAAGCTTAACTTATATGCCTGGCTGTAAGTCAAATCGTAATAATAACTTGAAGTAGCTAGGTTTTCTTTGCTTGACGGCAAGCGGTCAACTTGTATTCGTTTTGGGCGTTCCAACGGACGAAAATTTAAGAATTAAGCCAATTGCATGATAGACAAACTAAAGTACCCTTTAAAATTAAAGAAATTTCTTCTTTTTCTTTCTCCTGTTAGTTTGTAGATCACTTAATAAAAATCCTGGGTTTCTACCAATTTGTATTTATTTCATCTTTTTTTTTGTTGTACAACGTACGTTTCGGCGAAAAATTCTGCCATCTTCAGGTACAATAAATTTTAACAGTCTGAAAATTTTTTTGTTTCTCTTTCTTATACAAATACTAACATTATATTTTCAGTTTAATAAAAAAGTAAGACATATTCAAATAGAACTAAAACATCTTACTTAACGTTCTTTGAGAGCAACAATCTTAAGCAAATTGTGGTCGAAAAAAAACAGCTCTGTCTAGTCAATTAAAAAAAAATACTTCAAGACCATAAGTGTACATGACTCATTTAGATAAATTGAGAGATTAATAAATGGAAACTTGGTGGATGAAGGAACTCTGGTGGTGTTTTTACGTAGGCTACATGTTAGCAAGTGGCCCGAAATGTGTTTTGGTTTGCCAAACCAAACCAAAACACATTTCGGGCCACTTGTTAACATGTTTGCCAAACCAAACCAAAACACATTTCGGGCCACTTGTTAACATGTTTGCCAAACCAAACCAAAACACATTTCGGGCCACTTGCTAACATGTAGCCTACGTAAAAACACCACCAGAGTTCCTTCATCCACCAAGTTTCCATTGATAAGAATAAATGAAGCGACAAAGAAGGCAATGCTGTCACAAAAAAGTTACAAAATTGTAGTTAAATATATTAAGTTCTCCTTGAATAGAACGCCAAGTTATCTACTTTAGGTACCTGTGATTATTTTACCCACTAGTGCGATAAAGTCTTACTTTTCTATATTAAATTACATTTTACGCACTGCCGTAGAAAAAATATCTTTAATGTACCTAAAGAATTAAACCGAGGCATTGTAGTTTCTAATTCCACCTGTCGAAATATTACTTCAGTGATCCAACCGATATACTGCCGAATATCAACAGTGTAATATGCGTAGTTTAGGGCACCCCTCGCCGTGCCAAGCCAGCTCGTAAACTTGACGTACGTATCCATCCCCGCAGCTCCTAATCACGAAAGTGCCACGCCGACCGCCCAAGTTCAATAATTAATTAACAAACCAAACCTCATAAATCCGCCCGTCTGCTCCCAATAAGATCTCCTTATTCAGGTGGGTAAATATAAACAGAGCACAATTCGCTACCTTAGAAACGGGGCGGGCCGCTGAACAATAGGTCTTTGTCTCCGAGATAAGGAATTTGTAGTCAGCTATAGTGTGGCCGACCATACAGGGTGTTACGGAAAAGTAGTTCAATTTCATTAACTGCAGATTATTTTAATGCCATTTTTTTATTATAGCTTGAGTCGTATGTGCATAATCTATCCAGTCTATTGTAGTTTATAGGGTTTGTTTAGTAGTAGTTTAGGTTATTTTATTTGGATAAGTTTATTATATTATGAATGTAACTTTATAAGAAATTTTAGGATTTTTTTTTTCATATTATTGCCAAAATATTTGCATATTTATGCGCATAAACATTACATTTTTATATTCATATTTGCCAAAGTTTATTTATAACCTATAATTTCTTATACTATATAAACTAAAATACATACATACATACATAAATACATACACCCACACATACATACGCACACCCACCCTTACACACATACATACATAAAAAAATAAATAAGTGTATTTTCCCTTACTAGTAACAAGCATATTAAAATGTATAAGCCGCGGTGGCGTCGCTCGTACCGGCGCTGACTTTTTAGACTGCATGTTTTTCTGGCTTCGATCGACCTTGATTCGAACCGATGTCGAGGCAAGGGCATGCACATGTCTTTAAAGGAAAACACCGCTATGGCCAAGAGCGCTGGACAAATGTGAGTTCACGGTATTGCTTCTAAATAGCTTTATATACGTGTGCACTCGTGCACTCACTGGGATTACTACGGTTTTCTAGGGTTTTCCGTAGTACTTGGGCGAATGCTATCCTAGTTCTATCGGGAAAAAAGTCTGCCCTAGCCGCAAAAAATGGCAACGAAGGCAAAATAATAATAATTGCCCCCCTCCCCCGCACAATCATGTGGTTGCTTCTGGGGTACTCCTAGTTTGGAGTATTTTGAGGGTGAGAATTATTATTATTATTATTATTAAGTACTAAAGGCTGTGGGGGATAGAGGAGTTAGTAAATTTCCATTACATAATGAGTGAAAAAAGGTCCCTCTTCCAATAGAAACCGACGTGTCTCGGCGATTTCGAAAATTAATTTTCATTACCGAAGGAAATATTGTACCAGATCTCAACAATATCAGTCCAAACCCGTTTCCTTAGTTACCGCACCTTTGTTGTTTACCTTTCACAAATAAACTTGTCAGAGACTATCAACTGACCAAGAATATTCTTGCTGCCCTAAAATTCGCAGTAAATCGCATTCTAACCTTTAACTTCTCTCTAGGCCCAATTCCCAGGGCTTACCTATATACGCAGATGGGAGACTGGAGATTACTCTAGAATATTCCTGGCCAATGATAGAGAAGAGAGAAGAGAAGAGAGTCTACATGAACACTAGAATTTTCTTTAATAGTCAGTGTCTGAAGTATAACGTCATTCCGAAATATGTTTCAATAAAAATTAATTGTATCAATCTTTCCAATAGAAGTATAAGAATATTGAATAAGCTTAAATATAATTTTGTAAGAGAGGAGATACGTAGGTCTTTTAGGATAGTAGACAAAATCGACACGAAACTTAAATTACTTTATGATAGGTTGTCATTAATATGGAGCCTTACGACCCCCAGCCATTTCTTAGGATCTGTACACGATAGGTGCAATAGAATATATTATAACAAGATGTCTACCTTAAGAATAAAAATAAGAAGATTGAGATATACTCAACAAGGCTTAAGACACTCAGAGGCGGGGCCGAGTAGGGGCAGCTGCCCATCGTCTGCACACAAGTCTTATTCTTCTGTATCGAACACCACTTCAATCCACTTCAATAAGGATGAGCTAGATTTGCTGAGTAAAGGACCCAAGTTTAGACCTGAAGGTAGAGGTGAGTCAAGAATTATTAGGGATTTGGAATTGCTGACAGTTGAGACTGAAACTATTTTAGATTCATTACATGCCACTGACAATGTCAACCAAATTAAAAATAATTGCGAATTTTTGATTAGGAATGAGTTAAATAAAATTAAACCAGGTAATCTTTCTCCAAATAACTTTAACAAAAACCTTGTTACATCTATAAAAGAAAAAATTAGAAATAATGATTTAGCCTTAACAAACGCGGATAAAGGTAACTGTATGGTTATTCTAAGCAGAGATGATTATAATAGTAATGTACTAAAATTTATCACAGAGAATAATTTTCAAATTTTCAACCCTAAACTTCCCACATTTATAAAAGTGGTTAACCAGACAATTAATAAATCAACAAATGTTTTGAGCGACAGGCAAAGACGCCTTTTTTCAGCTAACTATACCTTGATCCCTAGACTGTATGGTCTGATCAAAGTACATAAGTCAGATAATCCTGCGAACATGCCCATAAGACCAGTGGTATCTTTCAAAAATTCTCCCACTTATAAACTAGCTAAATGGCTCAATACACGTCTAAAAGAGGTAATAGATTGTAATTTTAAATACACGATCAAAAATAGTGTAGATTTAGTGGAAAAAATTAAAGATGTTGACATACCAATAAACTCGAAAATGATTTCTCTAGATGTGACCAATTTATTTACTAATATCCCGGTAAATGAGGTTTTGACTTTGATTAAAAACATGTTAAATGAGAGTGTCTGGACAGATGGAGAAGCTGAGGAACTTTATAATTTCTTAAATTTATGTATTAGACAATTTTTTTTTAATTTTAACATTGTTACTTACCAACAGCCAGAAGGTCTATCCATGGGTTCTCCATTGTCCCCCTTATTGGCAGATTTATTTATGGATTTCATAGAAACCAACCACATTTTAAATAATAATAATTTCTCCTCTAATATCTTATACTATTATAGATACGTCGATGACATAATATGCCTATGGAATGACTCCCTCCCTGACCAACTGAATGATTTTTTATCATATATTAATAATATACATCAGAATTTAAAATTTACCCTAGAAGTGGAAGAAAATAAAAAGATCAATTTCCTTGACCTTACAATTTCTAATATAAACAATAAACATGATTTTTCTATTTATCGGAAGCCATCACATACAGGGGTGATCATACATCAACCTTCTTTTCATCCATACAATCAGAAATTAGCCGCTTTTAATAGCTATGTTAATAGATGCTTCGACATTCCGATGAATGACATAAATCGCAACAAAGAACTTTCTATTATCAAACAAATATCCTACGGACAGAATTTCCCTATTTCTTTACTTGATAAACTTGCTCAAAAAAAGTTGAATAGATATTATAGAAATTTAGCTTACACCATGAATAACAATAATAATAATATCACAAAATATTTTTCACTAATATTTAATGGCCAAATTTCTTACAAAATTGCAAAAGTTTTTTCGGAAATTGATATCAAAATTGCCTTTAAATCTAAAGATACTCTTTCTTCAATAACAAAGTCTCTATAGATCAACTGAAGAAACCAGGGATATATCAGTTAAACTGTGCGTGTGGTGCCTTCTATGTCGGAAGAACTAAAATGAATTTTGATTGTAGATTTAAAGAACACTATAGGTGTATTAGAAATAATAATGAAGAGTCACTGGTTGCTAAACATATTCTCGATACAGGACACGACATTGATGTTAATAATAAATTTATTTAATTATTTATTTAATAATAAATACAAAATACTTCATGTTGAAAATAATTCAAATATACTAAATATGGAGTTATTGGAGATACTTAGAAATATAAAACTAAAATCGAATAAATTAATTAACTCTCAAACTAATTATCCTGATTCACTACTTAATATATTCAATTAACATATAACCGCCCCCCCCTTTGTATCTTGTTTGGCCTTTTTACTTTTTAACTTTTTTTACAAGTTCCATTTAGGCTGTTCTTGCATTTTTGGCAGGACCCCAATATATTATGCACTAGGATGTATGGGTGGTTGCCTATTGTTTGGTTCCTCCTTGGAGTAATAGTTCTGTCCTTGTCAGAAAAGACCGTTTTGTGATCAGTTCCTTCAAATGGCTGCCCAAACAAGTACAAAAAATGAAAAAAGTCAGGTTTTTCGACTATAATAATAAGAATTTTTAAAAATCTTTTAATGTGTGTCATATGGGACCTATGTGTTTCCTCGAAAAGTAAGTTTAGGTGAATTGTAGTACCTGTATTCATGATGTATAAATAATTTATCGTTTTTTAGGAAATAGTAAGAATTTTTTTATGGTGAATGGCGTCCGTGTGAGGTTGTGCAATTTTGCTAAAGATCTACACTCGTTGGGAATGAATTATTCGAATCTTGCTTCAAACCATGTTCTGTTTTTTGCTCTTTAACCCTCTTTACAAGATTTTTTGACAAATCTCGTTGATCTAAAATAATCGTAAGTACATTGTTGTAGGTTAAAAATGTATACAGGGTGTATATCTTTTTTTAAATGCATGACTATGTTTAGATTTTCTGTCATTGCAGTTTATGGTCTGATGATGCAAACAGTGTTTTGCGAAACCGGTAACCCAATTTAATCAAAATAAAGAAGATTTGTAGACTGTGGAATCTATTTTTTCATATTTTTTTCAAAGTTTTGTCATTATCGAAAATTTTGTGTAGAGCCTACATTATACCTGCACTCGAGGCCAACGATAAAGACAGGCCACGGCGCTAACGCATAATCGCGTAGTCACGTGACCAACTTAGTTCTATATAATGAAAGGCATTTTTGGAGATAAGTAGAAAAAACAAATTTCGTAACAATTTGGCAAGTTTTCTTTCATCTATTGCATTATTGGATTTGTGCATCCAAGCTTTCTCTAAATGTTTTTTCAAAATTTTCAACCTGCCTCAGCTGTTTTAGGCTGAGAGTTAAACGGCACTGCACTCACAATATTTTGGCACATTCTCAAAAATTGTTGGGACATCACCTTCTTTTAGCTTAGGTGATATTCTCTATAGGTATTTTCCTCCCACAACACATTTGTCCACTTTAATTATTGTTTCACTTTCTTGAAAATGTGTTAGCCACAATCTCAGTTGGGATTTGACGAATCCATTTTTGGCGGAAATTTTCATCCCGAGGCAAAACAAATGTTTGTTATGGCGACACTTTCTTCCTGGCTTTTGTGATATGTATAAATATAAATAATATAAACAGACCCAATATTTGGTATTTAGGTTATTTTTTACGAAATAAAAATGAAAACTAACCTCAGTAGGTATACTGTAAATATTGCCGAGGTCTCAGTTGATCGGCAGCGTGAAAGACCGAATAGAAACCATATCAGGGCGTAGGTCGACAACGAAAATCCTCGAGTACGTTACAACACTGATTTATTTCGCACAAGGTGAATGGTGAATGGACCAATACTCCTGGACGGGACGACTCCCACCCAGAGGCCACAATAACACCTGGGCGGTTCCCCTCCGCCAGGACACACGCGCACTAGACACAAACTTGTTTCTAAAATATAAACTAAGACGTTTAAAAACACTTTAAACATTGAAAACTTCTCAAAACCCAAGCTGCCGCTTTCAATTATTTGACAAATGACATGTAACGTCTGACTAAGATGGTCACGTGATTTTTGTGCGCCAGCGCCTGTCTTTATAGTAGGCCTTGACCTACACTATAGACTCCTCCCACATCCCCTCAATACATATAAATTATCAGTTCCGCCGGATCTAGTCTGCCTTCCCCCACTTGCAAAATAGGCCACGTGGGCGGGCCGGCGGAGACCAGCGCGACCGCATGACCGTCTTTTGGGGGTTATGATAAGAGGCCATATCTCTCTTTTCCTAACGAGAAGTATTATCCAGGGATCAGGGCCAAATTCAAATTGTTCACCAGCTTATGTGCCCACCAGTTTATGGCTTTCATTATTCCGCAGGTGGGAGGGGTGCCCTCCGCCCGCTGATCATTCCATATTGTTTGCCCCTTCCACTGTTCACTTCCGCGCCCAGAATTCAACTTCGGGAAACAGCCCGTCCACATATTTATTAAGCAGGGGTATCATTCCATCTTTATCCTTCAATAGAAATCGTACGTTACATCAACCTTATTCCACACACGAGCAGAAAATACAAATGTTATATTTCCCTACGTTTATGTTCCAGACTATTGTGTTATTTCAGTGATACAGCAACCTGTTGATACCACGAAATGCCACCAATTCAAACTTTACTTAGGTTCGGTGGACCGCCTCTCGAAATGCCAAGACAACTCATAGACTTGACGTATCCCTATACCTGCAGTATCCTAATCCCAATAGTGCCGCGCCGACAGCCCAAGTTCAATAACGAATTAACAAACCAAACGTCGTAAATCCACCCGTCTGATCCCAATAAGATCTCCTTGTTCAGGTGGGTAAATATAAACAGAGGCACAATTTGCTACCTTGGAAACGGGGCAGCCCGCCGAACAATAGGTCTTTGTACCTAGGTTCAGGAATTTATATAGTTAGCTATAGTATATAGCCGGCTATACATATGCAATAAACAGAGCGGCCTCGGCTATTATGGGTCTGAATGCCGGAATCGATAGAATTTTCCCAAGCCCCGTACTTACGATGTTATATCTGCTTTGTTGTGTTTATTTGGTCGGCATGTATAGTATACAGCATTTTGGGGATACCATTACACAGCTTGGAGTTGTGAGAGATATAACAGAAGCAGTACTGAGAACGGTAACTTAAACATTAGCTATACCCTATTCTATGAGGACATTTAAACATTTTTTATTTTAAATGAATCCATCTATAGTGTGTTTGTGAAAAACGTAACAATATAAAATCTATGTCATCAGTTAGAAAGTAAAAAATACAATCCAATTTTGTTTTATAGACCATAGGCCTATTTTATTTGGTTTTGAAAGATTTCTTTAGAAAAAATAATTCATTTGTGCTTTCTTGAAAATGGTGCTTATTTTGAACATTTAAAATAATAGTTATTTGTGTTTTTTTGTTGTTGTTAGTACTATTGATATTATTGTTATCATTGAAAAGTTTTCTTTTGCCATAAATTACTACAAAATATTGATATATTCATTAACTGCGAAATATATAATAAATGACAGATTTCTCTGAAATGGTTCACTTTTTGGGGTCCAATAGCAGTACCATATTTTAGTGTGAAATAAAATAAAAACTGAATCAGAATATTATGGTACTATGTACAAAGAAAATCAGAGTCCTAACTTTAAAGAAGTAGTGAGTAAAAACATCCATGTAGAGCAGTCCAGAAGAATCACTTAAACATTGAAGTTATTTATTAGTATTATACAGGGTGGTTCACTTTTATGTGGTAGGACTTTAACATTAGATAGAAAAATATAATCTAAAATGAAAATTTTATATCAACATATATCGGGGAAAGCTTAGTTTCCGAGATACAGGGCGTTGAAGTGTTGGAAAAAATATGAATTATTTTTTACACTGTCCGAACCAGTGGAGATATTTAAACCAAATTTGATGTGTAGTACCACCTTTTTGACTACGATATTTAGTGATAATATGAAGGTCCTGAAATAACCAGTGGTGGAGTTATGGGTTTTCACTATCACTAAATTTAAAAAGTAATTAGTACGGACCTGTCTCACATCAACTTAAATTTTTTTTCGTAAAGTTCTTTCAATTCTCTACAAAAAGTGTATCTTGGCATTTTTTTGTATCTGCCACGGTTGTGTAGTAAATAAATTATTTCGTTTCCATCTCAGCCTTTTTTGCCTAAAAATGTGTTTTCTAAGATTATTGATAAATATCGCAAATAACAGAAATTAATTATGGAACACTTATCGGATTCAGCTATTTTATTTTTAATTTTATGGAAACAATTTTAAAAATAAACTGGCACTTGGTTTGAGGTACATTACTTTATTATCATTTTAACATTTTTATCAAATCTAGTATTATTTATTAATAATTTTTATAATTCTAAATTTGTACAACATTCAACAATTGTTCAAAATGTGATCCATTCTGTTGCACACATAATTCACTTCGACGCCTAACGGATTGAACAGCATCGATTAAATTGCCATTTCTCAATTCATCGCACGCATTTCTGATACGATCAATAAGTTGTTCCCTTGTTTCTACAGGAGTCGCATAGACTTGTTCTTTTAAAAATCCCCATACGAAGAAGTCCAGAGGTGTTATGTCCGGAGAACGTGGTGGCCAAGCGACCGGTCCCCCTCGTCCGATCCACCTATTTGGAAAGTTATTATTTAACCAGTTCCTCACATTTCGGTGAAAATGTGCAGGACAGCCGTCAAGTTGGAACCAAGCCAACAATCTTAAGTTTAAAGGAATGTCTTCCCACATATTATTATGCTCAGCTACTAAAAACTCTAAAAAATTGTCACCATTCACTCGCTGTGGCAAAAAAAAGGGTCCAAACAGATGATGGTTGTACAGTCCAATCCAAACATTGACACTAAATTCGACCTGAAAATTTCTTGGCCGGATTGCATGTGGGTTTTCTTGTGCCCAAATATGCTGATTATGAAAGTTTACTACTCCACGACGAGTAAAACACGACTCGTCCGTCCATAAAATGTTATTTAAAAATTGTCTATTTCCTTCAATTGACTCCAAAATCCATCGGCAAAACACTAATCTTCTTTCTGCAACGCAGGGCCTTAAACCTTGTACGGGTTGTAGATGATACGCATGCCTGTGATCTCTTTTTAAAGCTCGCAAAATTGCAGACTTTGAAACACGTAGGGCCACTGACACTCTTCTGCTACTTGTTGTAGGATTCCTATCGAATTCACGAAGAATCTCATTGTTGCGTCTGACTTGTTGGATATTGTTTTCATTTCCTCGTTCGACGATTCTAGTTCTCAGACCGCGAGTTCTGAATTGCCGGTGCATGTTAACAAACACCGAGGGACGCGGATGGCGCCTATTTGGAAATCGCCTCCGGTATTCTCTGGCTGCTTCCGCAGAGTTCCCATTTGCAACTCCATAGCAGAAATGGATGTCAGCCTGCTCTTCATTTGTAAATTGGAACGGCATTTTAATTATTGACAAAGACAAACTGCGGCGCTGCTACGTTCATCTACTGGATGACAGATTATTGTATTATTAACTGTCAATAAGATTTTCTTTTCCATGGCACACTTATCTTCACCAGTACGGCGATGCAGAAAGGACCTTAGTATTTTGCCGATGGATTTTGTAGTCAAAGGAAATAAGACAATTTTTAAATAACATTTTATGGGCGGAAGAATCATGTTTTACTCGTCGTGGTATAATTTAGAATTCTACAAATTTAGAATTATAAAAATTATTAATAAATAATACTAGATTTGATAAAAATGTTAAAATGATAATAAAGTAATGTACCTCAAACCAAGTGCCAGTTTATTTTTAAAATTGTTTCCATAAAATTAAAAATAAAATAGCTGAATCCGATAAGTGTTCCATAATTAATTTCTGTTATTTGCGATATTTATCAATAATCTTAGAAAACACATTTTTAGGCAAAAAAGGCTGAGATGGAAACGAAATAATTTATTTACTACACAACCGTGGCAGATACAAAAAAATGTCAAGATACACTTTTTGTAGAGAATTGAAAGAACTTTACGAAAAAAAAATTTACGTTGATGTGAGACAGGTCCGTACTAATTACTTTTTAAATTTAGTGATTTCAGGACCTTCATATTATCACTAAATATCGTAGTCAAAAAGGTGGTACTACACATCAAATTTGGTTTAAATATCTCCACTGGTTCGGACAGTGTAAAAAATACTTCATATTTTTTCCAACACTTCAACGCCCTGTATCTCGGAAACTAAGCTTTCCCCGATATATGTTGATATAAAATTTTCATTTTAGATTATCTTTTTCTATCTAATGTTAAAGTCCTACCACATAAAAGTGAACCACCCTGTAGAGTTATTTTCAGGAATTCCACAGAAAAATTACCAAAGAACTAATGAAACCACGTTATTTGTCAGCATCAGTAACCTATTGGACCGAATTTCACTGCGATATGTTGTTTACTTTCAGAGATACGAACCTGAAAACCAAAGACGATAAAATTATTAAGGTCTATAGGAAAAAGTCGTACTGTTTGACGTTATACCTGCCTACAAAAGATTGTCCTGAAATACACTGAAACTACGTATGATCGAATTTAATAAAACTGACATTTTAACACTCCACCTCACATACAAATATCCCTCAACGATTTTGATACTAATATTCAGGTGAGACAATTTTTTTAATGCTAGACCATGTCTATTGGTAGGGGATTTAAAAATTGTACTTAATTTTTTTCTCAATTGGAGAAAATAATTTTTTTAGCCTTGTGTATGACTGTTGATTTAAACTAGCTTAATGGAATTAATTGTCTTAAATAGTTAGCAAGAACCAATGTGTAGGCTTGACCCATCAAAATGAATGGAGAGAAAAAGTTAGAATAACTCAGGAAAATGGATAGATATAGAAAAAAGGTAGAAATTAAGGAATGAAATTTTAAGCATGAGATGGAATTAACATAACTATATAATATAACTAAAATGGATAGAGAAAAAAGTTACAGAAATGAAATTTCGGACAACATTAATTATTCTAAGGTTTCCCATGTACCTTCATCCAAACACCCTTTATACAGGGTACACGGTTTGGATAAAATGAACTCGTTTCTCGAAAACTGAAGATGAAGAACCTAAAATCAATGTTATTGGTTCATTATGAAGTTTCTTATGTTTTGTACCTAAGTAGGTACTCGCAAAAATTTCGATACTGCATCAACTACTTATTTTTTACAGGGGGTATAATCATTATTAAAAACAGGGTGGGCACTTCTTCTTTGTCCCATCTCGTTAATATTAATTAGGCAAGGGAAAATAAAACGAACATAATACTTCGAACTACGCAAGTCAAAAAATCCCTCTACCAATGATGTCCTTCCCAACTTCATTTTTCTCTTGATACCGTTCCTAATTCTTGCTCCATTTCAGCTCACGCTGTTTTATTTTTATGTCTTATTCGCAGGGATTTGCCAAAAACAACAAACCTACATACCCTTATAAAACTAACGCGTTCCCCCATCCAAAATTTTCCCTTTTCGTGAGCCATCTAATCAACCTGAAGCACATGAATCCTGGCCATGGTACGCGAATAGTCCTATAGGGAAACTCTGTGGGCGGTCCCTTTCACCTTACGGGATATCTGCTTCATTGTTGAAAATTATAATAACGATCGCACGTAAGTTATAATTATACAGGGTGTTTCAGACTTAAATACAATAATTTTAACCACATACTCAGAAAGGTGCCTAAATAAGGAAAATCGAAAAAAAAAAAAAATTTTTCGGAAAAAATGTTTTAGAAATAATTAAATAATTTTAATATTTCCCGTAACGAGCTGCTCAGTTTTATTATCGGGTAGACGCGTACCCAAGGCGCCAGGGAGAGGCAAATTCGTTTCAAGTCTTCCTTACGACGTTGCCAGCTCGCGGCGCCGCAGGCAAGGAAAACACTCAATATTTTTTATCTTTTCAAGGTACCTACTGATTTATCTAAATGTGCCTACCTTTTATTATCCCTTTAGGATAATAATCGCTGATAGCAAATGAAAGGTGGTTTAAAAACTATCCTCCTCTGGTAAGTTGAATGGTAGAGGAAGAGACCCAAATTTGAGACACTTTTTTTGTAAATTCAAAATAAAATTCACCGTTAATTTTTTTTTAATAATTTTGTATTGGAATAGTTGCTTAGTGCATTGACAAAACAGTGATGCAAAGAAACTACATTAAAATAGCGATCTAGACAAATTATTCAACTTAAACTTTTTTTTTTGTCAATTTCCCCATAAAATAAAAGGTTGCCTAATTTGAGACAGGGTGACTAATTTGAGACAGACGGACATTCCAATTACGCACTTCCTTTACATTTTCTACCATAATATGAGAGTCCCATTTCTTGTGTTTTTTGGCATCTGTAATAAAAAAAAATGAAAATATTTTTTGGGTGCCTAATTTGAGATAGTCTCAATTACAGTACAAATTTGGTATCTCAAATTAAGAACTTTCAGTATAAAAAATTGACAACAGTATTTTAGGTTAGTTATGAAAAAAATGGTGCCAGATTTCAATAAAATATCATTAAGCGACACCTCCTATACCAACTACTACGACATAGAAATTTTTTTACACTTCACCTTGACTGTAAATGCCAGTTTATTTATACTATCAAAAAAATTTTAGCACTCAAATTGCACCAAACGTGCTTTTGTACAGAAACAAACGAACTGAAGCGCTCAACTACCACTTTAACACTACACCCCAGTTTATTTTAATAGTTTAGGCTATTTCTGTTAGATGGCGTTAAATATCTTTTAATATAAGGAGCTATCCCAAATTAGGTACCTATCTCAAATTTGGGTCTCTTCCTCTAACACCTCGGTAAGATACGCACTCACATTCGCACTTGCCATATTATCAAAACTCCCGGTTTAGAAAAAAAGTTCGGCGGCACGGCAGCGCCCGGACGATATGGTACTGCGGTTTTCCACGGCGTCCACCGACTGAATTTAGACCTAAACTCGCCCTGCGTATCTTTTCGCGTTGTCGGTTTCTTGGTTTCTAATGGCCGACTGGCCGACTCTCCTGCGCGGTCGCGCTCTGCGCTCCCTCTCGATGTGGCGACTGTCGTTTTGCTCGCGGTGCGACGTTGCCGATACAGTTCGCGTAAGGGCCGCCTCCACCGCCTGATTTCATTAGTCAATTGCTGGTCGGCCATAATGGAAGGAACGTAATGGGTGGAGACAAAGCCAGAAGCCATGATTTTAGCACAATTCGAAAAGGGATTTACCTCGTCGCGGTCGCCAGGCCGAGTACCTCATCGCAAAAGTCACAACAATTTAGGGAAACTAAGAGGTCCCTACATAGTACGTAAAATGATGCTGAAGCAAACAAAGCCAACGTGTTTGGATTTTTTCAAGGATTAACAAGAATAAGAACAGAAGTTAACATCATTGAAATAAACGCAAGTAAGGGTAAGTTCAATTGATACTTTAATTGAATTGGCCTTTCATAAATGCATAAATGGTAAAATTACTTAAAAGTATTTAAAATCGGGGAATACCAGCAAAAACCGGCAACATTGCACGTCGCCCAAGAATGTATCTTCTGGCCGGCCCACTTTTTAATTGCGAATTCGTGTTAAGCTCAATTTTCTCCACATGTGGTTAAAATTATTGTATTTAGGTCTGAAACACTCTGTATACTTATTTTGTCAGAGCTGAAATCTGTCTCATTTGTGAAATTTTGAAATTTAATTATGGGAGAACAACAGGCCAGAAGCCTGATACGCAGCAAGCGAGATTTTCTCTGACGTCACTCTATAGTATCTCAAAGCACTGAGCCGTTTGCAGATGGCTTTGTCTCGGTCATACAGCTTATAAATAATGCGGGCGAGATCCTTACGGCGATTTCCAACTGCGACGATTCCTTTATGCCTGTTTCACGTAAATGTTCCTGTTATAAACAAGCGGCCTACCTACTTCCCCCACTGTCTCGTCGTACACCGTGGGCAGGAAGGTCCGCGCGGAGCGTCATACGCGCCCGCCATCTTGATAAAGCCGAACGACGCCGGCGGGACGGATAAATAGTAAATAGAGCGGGGCCGGCCCGGCGCGACGTCCCCCATAAATATCCAGGGGAACGGCGGAGGCTGGCATGCTTTTGTTTCGCCGTGGCCCTCTTACATTTTTTACTCAATTTGTTTTTTTTTTCTCTTCCCTCCGTGAGTGAGGAGGGTCGGCGGACGGCGTGGATGGGGGGTGCATGAGAATGGTATGAGGCTGCACAAAGTGGAGGGTGTGCCAGGATTATGAGTCTACATGAGAAATGATTATTGTCCTTTCCGCAAAGACCAATTTAGCATTCCCGAAAAAATGTGCTTGAGTTTTTACACCACCTTCGGACAAACTCTTTAACTAAATACCTAAGTTAAAATCGATTATACACGATTTATTTTAGATTCACCTACACAAAACCTGTCATGAAAACGGATCTTTCTCCACTTTACAAAAATCCAGCACTGAATATAGAAGGCGGAGTTAACTTTTTCTATTTCTTCCAGGTTTCTTTGACATTTTTTATGGAAGGTGCATAAAGAGTTCTCGCTATTATCAATTAGCTGTCCTCTCTAGTACTGTCTCCTATCTCCTTCTCTCTCCTTCTCTCTCATTATCTCTCCTTCTTTCACCTTCTCCCGAGTTCTCTCTCTTGTTCTGTTTAATACACATTACAACCTACAAAATAATGTATATAGCATTAATATGCTTATTTGCATAGAACCCTTCATACTCCCTTCCTACGTTCAAACAGGTAATTTCTCTATCAAAATTCCTGTGTCGAGAGTTCAGCTATGCTTCCTAGAATCTCTGCACGGGAGCAAACGCGTTTCACCCTTTTGAGAGTCTAACCGCGTAATATTTCACGCGTTAAACGATGCATACCAGAAACTTAAAACCATATTGCTCTATTCTTAAAGGGCTTTAATAAATTAAACTTCTGGAATTTATAGATAGTCCAGGAAATAAGTAAATTGCCGCATTCTGAGCACCAAGCTGGTATGGAACATTTTCGTCGACTGCTTACAAGGTACTCAAAAGAACCGTTCCTTTATATAGAAGACACAAATTATGCCACGCCTATATGCACTGAATTTGGCCGCGAAGGTGGCCAGCCGGCAAACATTCTTCTATACCTAACCCAAGCAAGTACTCGCCATATAGGTAGGTATTAGGTGAGCATGCAGTCATTAGTTTTTACTGCAGTATCTATATTTTCTCTCTTTCTTTTCTCGGCAACTGATGCCGAGATTATTTTATTTTTTCTAAAGTGATTTCTACTTGCATTTCAGATAAGTCTGGGTAATATCTCAACTATGTAAAAAATATTACAAACACAAAACACAAATAATTATAGAAATGCGTTTTTCTCTAAGCGTTTGTTACAAAATACAGGTTGTCCTCTGATGTTTATAAAATAGACAACAATTTTCAATTTCTACGAAAAATTTTACTTGCCTTGAAACTCTTTAAAATATAGTAATTTGTTTGATTTAATATTGAAAATTTTTAAAAAATCATAATTCCTAATTCGAATGTCTATTAATTTTCCAAATATCAATATTTTTGATTTAATTGTTTTTATATTTTTAATTTGGGGTCTACTGTATATATTAAATTGAACAAATAAATATCTTTTGGGAGAGCTTCAATGCAAGCAAATTTTGTTATGAGGAATGACATTTCTCGAAAACTGAAAATAACAGTGTGCTACACAGGCAACCGCAACTGGGGATACCTTGTATACTACACTTTTTGTTATGAACGTAATAATACAGGGATATTTAATATATATTAAAGTCCTACAAATATGTATATCTTTAGAGCTTTTTTTCTAGCCCTGATGAGGGTCACGAAGTAGAACGAAAGCTTGGTATTGGTCATTGGTCATTTAAGTGTGCAACATATGGAACTTTTTTTATTAACTGCACAACCAAATACAGACATTCCCGAAAGTTGATTCTTGTTCAGTAATCATATTAGGTGCACTTAGAATGGTTGCAAGTTAAACAGCATACAGGGTATAGGTCACTAATATAAAAATTGCACAAGATTAAAGTACCCTTATTTCAATAAATTCAGCAAAAGGTTATTAAGAAAAGTTGTTTAGAATTAACTAAATTAACTAAATACCAAAACATAGCCTCCTTAGAAAAAAAAATTTTTCGTCGATTAATTTCCACAGTTTTTTAATAAACATTTAAAATAAAAATTTTGCACCTCAAATGAGCGTTTTTTAATATACACATTATCATTACTAATGTTTTACCTTGTTCATAAGAATTTTTGCGAAATTTTAAAGTTTTGTTTAATATCGTTGCAACAAACATGAAATTGGTGATTCCCTAAAAAATTAATAATCTAAGTTAACTTTACAAATATTCTTGAATATGAACAAAGTTATGCGAAATTGATATAATTTTGATTGATTTATGAAATTGTTTAGGGTGAATATTAAAACAAAATTTTTTTAGGAAATTATTAATGTTTTTCAAAAAACATTTTGCTGAATTTTCTGAAATAAGGGTATGTACTTTACTCTTGTACAATTTTTATATTTTTGACGTACCCTGTATGCTGTTTGACTTGCAACCATTCTAAGTGCACCTAATATGATTATCGAATATGCACCAACTTTCGAGAGTATTTGTATTTTCGTTGTGCAATTAATAAAAAAAAATCCCATATGTTGCACATTTAAATGACCACAGTGTATATAAAAAGAAGTTTAATATATACCTTTCTGTCTGAAAGACTCGTTATTTTATCTATTAAGTATAACTACACAGCCGTAAACCATCTATTTATCAAATCTTTTTATACAAAAGTTGTAGAATTTTTTTCAGAATCAGTTAAAAGAAATGAGAATTTATAGCCCTTAATGTTTTTGTTTTTGAATTTAGAAAAAAGTTGTAGGTAGGTATGTGAATAATAGAAAATTTTCTTGCGATTTCAGATATGTATTCAGAAAAACAATATTGAATGTCGCGTTTCGGAGATATAGACCAAATTATTGTTTTTTTTTAGATGGAATGTTATTCAGTTTTAGAAATATACGCCTTTTTCTAATTTTATATGTTTGAAATATCCTTCGAAATATTGAATTTCAGACAAAAGCAAGATTGCCATGGAGAATTCAACAATTATAATGATATTATATGAACTGAGTTTGATAGTTTTCACTAAATGTTGTATTACCACAATGTTCTGTGTGTATTGTTAATGAAATAGAAATTAATGTGCCTATTTTGAAACAAGTTTCATAAGCACATTTGCTATACGATTTACTGTTTTTCTAACATTATAATAACAATGCACACATAGCGTTGTCGAAACACAACAATTATTTCGAATGTACAATAATAATTACTTATTGTTTGGATTGTACATGATATTATCAGACACTCAATATCTCAAAATAAGGCGATATACTGTACAAACTACTAAAGCATAACATATACAACATGTAGATCGTTGCAATCAAGAAAAGTGATACCTACATAGATTTCGAAAATACACACGTTGTTCCGTCTAAAAAAGTTTGGTTCATATCTCCGATATGCGACATTAAAATGTTTTTCTGAATACATGGCTAAAACCGAAAGACATTTTCTAAAATTCGCATATTCATAACTTTTTCAATTTTAAAAACAAAAAAGTTAACGGGGTAGAATTTTATGTGCTTAACCCTGTACTATATTTACATTTTATCATTTTAGTAATTGTTAGAAAATTAAATAATTCATTTCTAAGCATTCCTGAAGTTCATGCACATTGCCTGGTATAGGTATAAACATTTCTTAAAAATCTGTAAGTAATTTAAAGGTTAAACTGTCACCACACGAGTAAGGTTGATTTTGAATTCTTCTTCTTGTTGTTGAGAGCAAAAGAAATATTACCATAGCTTAAAAAATAAATAAGCTATGGTATTACGTTAAAATTTTAGATTCTACTTCATTTGAAAACCAGGATGAACTGATTACATTGTAGGAACTCGATAAAAGAGCTTACAGAAATAATATTATCGTCGCGTATTTTGCACTTTTGCAAACACATGATTCACAGACAAAACCAACGGAGTGTACCTATTGAATTTATTTTATCAGTGGGTGTGCATCACGTAAATGTCCTATAAAGTATCCGAAAGGGGGTAATAAAATTTCCGTCATATTTCGTTTCGTACTCCGATATTCTGTATGGAGGGGTATTAAACCCGTTTTCGCGGAACAGATGGCAAAATGTGGAAGTAGGTATACGTCTTTAAAATTTGCGTAACGTATAGGTATACTTGGGACCAAGATATTCAGCGCGTTGAAGTAGGTGGCGTCACCAAAATGCCACAAGAATAATTCTTTAAACCAATAGATTTCTTTTTTTTATTATTATTTGTTGATAAACAAAGGCAAGTAGTTTTAAGAATTAGAAAGGTTAAAGGTTCTTGTAAAATAAAACTCGGTAGCTTCAAGAGAAAAACCAACGATTAAACAATTGCATTCGATTCGAAGTTTTACCTTATTAGGGTATACGAAGAAACATAACAGTTATTATTCAGTTTAGATGTGAGTTCATCAGTTCAGATTCTCGCAAGAAGAGATTTGGCAATACATTTTAGGAAGCCAATCGGTTTACTTCTAGCTGTTTGAATACATTTTTAATTAGCATTTCCTTCGTAAAGTGCATGAATATTGATTGTAGCGCTCGTGGACTGAAATGGACGCTAATTTTTAAGTGAGCTTGAGATTCTATTAAAATTTTATATGGTTTCAATTACGAGAAATACTCCATTATTTTTTTTTGTGTTTTTGTGAAACTTCCATTAACGCTGGGATAGTAGAATAATCAAAACATAATGAGTTTTCTTATTTTATTGTGTAAAATAGAAAGGACTTATTGATTTTATTTAATACAAGTAGCTAGTACATTTTTTTATACACAATAACATTTGTAGTTTGTAATTATTGATCACTCAGATATACTACGCACCGGCGGCGAACAGACAGCCGTGACAGGGGTCGAGTTTAGAACATTTTAGAATTATTACAGGTTAGATGCCCACTGGCCAGTAATCGCCACAAAAGCGTGCAACGGATTGCGGTGTAGATGAAGTTTAGGATAGTGCTATTGCCGTGCCGTTAGCAATTTTTTGGTGCAATTTAAAAACCCTGAAAATGTGTGTGCAATCTGTGGTCTGCGGAAACTCGCAAAAAGTTTTTAATAAGTGCTGGTGCTTGTTTCAAGTTTTATAACGCTTGCCATTTGTAGAATCCAGACTGACACCACCTCGGAAAACAACATAATACACATGAAAAGTATTTTTTAATTCTTCAGTTTTACCTTTGACATTAGACAATAAGGCCGAATACCTTAATATAGTTTGGCAACATCGCTTTCCAGAAGTCACATTGACCGTGTCCTTTCAAGCAGAGGCGTCCAGTTACACGGGTACTAAGGTTCAGTTGCCCCACGTTTTAAACTTGGCCAAAATAATTTATTTTCGTATTTTCCTTTTTAGTGGGCCTCCCCCGCTATGTGGTTAAATTTTTTTACATCATGACTGAATCGCCCTGTAGATAGCCGTAACACTCTGGATACTATGATAACGGGATACTGACGAGAACACATATTACGGGTATATCTTAAGTATAAAAATCTCATCATATTCTTGGTCGACTGTACTAGTTTTGCATTAAGTATTTCACGGGGCGATTTTCGTCCGTACTAGATTTAAAAACCGCTGACAATATTTCACAATAATCCTAAAACAATATATAATATGATATATACAGTGACCGGCAGAAAGTTGGACACAAATGGAAAACATTTTTATTATTGATTTCTCAGAAAATTTTATTCTTGATAAAAGTTAGTGCATCATTTCAAACTCAAAACGCATATATCAAAATTTAAATATCTTTTTGGATACGAGGTAGATTCAAAAATGTCAAAGTAGCTCAAGAAGAAATTACCTTCATTTGTTACAATACGGTAAAAGTTATACTTACAAAAGTTGTTTGAAATCAAAAGTGGATGTCAGATTTAAAGTCACAGCCACCTAGTCAAAAAAATAAATTTAACTTTTTTTGTATTTTTTTCGTCCACCCTGTGTATTACAAAAAACAAAATACCGCAAGCCCAACTTATCATCGGATAACACATGAATTTGCTACTAAACTTTAATTTTGTTCGATTAACTACTAGAAATTTAAATTAATCGAAATCAGAGTTTAATAATATTAAATTTTTGTGTCCAACTTTCTGCCGGTCACTGTACAGGATGATTTTTTTAGGTCTACCACCGCGATTTTCTCGCTCATTTTGCGGCCTACAAAAAAAACGTAAACAAAAATGTGGCAATTTTGGACAGCAAAGTGGCGCTGCAAAAGAAATCGGCATCCATGGCCAACTTGTCGCCCAATATAAAAAAAAACTCAAATTGAGCAAAACTATTAATGTCCGTGGAATGTTTATTTTAAGAGACAGAGAAAAACTTTTATATTGAAAATTGATGGCACTAAGAAGCTTTATGCAAAAGGGTACTCAGATAGTTTCAGAAAATTACACAGAGTCTTCGGCTCTCTTGAGGCTATGAAATTTTTTTTGTTTATTTATTATTAAGCGTTTTTCTCGCTTATTTTAGGCCGCACAGAAAATATGTCAGAAAACAAAATATGGCAATTTTAGTCAGCGAGGCGACATTAAAAAAGGAATGGGCCTCCATACCCAACTTTTCGCGGTGTACTAAAGAAACCTAAAATTGACAAACATTTGCATGATCTCAAGAGAGCCGAAGACCCTGTGTAATTTGCTGAAACTATCTGAGCACCTGGGTAGATAAAGCTTCTCAGTGCCATCAATTTTCAATATAAGTTTTCCTCTGTCTCTTAAAATAAACATTCCACGGGCATTAATAGTTTTGCTCAATTTGAGGTTTTTTTAATATTGCGCGACAAGTTGGCCATGGATGCCGATTTCTTTTGCAGCACACTTAGCTGTCCAAAATTGCCACATTTTTGTTTCATGCGTTTTTTTTTTGTAGGCCGCAAAATGAGCGAGAAAATCGTGGTGGTAGGCCTAAAAAAATCATCCTGTATATATAAACCCAGACTATAGGTATAGGTGGTCCCTAAATTAGTCAGCCATAATTTACCAGATTGTTCTGCGGCCCAAAAAAATGAGAAAATTTTGGTATGCGTGATACATAAACCTACTTGTGAGATTTGACATTCACTAAGGTAGAGATAGTTTGACATTCTTCATCATAGGCGTCCCAAGGGGTAAGAAATTAAATTAACTTATCTCATCAAGACTCTAACTATATAGTTCTAATGATTTGTACCCAAATGTCCCCGCTATATCAATAACCAAAGCGGTCGCATAAAAATTCAAATAGAGCTATAAGTTAAAAGCCATTATCTCTCTAACATGAACTCACACAAGGTTAATCTACGTTTACGAAACTTTATTACTTGTAATAATAACAATCCGAGAATATGCCATTTTGCGCGGACCTACCAGCCTCTAATGACCCGCTACTGAGCTACACTGCCTGTCTTATATTCGGCAACATATTAAACAAATACTATTAGGCACGTTCAGACTGAAAATCGTAACTAGACCCTCGCAAATTAATATCATTGGGGCAATATAATTTATTTCCCGCCCCCTTCCTTCAGCAGCTTTACAAATATTTTCCCGTTTCGCTTAAGTTCCGCAATAAATTAACAAATAACAAATAGCCGGGAAAGGCTCTCAGGTTTAGGGGGGCCGCCGGAAGAGATGCCATCGTGGGATGCCTCGAACAAATCGCCCTTTTGATTTAACTGAAAAGAGTCAAAACCATGGTAACTTTCTGTTGGGAAGCAATGTTTCTCGAAACAGTCATTTGCAGTTTGGAGTTTCACTATGTCACTGTCTCGTTTAAAACAAATATTTTTTTTATTACGTTGATCGTCTATCTTTATCACGAGATCCACAAATTCGAGTTAAATAAATTTAGGATTTAGTATAAAATTTGAATACAGAATTTTTCAAAAACGGAAAAAGGTAATGCCACAAAGTTTAATATCACTTTAATTGCCTTGATGAGCAGATTTCAAAAATGCAAAAATATATAGGGTGTTCTATTTAAAAAAACATAAGTTATGTCTGCCACGGCTTTCTAGAACACACTGTACACGGTCCAATAGCGTCACAAAAAACGTTGTATTAGTATCTAAAACTTTTGTCAAAAACTTTTTTTTCTAACCTCAAAAACTAACAAGTTAAGGGGGTGTCAATTTATAATGAACCACCCTGTACATATCCAAAAATTATATTTGATGTAGGCCTTGGAGTGCTTTATTTAAGAAAAGGAATTGAGAATAGCTCAACACGTTAATACATAATAAATAATGAATGTTCTCTAGTTAGAATATCATAATTTTAGTTTCAAATTTAATGAGCACTTAACCAGGCAACTGTAAAGTGCATGCATTAAGTTCAAAAATGTAGGTAATTAATAACAATCCGAAGAAGAGTAGAAAAATATTATGCCTTATTTTATTATATTCCGTAATTTTTCCAAACTCTTGAGATTAGTAAAATTTTTAAGTCTACAATTTGATTTTTCTCTTGTAAGAAACACATTTGATATAGAAAACAGCAAACAAAATTGTTAGTGAAGATTTAGGAAATGAAAATGCAATAATTACTTTGTGAGGTTTTCCTCGACCCAAGATAAACACAGAGCGAAAGTGTATGTTGTTTCACTATCATGGTAAACTTTCCTAAGAAGAAATTTTTCCACGCTATGCCATTTTTTTTCAGCAGTTTCATAACAAGAACTTGCATACTTCTCATTGGCAGCCTGTTCCTGTGGAAAAATTAATTATTAAAATACAAGATCACGTGGCAATAATAGCCCTTTGGACCCACCCTAACGGTATGCCTATAGTTTTCCGAGGAATTTTCATTTTGAACTTCATTATAAAACACATGGCAGCCTGTATAAAATCATAACAAAACGCATATTTTTCGAATAATTGAAAACTCAGTTTTTCACATGAAGAACCCAGGATGACTCTCTGATTCCTACCTTATTATTGTGAGAATATGTGCCACATAATGCCCTTTGCAAGGCATACTGTGTAAAATCACGTCCAAAAATCTGTCACTATCTCCCGGTCCATTTTGTGTGTGTAGGAAGTTGTGCGCTTATCTGGGGCATATCATCATGGTGGCAGCACTATTTCACGGCCTGCTATCATTATATTCGATGTGATTTTTTGGAACATGCTATTAGGATTTTTTTTATCTTAAATCTGACAACGTAGCTTTATTCAGCAGCCCTGAAATCCCAATATCCCAAGTTTTATTAATTTACTTTGCAGACTAACATTTCTATAAAATCAGGAATGTTTGGAAATATTTGAAAATCGGATAAACCTAATCGAAACATCAAAAAATGTTCCACTAATAAAGAAAACAAAAAAAAGATACCATCCTGCCGTTTTAAAATAACATAAATATTATGGCATATTTACCATTTTCTTTATTAGTGGACTATTTTTTGGATGTTTCGATTAAGTCTACTCAATTTTCAAATATTTCCAAAGTATAGTCCTGATTTTTAATTGCAATAAAGGGCGGAATATATGCAAATTGCATAATATATGCATTTTTTGCATATTTTATTCAATTTCGCAAAACATTGCATATTTCTGGAAAAACTATATTTTTGTGCATATTTGCATGTTTTCCTATACTTATTTATAGATATAAGATATAACCAATATTATGAGAGCCCAGAGACAACTCGCAGTGTGTTATGCAAAGTCAAGAAATCCTGAAAAATGCGAATTAGATATAATTCTTATTAGAAAGTAGAAATTGAAGTAGAAGTTCAGTGCCATAATTTTTTATACAGCCGGTTGTTGTATATTGTAATTTTAACTTATCATATCTATGCGTGCCAAAGTTGCCTATCCTTTAAACTATACTAATGTTTGGTGGTGCCATCTATCTAAAGGTTAGGCAGTTAGGTATAATAAACAGAAGTGACAAGCCAAACCTGCCTATTCAACAAACAACATGGCGGCTAACAAGTTAGACTCTGAGAGTAAGCCTAGTGTTTTTACCGATAACAGCGACGATGACAGAAATTATGAACCAAATAATGATGATATGGATTCCTCAGATATGTAATAATTTGTAATATACATAGTTTTTTCTGTAAACTATCTTGTTATATATTATTTTACTTGTTAAAAATCACTTGTGGGTTAGGCAAGTTTGTCTTTAGTAATTTTACGAAAATAGTGAGAAATGCTGAGGGTTAGGCATAAAGCAGAAAATCCACAAAATCAAGAATCGGAAATGACTGATGGGAGTGAATAATGTATTCTTTAGTTTAATAGACCATTCTCAATACCTTTCTCATTATTTTTTACATTCTTTCCCTTATTGCCTACTCCACACATAAATAACACAAATAACACAAATTCTATAAATTCTCTTAGCGCCAAATATGCCTACATTTCGTTTTCATCTAAACTCAGTTCTATGTAAAAAATATTTTTTTAAATGTACTTTATAATGGTCTTACTAAGCCTCACATCATACCAAACAAAATTTACATTTGTCTGGCAAGTCGTAATTTTTAAATTCTACTCGAACTTTGAACATCATTATCTCATTTTCTATTAATTGTTGTTTAGGCACTGAACCACTCAATTTAGGTTTAAGCGAATCGATTGATTTTGTTTAAACATTTTCCGCTAAATGTAGAGAGGTTCCCGGTGATGTAGGTATTAAAGGTAGTAGGTAGTAAAGAAAATAATTAGTTGCTGTAGAAAAGAATGAAGGTTTTAAATATTTAATGGCAGTAAAGAGTATTTTTGATGGTAAATCATCCAACGAAGTTACACCTTGGCCTTATACTTTACTACCGATATTAAAATATTGTCCTATTACATCGGCAGATATTGAGAGAAGCTTTTCTATATAGGTATAGGTACATATTTTTACCGACAGAAGGCAAAGATTTTTAATGGAAAAAAATTTCAAATTAAAATGTTTTTATAATTCTGCTTTAATATAGGTATTTTACGAGGTGTTTTATGTATTTGTTTTCCTTTAATTTTTCTTAAAATAAACCTTGTCTCTAAAATCAGTTTTGGTGTTGTTTTTAAGGTATTTGTACATGTAAAATAAATGCATATTATTGCATATTTGGCCAAATAAATGCATATTATTGCATATTTTAAATAAAAATGATGCATATATATGCGCATATTTCGATTGAAATTAAATGCATATATTCCGCCCTTTATTAATAAAACACAATTTTCCGAACTACGAGTATAAGGTCAGGTAAAAATGCTATATTTGGCGATGTAAATTCATAAAATTTGGGATATTTAGGTTTCAGGGGGTGCCGATTAAAGCTGCCTTGCTAGTTTTTCATTAAAAAAAAAAACGCTATTAGCATTTTGCAAAATATGGCATCGAGAAAAATTATATAAGTATCTACCTACTTAAATATATATTATAGTACTTATATTTAACCATTGTTTTAAAAAGATAAAACGGTCTTCGCCGTTTTCATTGTTAATGTAACTTTTTTGGGCTCTTTTGAATAAGTTTGCTCGATTTTCAAATATTTCCAAATCATTCTTGATTTTTAATTTTAATTAAAAATAAAAAATAATTTTCCCTCATTTAAGGCCCTAGTAATGTTAGTCGAAGATGTATATTAATAAAACATAGAACATCGAGGTTTCAGCGGGTGCTACATAAAGCTGCGTAGTGCGTAGCCATAAAAAAAAGTCCCTAATACCGTTTTCCAAAAAATCACATCGAGACAAAATTATAGCTGGCCGTGGAATAGTGCTGCCACCATGACGATATGTCCCATGAGGACACTTCCTACACACAAAAAAATCACGAAAATCGTGCAGCACATTACAATTTTATAGGGGTGTTCGGAATCAAATCAGAACAAATTGTATATTCATTTATTACAGCCATCCATTTCAGTATGCTTTTGATAACTTAAACTGTGGATCTGTGGAATTCACCTCTCTGTCTGTGTTACTAACGAACGACATCTATTCTTAGATTTTCCAGAAACTTATTATCTATTTAAGCAGCTAAGTTCGAGAACTAAGCGGTCTTAAAGAAAAGTGCGGTATGTTTGTAGGACTTACCGAACTAGTTGCCTATTCTCAGATTGCAGACGCTGAGGTCGTCCCATCTCAAAATCCTACTTAGTTTCACCGTTATTCGGCGTGCTCACTACTTGTCGGTTATGCAGATCGCCCGGCTCGATTCCATTCCGGGCAAGTCGTCCTCATCCCAGATATATTTTAATACGATCTGGAGAGTGTGCCATGACCACGCGCCCCTACGACATCACCGGAAATTTGAATAAGAATGGACCGCGGTCCCGCAGCCCAATCCCTTATATATGGTCTATAGACAACGGAGTCTGCATTTTGGTTGATTTTTAATTATTTTTAAAACACACAATTTGTTGCCTGCCTACACTGCTGGCAACTTGAGGAATTGGCAACCCCACCCAGCATTAGATCAGGTGAATAAAAATTAAGCAAAATGCTTTCACCTAATGGTTATTTTCTTGAAATCGGCAGTGAAGTGTCTGAAAATCGTCATTAAAAGCTCAGAAATTGGCACTGAAGTAGCCCACTATTGTACGATTTTTTCAATAAGTAGGCCTTGGCGAGATGTATACATCAAACGTCAGACGCGGAGCCATCTCCCGTCAAAAGTGACCAAATATTCAGAACCCAGCCAATAAATCCAATTTAACTTTTCGTACACATTGCGAAATTGTTACCTATAGCAGCGCAATCTTTCAGTATAAGTATTTCAGTAGCTTTGAATATGAATCTATTTGACATGAAGGCTGCACATTGCACAACAGGCAGCAGTTTGGATTTTCTGTCAGAAAGTGCCGTGTCTCGTCATACTTGACCTAAAAGCAAGACAGTATGTCCACACTTTTGTTCAAATGTAATAAGTAATAATAAAAAAATAAAATTAAATTAATTGAATTACTAGATGGAGCAATCGTCAAAGTCAGGAAGCGCCGCACGCTTTTTTTTTCCGATTGAAGTTCTTTTTATGACTCCTGTGGTTTATTTGCCTCGGCCAGAGGCCTCGGCAACTAAATTCCGCATGAGTCATAAAAAGTTGAACTTCAGTGCCTTGGTACATGTGTACCAAGGCACTGAAGTTTAACTTTTTTATAACGAATGTGGTTATGTGAGGTATAAAAAGGAACTTCTAGCCACAATTTAATTAGATATTGAAAATAGAACCATTTGAGTGCTTTGTATGTGCTCGTGTTAAATCTTTAAGGCTACCTTATACAGGGCGTGCCAAAATTTTAACCACATATTTAACTCATTAAAAGCACAACATTTTCATATACTTAATTTTCCCAAAAACTAAAATTTTCGATCTGGTATTTCTTCCCATTAAAATAGCGCTAACCATTTTAGTTGTGTGAATAATTGTGGCTAAACGCATTTGGATTTGTGTGTGGATGCGTAGTAATTTTGATGATAATGCGAGCATTTGCAGTAATGAATTTATTAATTTTATATTGTCTTCCGGCGAAACCCATGAAAATTGTCTTCAGGACTTCAGGCCTATTGGAAGTAGGTATACGGAACCATTCCCGAGTTGTCTAGCTCTAAATAGGAGCACATCGCACATTTATTCGTGTTGTATACAAGCACTTCGAGAAAAGGGATATTGCGGCCCAATCGTATTGTTGTAATTGTTGCAAATGATTATGGCGTTATCATACTCGTAGTGTAGTAGATTGGCATTCCAGCACAATATATGAATACACTGAAGGACATTATCCGCATATTATGCTTCAGCGGAGGGCAAATAAACACCTATCTTCAGATATCCCCTTCTGAGATTTAAACTTGAATTCCTAATAAAAAAACATACGTCCCGATGCGACGCCTATCTCCCCCTTTTCGCCGCGAAAAATACTTTATTTATTCGCGTTTCTCCGGTGCGCCCGTCAATTCGGAAAATTGATAAACCGCATTTATGGCTGGCGAGCACGTTCGGAAAATACCATCTATTTTCGTGGGGGACTGGGGGACGCTATGTCGATCGGCGCAGAGATAGCGGTCGTTGCGATCGCGTCCCGATGGCGATCCCGCATTCGAATTCCGGAGCTGTAATACTCGGCGGCATGTCGACGAACTGTACCAGTGAAGATTTGGAGTCGAGAAGTGTTTTGGCTTCTCACCTCAATCGATAGGTCGATGCCTTCCTTGTATTCCAATGATTGAGAGATTTTGTGCTCCGATCGTAACTTTTTCGTTTAGTCGTTATCTACTCAAAAGTACATACCTATTATACAGGGTGTTCCTAAATATCATGTACATACGGAAGGGGGTAATTCTTTGGCCCATTTTAAGAAAAAAACTTCATATGAACGTATGTCGTAAACGTCCTAACTTTTGGGATACCATTTGAACTGAGAAAAAAGTCCCTATAAATAATGTACCAAAAATTATTCGCTTTCAAAATGGAAAGGACTGAATTTGACAAAATTTTGACACTATTTCAAGAAAACCAATGGTGTTTTGACCAATGCCCATTTGACATTTTTTTCATCATTTTTAATGTACACTTGATCTGTAACATTTGAAAGCAGTAGGTGAAAATTTTATGTTTCGAATATTGGAATCAACAGGTGTTTTGGAGAACGTTTTGGCAATTTCAAAGCAAAAGGTTGATTTAATCGTTATGAAACAAGAGTACCTTTTTCTTGTAGAATGAAAAGATGCACTAAAATGGACCTGCAGGACCAAAAAGATAACCTCAAAAAAGTTACGCGTAAAAGCGTGATCAAAAAACAGCGCAAGTGGCGCCCTCTGTTAGATACGGTGAAATTGACATTTTCAGCTTATTCTCCATCCCCAAAAACATAGCAGTGTCAAATTTCAGTTCAGCAGCTTGATTATTTCGGGAGATGTAGCCAAAATTCAATTTAAAAAAATGAGCTATCTCAAAAGTTAGGACGTTTACGACATACGTTCATGTGAAGTTTTTTCTTAAAATGGGCCAAAGAATTCCCCCCTTCCGTATGTACATGATATTTAGGAACACCCTGTATAGTCCGATAAACGAAAGAAGTCCAATGAAAAACTCAGTCTAATCGCCCATGCCTATATAAATAACATAGGGACTGTACACGAGTGCTTAGTTAGTAGAAAATGCTTTAAATATTATATCGCTGATTTACGTCAGGGTTCCTGCGCATTATAACAAACTGGTGTCAAGTCAGGCTAGATAATAGTTATTTATGTACCAAGGCACTGAAGTTCAACTTTTTATAACTCATGTGGAATTTAGATGCCGAGGCCTCTGGCCGAAGCAAATAAACCACATGAGTAATAAAAAGAACTTCAGTGCCGAGGTACCTACATATATATATTTTTTTGAAATCGGAAAAAAATTGTTTTATTAGGCAAGAAAATAATAATAAGGGATCACCCGTCCATGAACCGACTACGCGCGGCGTTGCTTGACTTTGACGATCGCTCTACCTAGGTCAAGTGTAACAAAGACACGGCGAGTTCGAACAGAAAAACCAAACTTCTGCTTGTTGTGCAGCCTCCATAATAAATCTATTGATATTCAAACCTACTAAAATATTTATACTGATAGATTGCTCTGCTATAGGTAACAATTTCGCAATGTGTACGAATAGTTAAATGGGCCTTTATTGACCGGGTTTTGAATATTTGGTCACTTTTGACGGGCGTGGCTCCGCGTCTGTAGCTTGATGTTTACATCTCGCCAAGGCCTACTTATTGAAAAAATCGTACAATAATGGGTTACTAAAAAATTTTGATCTACAATGTTATTTCCAATGAAAATCGAGAACCAGTAGTGTAGTTTGCACTCGGAGTAGTTTCTGTTGTTGCTATCCTTTGAAATGTTACCTATTGATAAAGGTTATAGAGAAAGTTTAATAAGGAATACTTATCTCTCATCTGCATTATGGCGTTGTCAGACTTGATTTTAAAAAATGGCAAGCGTTATAATACAACGCTTGTGTGTTTTAGTAAATGTTGTACTCACATCACAAGCACCAGCATTTAGATACTAAAGAATTGTTCGCGAATTTCCATACACGTTTCGCACAATTTTTAAATTGCAGGATAAAATATCGTATAGTATTGAAGAAAACACTGGGCTATCGACTATGGTAAATAAATTGAAAAATGCAGTACCTACTGCTATCAAATTACTTTATTACAAATCAAGATATATCCACATCTTTGCTGTCATCCAATCTGCTTGGAGATCGTATCCTTTCTCCGTAGTCTAAAAATGTCAACAACGAATATTTGAATATCGCTAAAAAAATCTCAAATCATGATTTATGCATCGGGACGACGCAGAATAAATAAACACCTATCTAGATATCCCTTCGAGATTTACAGTCGAAATCCTAACAAAAAAACATACGTCCCTGGCGGGCGCCTTCCCTCCTTCGTCGACAAAAGTTCTTTATTTATTCGCATTTGGACTTGGTGCCTGTCAACTGGGAAAATCGATAAACTGCATCTACCGCAGACGATCGCTCATTCAGAAAATGCCCTTTATTTTTGCTGAATCATTGAAGATAAATTGGACGCTGTCTCATAGGGTCTCTAGATATCTAGGGACTTTGCTGCCTGGATTGGCGCACATAGAGACTGTTGCTATCGCGACCACCACATCACAAGTCATACAATGACTATCCTATATATTATATTCTAGAATAATAGGTAATATAAATTTGACTTGATTTTATAGCTAAATATTACAATTTTGCTAATTAATAACCATTTGCAACATTCTGGATCTCAGTGGTCCCAACGCTATCTTTTAATGTTAGGCAACAAGTAGGTATATTTTTTGAGGCCAAATAAAGACGACAGCAGAGGTTTACCACCGAGATATTTCATTAAAACAGATATGTTTGTCATGACTTATTTCAGTATTTTCTTTATTCAAACCACCTTCAACAACAATAAGAAATTGATTGTGTTCGTTATTATTGCGATAATTGTAAGGAAAAATATAATTTGTTCCTAGTTATATCACCTTTATAGCTACCGAGTGTACGATTTAAAATACCTGCGAATAATGCAAAGTCTAATCACTACCTAATATACAGGGTGTCCCATTTTGGGTGTTTTTGGGTGTTTTTCTCAAAAATCTCGGTTAGTATTAAAGCTGGAGGGTTGCGGTTTTCACGTCACTCTACTACTTTTTTGAGAGGAATTTGGTGGACCAATCAGATTTTAGATACCTATAAGTTTTATAGTTTCCGCGCATTGACTCTCCTGGCTTCAACTTATATATATATCGACAAATTTAATCAACTATTTTTATAGATTTTTTGGCGTAGAATCGAATGGAATAATTAGTTTTTTGGTAGCGTTAATAATTTTTGAGATATGAACCAAAGTTTTATTTTTTTTTTAATGGAAACCGCAGTTCATATCTCAAAAACTATTAACGCTACCAAAAAACTAATTATTCCATTCGATTCTACGCCAAAAAATCTATAAAAACAGTTGATTAAATTTGTCGATTTATATAAGTTGTAGCCAGGAGAGAGGTTTCCAAAAAATCTAAATTTTCAGTCCTGCGCCAATGCGCGGACACTATAAAACTTATCCAAAATCTGATTAGTCCACCAAATTCCTATCAAAAAAGTAGTACAGTGGCGTGAAAACCGCAACCCTCTAGCTTTAATAATAACCGAGATTTTTTAGAAAAACACCCAAAAACACCTAAAATGGGACACCCTGTACATAATACAGGAATGTGGGCAAATATTTTTCTAACATTTCTCATTCTTTTCCCTCCATAATACATACAAATTTAAGTTAAAACTTGAACATAGTGTTTGCAAATCAAAGACCGCGTATAAAACTCATGCATCCTTATTTCGCAATAACGGCCATACTGCGTATGGAAAGTGCAGCAACTACAAATCTAATGTGCTAGATGGTTAGCTACAGGTGGTGTAACCTGCTTTAGAAGAAAGCTTTGTGAGACATATTATAAGGTGTGCGGTAATAGGCAATTTCCCTGTATATTTTCCCACCAGTTTCACGTAGTTATAGACCTAACGCAACTTTTTTTTTCTAGGTAAATATTCCTACCATGATCAGTTCTACACACGTGTGGGTGTCTTGAGCCACGTAAGTAATCTCACCTATACCACAGTATAACAACCATTACCCTACGTGAGGTCGCCTTTGTCCTCGACTCTGCAAAATACCTTATACCACCGCATACCCACATATCTACCACCAGTGACTATAGAAAGAATTATTTGTGTAATCACTGCAAATTCTTTCTATAGTCACTGCTACCACATAATAGCTTCACCTGGCCACGTCAATAGTCCAAGTGGCGGGAGACCAAAACTACAACTGTAACTAAAGAAAAAACAATACGTATTCGTACTTTTTGACGACTGACCCTTCCAGGTGTTATATCTTCGGTGGAATTAGTCTAGACCATTCTACGTCCGGTAGCACAGGATGTGTAGTTAAGAAATCGATGTATGGAAACAGAAATATTAACAAATATTTTATCGTTCAACGTCTAAAACAGGCAGGTATGGAGGGCAGAGTTTAAATGAAATAATTTATGCATGTTGAAACTAATATCTCTGAACGCTGCTAAAACACGGGTATGTCGCTCTTAGTTAGAAAGATGGTCGATGCGTGGGATGATGAAAATATTTGATAGTCAGGCTACTGCTGATTAGAGACCCATCTCATGACAGATAGCATGAAATGACTAAGTATTATAATGTCAGAAATCCGCAATACCATCAAGTAATGTATGGAACTGTTAGGTTGAACTAATGCTACCGCCCGTCTCTTTGTTTTGACACACGATAAAGCTGCGTCCATATAGGTATTTCCTATGTTCCTAGTTAGACGAATTGATAGGTATATGTATAATTAGTTGCTGCGTGCGCTTACAAATGCTGAGAACTGGTGATGAGCTATATATTACAGAATTCCCAAAATAGATTATATTACCTATGCCTCGGGTAACACATTACATCAATTACATTATTTTCCCATCTCGCGAAAACATTAAAAAATAAACGAAAAAAATAATGCCGTCTCATCAGTGATGCTTATGTGATTCAGCGTTTTTAACGAACTTTGTAAAATAATCGAGCGGAACGCCTACAGGCTTCGAAAACAACACTGAAGCTTTTTTAACGATGTCAGAACCGGCACACAAAGTAGACTCTAATTGAGTCAAACGCATCGCGAATATTCCGGAGAGAGGAGACAACATTCCTCGGATTTCATGTTTATAAAGACGATTCCGGGAAAACGAGATTATACCTCTTAAACATAATTTTAAAAATGAACTTTTCCGCTAGCGTGCTTAAACGGGTGGTTTTAACATGGTTTTCATTAATAAAATTCTGCTATACAGTGTGGTCATTTAAGTGTGCAAGTGCAACATATGGGCGTTGATTGACGTATTAATAAAGATTGCTCACGGCTGTCACGCCTGACACTTTTTCAACCCACCATGCGCTTTCCGGAGACAAAATACAATTCAAAACACATTGTTATGATATGGGACTTTTTTTATTAATTGCACAACCAAAATACAGACAAGTTGATGCATGTTCATGTATAATCATATTAGGTGCACATAGAATGGTTGCAAGTTATACAGCATACAGGTTAGGTCAAAAAATACAAAAATTGCGCAAAGAGTAAAGTACCCTTATTTCAAAAAATTCAGCAAAAGGTTATTAAGAAAAGTTGTTTAGGATTAAAAGCTACGCCTAAATACCGAAACATAGCCACCTAAGAAAAAAAATTTTTTCGTCAATTAATTTCCACAACTTCTTAATAAACATTTAAAAGAAAAATTTTGCACCTTAAATGAGAGTTTTTTAATATACACATTATCATTACTTATGTTTTACCTTGTTCAGAAGAATTTTTGCGAAATTTTAAAGTTTTGTTTAATATCGTTGCAACAAACATGAAGTTTGTGATTCCCTAAAAAATAAAAAATCTACATTAATTTTACAAATATCCCTGAATTTGAACAAAGTTATGCGAAATTGATATAATTTTGATTGATGTATGAAATTGTTTAGGGTGAATTTTAAAACAAAATCTTTTCAGGAAATTATTAATGTTTTTCAAAAAAATAGGTATATTTATTTTTCTTAGGAGGCCATGTTTTGGTATTTAGGCATAACTTTTAATTCTAGAAAACTTTTCTCAATAACAGTTTGCTGAATTTTCTGAAATAAGGGTACTTTAGTCTTGTACAATTTTTATATTTTTTGACCCGCTGCCCTGTATGCTGGTTGACTGACAACCATTCTAAGTGCGCCTAATATGATTACCGAACATGCACCAACTTTCGGGAATATTTGCATTTTGGTTGTGCAATTAATAAAAAAAATCCCATATGTTGCACACTTAAATGACCATACAGTGTGTCCCTAGATTGTTTGGAAGACTCTTGCAAATGACAACAAAAATTCGAGAACTAATTTGACCGTTTGGGTTTCATCCCTGCTTGACTTGAAACTAATTTGGGACATGATTTTACTTTCAAAAAATTATCAGTGCCATGGAAATTTTGCAAAAATAATTTTTTACACCAATGCAGTGCCCCTATCAGTTGGTATCTGTCATAGTGCTTTAAAAAATATTTACACCTGCAGCCCTACAACTTAACTTGTTATCAAGAAGAGATAAGCAGAGTTTTGCAAGTGGTTCATATAACTTTGACTGAATCACCTTATATCTTTGATTTTCCTATCGAATGTAGGGGATAGTGCAGAACTATATCTTAAGAAAAAAGATCTTCGCCAAACTTATTTAAATTTATGCAGAAATGATAACGATAATGTGAAAATTAAATAAAATTCTGTATTACCTATATATTCCTTGACAACGTGAGCATATTACATGCTCTCCAATCCAGTCACAGTAACAAATATAACATAGGAAAATTGGAAGCTACGAACCTACACCTTTTTTGCAACCCAAATTCTATAAATATAGGAATGTATTATGCTCGTCAAGCGATATCCAAATTATACCTAATGCTAATGTACCTACCCTACAATTTAAATTCTGGATGCGACCAGGCCAACGTAGTAAATATAACAACGACTGAATGACAAGCAATATTATCTCAAACCGACGCTTCAAATCAAATAACATCATTCTGCAATACTTAGCCATTTATGCAATAATAAAACAAAACGTGAGTCACACATTCGCACATTGTATAAACTGGTACGGAATTTTTCTGAAACTAATTTTGATGATAGAAAACTTAACTTGGTAGCTGTAAGTTTTAAATTTAGATCCAATCTAAAGAGTAAAAAGTCATACATACAAGAATTAACACGTATATTTCAGATAATCATAACCAAGGCTTATAAAGGTACTCCAACAGTTATTTTTAGAAAACAAGAATACGATTAAAAAATCACAAAATTTATCAGTGAAAACAAATTCCAAGTTTGTTAAGTTGGCTACTTTTATAAAAAATGTCAATAATTTTGAAGTATTGCACAAACTTTATTAAAAAAAGAAAGTTTTATAAAGGTCCACAAAACAGATCAATTCTCTGAAATGCCGATAAGACCAGTTGTAAGTTACTTATAACAATTCCCCTACTTATGAATTAACCAAATGGCTTAAAAATGCATTCAATAATAATCACAGTTTTTATAGAACCGACTAATACGATTTAAAATATATAAATACCCCAGGGTGGATTGCTGATATCCTTGATTGTTACCAACCTGTTCATCAACATATTATACCCACCCATAAAAGAATTGATTTATAATATCAAGCAAAAACTTAACGACAGTCCTTTAGATAATGATAAATGTGAGGATTCATTACAACATTTTGATATTTTTTGTTTAAAACAGAACTTTTTCACTTACGAAGATTTAACATACTGTGAGAAGGATGGTTTAGCCATGGGATCCCTCTTGTTGTCGTTTTTAGCAAACGTACGAGTAGATATTTATGGACTTTTTTTCAGACAAATTTTATTCTAAATAACAATCAATTTACAGACAAAATAATTTATGAAGTTGAAGATGTTTTCGCTCAAAATATTTACAACAGGGTTTAGGGATCGACTTTTAGAAGAAACTACGTTTTTCAAATTGCCGACGTTTCGGTAAGTATTTGACCATCTTCAGTCAATTCAAACAATTTATCGACGGTTATTAGATGGATTAAAAACACACATAGACATCAAAGAACAAATTAAGACAAAGAAAATACAACACAATTATTAAAGAAACTATTAATTCGTTTCAATAGCTATACAGGGTGATTTATTCATAAATACAATAATTTTAACCACGTCATCAGGGAGGTACATATATGCCAAAAACGCAAAAAAAAATTTTTTCGCTGCATGTTTAAATAATGGGGCAATTTATCCCTAATCCCACGTAACGAGGCGCACCTGAACGCATGTGAATGAGGCTTTCTGGTGGGGAACATGGCGCCGGCCGCGACGTTGCCGTGTCGTTGCCATAATTTAAATAAGAAAAAATATCCAGTTTATGAATTTACCTCTGGTTAATGGGACATGGGACAATAAAAGAGTGTTAGCACATCTTGGACTTTCCGCATTCAGCATCTAACTGACACATATTCCTTCAGAATGTCACTACACTTTTCACTGCACAAATCACGATCTCTAAAACAATTTTGGTAAAAGTTCCCCACTGTGTATACGCAGCCTGTTTTTTTTTTTAATTTTGGCTACCCCAATATTTTCGAGGTTCCTGAACACCTTAGTTTTTGGTGCTCGACGTAGTTTCCGAGAAAATGGATTTTCAAATTTCCCTTTGACACCTCACTTTTTACGGCGATATTTGTGGTTATAATCGGGGTAAATTTTTACTGTACACAGCTCAAACTAATCACCATACTATTTTGCACCTTTTGCAACATCGACACTTGGCGAAAACCCGCGGAAAAACAGAAAATATCCAAGATTTATGCATTGCCCTGTCCGCTGTCCTCCGCTCCACTACTTAGGTGCTTAGGTGAAGTTAGCGTCACTAACGCCAGCGTCATGGCGCCGGCGTCAACGCCGAAAAGACAGCGTCATCGATTTTTCGCCCACTAGCCCGTTCCACCATCGATCATAATTAAAGTCCGTGTACCAATATTATTTTTTCTAAGGGTGTTTCTGGCATTTTTTGGGATACCATTCCACAGATTACCTCCTTTGGAAAGGGGTCATCTCCAGTTTCAATGAAAATCTCGGATCTCGAGGGACAGGGGTCCATTCGCCCTCGGGATGTACCTATTTCCGTTTTTAATTTTTCTAAGTACCTACGTTCCCCCTACTTTTTGGGGATGCTATTCCACAAATAAGCTCCTTTGGGGACGGGTGGTCTCCAGTTTTAAGGAAAATCTCGGATCTCGAGGGCAAAGTGTACATTCGCTCTCGGGATGTATTGTGGAATGGCATCCCCAAAAAGTAGGGGGAACGTACCTACTTAGAAAAATAATTAAAAACGGAAATACACTCCGCCGAGGGCGAAGAACCCTTTACCCTCGAGGTCCGAGATTTTCATTAAAACTGGAGATGACCCCTCTCCAAAGGAGGTAATCTGTGGAATGGTATCCCAAAAAATGCCAGAAACACCCTTAGAAAAAATAAAATCGGTACACGGACGTAATTATGACCGATGGTGGAACGGGCTAGTGGGCGAAAAATCGATGACGCTGTCTTCTTTTCGGCATTTTTGACGCCTGACATTTGTGTGGCGCTGATTTAAAGTACCACCGATATTAAGAGAAGTAAACTGGAGCACTTGTTCTCAAAACCCGCACGAGGGAATTTGGCATTCAATGCTTTACGTAATGAAGAATTACCCTTCCTTTTTTAAAGAAGTAGGTACAGCCTCCTACTTTTAAGTGGGTATTTTGAAGAAAAATAAAAATGTTAATGAAACGAAAATTTAAACATTCATTTTTATAGGTCCAGTTTTGTCAATACCTAACCCTAACATTACTTAAATTGGTGTTGATAGAGGTCCCACAATCTAACATAATGTTGGTAAATACTCTTAAGAGGGGGTTGCCGAGAGCGAAAGTGACGTTAGATTTCGTATATTTTTAAGTTGTATAGCATAAAACCTAATAACATTTTACCTGGAAAAAATTTAGTACAAACATCTCTGTCTTCATTCTAATCATAAGATCTTAAAAGCATATTCACTGGAATTATTATTTTTCCCAAGGTTTTCATAACCTATAAAACAAAACGCTGCTTTTAACGTCTTATGATTAGAATGAAGACAGAGATGTTTGTACTAAATTTTTGCCAGGTAAAATGTTAATAGATTTTATGCTATACAACTTAAAAAAATGCGAAATCTAACGTCACTTTCGCTGTCGGAAACCCCCTCTTAAAAAAGGCCGTAAATAGTCTCCAAATCAAATTTGTGAAATACAAAAAATAATCATGAGAAACTAAGCGCGCCCCGAATGTCGGGCGAAAATAGCCTACGTAAACACGGCAAAAATATTTCTTAATGTTTCTTCTTATAACTATTGCCGTAACGCATAGTTTAAAGAAAGGTCATGCATGATTATTTTTTGTATTTCACAGATTTTAATTTGGAGACTATTGACGGTATTTTTATCATGCCAAATTCCCTCGTGCGGATTTTGAGAACAAGCGCTCCAGTTTAGGTACTTCTCTTAATATCGGTGGTACATTAAACGTCGCTAACTTCAGGCTGCAAACAGAAAACAGAACAGAAATAAGGGATAGGCAACCGGCCTGAAAACAATGCAAAATTAATCTTGGACACACAGATTACCCACCTTATTTCCTGTTTTTCCGCGGGTTTTCGCGAAGTGTCGATATTGCAAAAGGTGCAAAATAGTCTGGTGATCAGTTTGAGCTGCGTACAGTAAAAAGTCAACCGGATTATAACCACAAATATCGCCGTGAAAAGTGAGATGTGAAAAGGAAATTTGAAAATTCATTTTCTCGGAAACTACGTCCGAGCAAAAAAAACTAAGGTCAGATTCGTGTTCAGGGACCTCGAAAATAAGAAAGGTAGCCACAATAAAAAAAAAACGGGGCTGCGTAGGTACATTGTGGGGAACTTTCACCGCTATTTTTGCCATAACAAGCACGAGACGTACACAGTTTCAACAAACAGTGATTGGAAAATACTGAAACTGTTTCAAAAATTTCGATTCTATTGGAAATAGGTATGAGTCCTTAACTATGACAAGAAAACATAACGAGAAAGAAAGGACTGGTGTGTCGTTCGTGTTGGATACGACCCGGAAAGTACATGGTAAGTTTAAGCAACTAGACCCCAGATATGTTCGCTAATGTTGACGTTCTTATTTCAGAGGAAGCGGAACACCCACAGATGCTATTTTTGCCATTACAAGCACGAGACGCACACAGTTTCAACAAACAGTGATTGGAAAATACTGAAACTGTTTCAAAAATTTCGATTCTATTGTAGTTAGGTATGAGTCCTTAACTATGATAAGAAAACATAATGGGAAAGAAAGGACTGAGAAAAGTGTGTCGTTCGTGTTGGATGCAACCTAAGCGGAAAGTATACGGTAAGTTTAAGCAACTAGACCCCAGATATGTTGGCTAATGTCGACGTTCTTATTTCAGAGGAAGAGGGACACCCACAGAACACATCTCTAAGAGCGTCTCCGTGCAGTAAAAAGGATTATCAGTGAACTAGTGAGCGGAAAAATTAGTGCGCGAAGTGAAAGTGAATGAAGTTTGTTCTATCAAGAAAAAGATCGTCCTCGGTGGTGTCAAGGTCCACGAAATCATGTAAGCCAGTTTAGTACTTAATAAAGCATCAAAAATCAAAAAGCCACGTAAGCAGTCGTTTCATTTATTTTTCTTGTTGGCATTTATCCCTTAAGGTGTCTCAGGCCAAAACTAACCGTTACAAGAGGTACCTAAACCTAAGTGTTAACATTTTGGCCATAATTTCCGCATGAATTTTGCAGAACATTCGCCTACAATACAAATAATAATTATGTACCGAAACATTCCTTCAAACTTATGAAAGTTCCGTACATCTGGCAACAATGCTGACGCGCATGACGGCAAGCGTCCTCCAATGCTCTGCCGATGCCTCATGCGCCCTGAAAGAAAGTCAGTGGCAGCTGCAAATAGGGGGGCAAATAGGTAAAAATGCGGTTTAGAAAAAAATTAATCCCGGCTTTAAGAAAAAAGTTGGAATTTTTTAAATTGCGATTTCGCATTCAGGATATTTTTCCCTACCCACTGTTAAAATTAATGTAGTTATGAATAAATCACCCTGTATAAACACAGCAGTAAATATACCACAATGCGTGTAGATGTGTATGTCCTAGGTGTACCACTGCAAGTGAGAGAAATTTACGTTACTTAAAATGTTAATTTCTGGTGGAAAAATTACCTGTATTTTATGCCTTCATGTTGGTATTTATGTTAGGTACATTGTCATATTAATCAAATGATAATTTCTTTCATATTAGAAATGTTGTCTATAGTTGTCGTATTTTCCCTCTAACTTCGAGTGTGGGTTTATACACAAAGTTATTACCCTAATATTTTCTAAAATTTATTTGTGGCGTAAACAGATCCATTGAATTTTAATTGGGTTTTTCGCCACCAAACTGGTTAAAAGACAACTTTTTCAAGTTGCCTGGAAAATTAATAAAATCTTAACAGTAAATGAACTAAACTTTGAACTTGTAACTCAAAAAATATCTTCAACAAATTTGTTTCCTGAGCTTTCGGAGAATATAATATTCCTCCGTTCTCAAAGATCATGTCACGTCAAAGTGAAATGACAGATTAATAAATTTCAGGTTAAAATGTCATGACAACAGAAACAATAGCCTAGCCAACTGTCTGATATTGTACCCTGTGTTCTACCTAATTATTTATACTAACTTCTCTTTGAATAAGTGGCAATAATATTTTACCGAATTCCACTGAACATTCAGCAACACAGTTGTCTGTATTTCCCAGAATAAATGCTGATTCTTTAATTTTTCGTCTATTTCCTACTTCTTCTTTGAGAATTGGTTTGGAACTATCCCACAAAATCCTATGATTGTTATTAAAAGAGTGTTCACATATTTTCGACTTCGAAATTTGATTTTGCCTGATATAATTCGTATGTTCTTTTAAACTTATGTTAAATGGCCTACAAGTCTCCCCGACATAGAACTTTCCATATTCACAAGGAATTTTATAAATGCAATTTCTTGAACTTTGTACCTACCTCATTAAATGGTTTCGTTTTAACTAGCATCGATCTTAATGTACTTTTGGTTTTAAATACTGTTCTGACATTAAAACGATTGCCTATGCGTTTTAGCTTATCTGATAGTCCAGGAATATAAGGAATAATTGAATTTACTGGTCGGTCCACCAGATTTATTTCGCTAATTCTATAAGCATTGTTATTTTGTTGGCAATCCTGAAAAACTTGCTCAATAAATTCAGTAGGATAACTATTATTCTCAAGAACATGTTTTATATGTTTAATTTCCAATTTTCAAATTTTGTGTTATTAGAACAAATCGTTCTAGCCCTGTCATACAAACTTTTAATTACTCCTTTTTTAACACTAATATGATGATTGGAGTTGAAATGGGGATATCTATTAGTATGTGTTGGTTTTCTATAGACACTAGTTTCTATATTATCTGAGTTCAGTATAGAAACATCTAAGAAAGGTAATTCATTATTATTTTCAATTTCTAAGGCAATAGAAGGTTCTTGAGAGTTTATAAAATTTAATAATGAATTTAAATCATCTACTCCATGTTCCCATATAACAAATATGTCATCTACATATCTTCACCAAACATTAGGTTGGTGAACATATCGAGTTACAAGTTCAAAGTTTAGTTCATTTACTGTTAAGAATTTATTAATTTTCCAGGCAACTTGAAAAAGTTGTCTTTTAACCAGTGTGGTGGCGAAAAACCCAATTAAAATTCAATGGATTTATTACCCTAATGTCCAGATCTTGAGAAAAAGTAGAAAATCTCTTATAGGTAATGTCAAAAGATGAGGCGCGTGCCCCAAATTTACCGACATTTATAGGTATACGAAATTCTGTGGGAAGACGGAAACACAGAAATATAAGAGATACCTTTGTATAAAGAAATTGTTACGTTTGTTAATTTATTTAATAATCTTGGATTTAACGAGACAATTTTGTTCCTTTGTATTCGAACATCTCTGAGTATGACATTTATTGAGTTCATTAAAATCCTCTCAGACCTTCGGATAGGCGAGAGTTCCTTTTTTAATTCACCATCATTATAAGGAAATATAAACCGTGAAATATTGCGAAGCCAGACGGAAATATAATTAGAAAAACAAACTCGGCGTAGAAGCTATTCGAAAGTTTTATTTCCAGTACAGCCCAACTCGTACAAATGACACGCAATTTAGGATTATCTCGTTTAATCCCTAATAACTCCTTTACATAAATTCATGAAGCTTCAGTCCACGCGATGTTTAAACCATTCAGCATTTTAAACTCTTATTTATGTTCCGCACTGACGTTCTATACAAATAGCTGAATACTTTCAGAATGACGTGATATTATAATAAACATGGCCTCAAAATTGCCCCCTAATGGGGCTATAGCCCCCGAAAGGGGCAATTTCACAAACGGTTTTTCCAAATATTTCCAGAACGAACAAAGATAAAATTATGAAATTTGGTATATGATATACCTGGGAGAATAAATCATGAAAAAAGCGCACAAAAAAATTTTGGATATTTTTAACCCCTTGAACCCCCTTATTTGGGACGCCTATGATGAAGAATGTCAAACTATCTCTACCTCAGTAAACGTCAAATCTCACAGGTATATCACACACCAAATTTCATAATTTTATCTTTGTTCGTTCAGGAAATATTTAGAAAAAACCGTTTGCTAAAGTGTCCATTTCGGGGGCTATAGCCCCCTTAGGGGACTTTTTTGAGGCCGTGTTTATAGGAACTTTTTTCATTTTTTTATACCAAAAAAGGTGATGGTAAATTATGGCAGGCTAATTTCTAATAGGCATTTTCATGGCACTCTGCAAAAATTTTTCAAAACGAGTTTACTCGAAAACGATGCATGCTATCGAAGTTCAACGAGAGCACCTTTTCTTCGTAGAAGAATACCTTCAACTTTCATAATTTCGCAAGAAATCTGGAAAAAATTATACAAAAAATTTTGGGGTAATTTTAACTCCTGATCCTCCCCATTTGGGACGCCTATGATTAAGAATGTCTAAGTATCGCTACCTCGGTAAATGTCAAATCTTATAGGTACATCACTTACCAAATTTCAGAATTTTGTCTTTGTTGGTTCTGGAAATATTTATAGAAACCCGTTTGTGAAACTGCCCCTTTCGAGGGCTATAGCCCCATTAGGCGGCATTCTTGAGGCCGTGTTTATAGGATTTTTTTTTATGTCATAGAACACGCTGGTAAATTATAGCAGGCTAATTTCGGGACACCCTGTATAAGAAAGTTAAAACTGCTGTTCTGGAAGTACATTTGTACAGGAATCTACAGGTCCTGCTGGAAGGACTTAGTTTCGCCAAATTGCATAAGTTTGCATACAATTTGAGATCCCAATGATTTAAAATTTTTGTAGAGTTAATAATTAGGTATAAACAAATTATTGATAATGGAGGATGTCAACTACAATCTTTACAGATTTCCCGAAGGTATTAATCTGATTGATAGGGATATGAAATACAATCTCAACAGAATATATAAAGATACCACAATGAAACTTTTATTTATTTAATGAACTTGGCTCTCCCATCCGCCTTTTCTTATCTCTTCAGAACCACACTCAAGTCAAGGCCTCTTAAAATTATTAAGTCTTCCACAATAAAAGAATCGCCAGTACACCGCACGCCGCGAAAGTCCTTTAGAGTTAAATCTGCTCAAAGGCTCCACTGTCCTTAAAAAATATAGAGGAGGTAAATGAGGCGCCGCCGGTCGGGATTTACATAAGGAAATGGAAATTAAACAAAGTCTTTTATTCTCGGAGAATCGGGCTTGCGTGAAGCCACCACGAAAAATACAATTTGAGATCCCAATGATTTAAAATTTTTGTAGAGTTAATAATTAGGTATAAACAAATTATTGATAATGGAGGATGTCAACTACAATCTTTACAGATTTCCCGAAGGTATTAATCTGATTGATAGGGATATGAAATACAATCTCAACAGAATATATAAAGATACCACAATGAAACTTTTATTTATTTAATGAACTTGGCTCTCCCATCCGCCTTTTCTTATCTCTTCAGAACCACACTCAAGTCAAGGCCTCTTAAAATTATTAAGTCTTCCACAATAAAAGAATCGCCAGTACACCGCACGCCGCGAAAGGCCTTTAGAGTTAAATCTGCTCAAAGGCTCCACTGTCCTTAAAAAATATAGAGGAGGTAAATGAGGCGCCGCCGGTCGGGATTTACATAAGGAAATGGAAATTAAACAAAGTCTTTTATTCTCGGAGAATCGGGCTTGCGTGAAGCCACCACGAAAAATACAATTTGAGATCCCAATGATTTAAAATTTTTGTAGAGTTAATAATTAGGTATAAACAAATTATTGATAATGGAGGATGTCAACTACAATCTTTACAGATTTCCCGAAGGTATTAATCTGATTGATAGGGATATGAAATACAATCTCAACAGAATATATAAAGATACCACAATGAAACTTTTATTTATTTAATGAACTTGGCTCTCCCATCCGCCTTTTCTTATCTCTTCAGAACCACACTCAAGTCAAGGCCTCTTAAAATTATTAAGTCTTCCACGATAAAAGAATCGCCAGTACACCGCACGCCGCGAAAGGCCTTTAGAGTTAAATCTGCTCAAAGGCTCCACTGTCCTTAAAAAATATAGAGGAGGTAAATGAGGCGCCGCCGGTCGGGATTTATATAAGGAAATGGAAATTAAACAAAGTCTTTTATTCTCGGAGAATCGGGCTTGCGTGAAGCCACCACGAAAAATACTCTAAGGTATATATTACGTGAATATATTGTAACCGAGGCGGTTGGGTAAATATACAATGTAATATGTATAAAACCGCCCTGAATAAGAGATCACGGGTCAAAGAGTACGAACAACACCGATGATAATAATTGGATATAGGTATATTTGTTCGATTTTGTGTAAAAAAATTACCTCGAACGAATGTGAACATTACTCTGTATTTTTTCTTTAGTTTAACTCGAAGCAATAGCGTTACTCATCTTTAAATGCAAAGAACCCTTGCTTTGTACATAGGATTGAAGAAAGAAAAATATCATAAATAAACCAACTATTTTCTTAGGATAATTACCGTTCAGAAAATGCGATATGGCCATTATACAAAAAATATAACATAAATACTAGTCTAACTTCACGCTGACTCACTTTTGTCCGATACCGAAAGTAAACTATTATACTATTTGGTCATTATCTGATTGTAATAATTTTTTTATTGAAATAATAGTGAAAAGAATAATAAATATCTTGTAATTTGCCTTACTAATAATGCATTGGATTTTTAATCAATATATAAATTCTAATGGGCTTACTTTGACCTACCTCAAATCCCATTGTTTGTTACCTCTACATATTTGGCTGAGTTTATCTTTTGAAGTACATGTCAGGGATGCGCGTTGCCTTTTCACATAATTAATTAATACGGCTCTTCTGCTTTTGAGCACAATGATATTAACCAATGATAAATTTTGTTTTCCGTTTTTCACAAAAGAGTCCTCTCCATGACACACAACGCGAACGGTTGGCTTTGAAACTTCGCCGAGGCAAAAACATTCTATTATTCAGATTGAAATTAGCCAGCTATACAGAAACCCTATGTTTAAGCTAACACCACAGTTTCGGTGTTCATTTATCTTCAAATATGTAGCACTGTTTGCGGGACTATAAAAAAAATGCCGTTGTTTATATAGAACTGATACTGCGTGTGTAACAATGCGCCAAAGCAATTTCGATTATCGAAGAGAACTGTGAATTAGTACTAAATAACCCACAGTCGGATCAACATTTCTTTGTTTTTATTATATTATAATATTTGTCCTCCTTTTGACTTTTTGCACAAGTGAATTTGAAGTGAAATGAAGATGGAGTGATCTGATAGTGAAATGATTTTTTATTGGTAAATTGAACAGTGTCCGACCACATTATCTTTAATCTAAACCCCTGAATGAATTTTTCAATATTGTTCACCACCTTAACCCCAGAAATATTCAAAACCAACACAAATTATATAAAAATCGATTTGCTGCGTAAACTGATCACTTCATAATCAACTGAACATTATTTGTAAAAGGAACACTCGATGTCAGCTGATGTGATCTCAAAGTGATTCGAAATCGATTTGAGATCACTTAAAACTGTAAAAGGAGGACGGCTAATATCACTGAGGGTATGTTTATTGTTACCTGTTTCGCTGGGAGGTTCCGTTGTATCCCCACACCTGATACCAATTTTGTGGATTTTGAAAAATTACGATATGTCCATGGACGTCCGAAGGAGGCAAGGGGAGCGTTTGCCTACATGAATTCTGGATTTCATTCAATCATCCGAAGATGCAAATACTATTTCCATCAATAGAAGAAGCCAAAATATAATAAATTCAGAAAACGCTATTAGAAAAAACTATAAATAATATCATCCTGGGAGATATAAGATTACTTTTGTATCCTGCTTGGAATGTTTTTCGACATGTAGGTATTAAAAATTTTTGTTTTTTATCTATCACCCAGTGAATTTTTAATTAGACGTTATTTGACTTTTGAAATTATTAGTCTACAAGCTGGCTACATACAGGGTGAGTTTTTTTTATGATCAGTATGAGGATCTCGGAAACTAGCGGAGATAGAAGGAAGGTTAAATGGGGAAAGAATTGCTGTTTAGTAGGCCCAATTTAATGCACCCTGTGGATTTTTGAAAAAATCATGGCTTACTAGATATTTTGAAAAAGCGATATTTTGGCGATTTATTCTAATCCAACTAGCTTCGTTGTTTATGATTTTAGATAAAAAATGTAAAAACCAAAGTTGGAGGGATTTGTGACTCCAATACGGTTATCATGTCCTACTTTCCGTGAGCGCTGCCATTTTCGAAATATGACACAAACTTTTGGCAGCGTAAAGAATACTTGTTTTAAAGTAAAAAAAAACGCAAAAAATGTATATCGATTTTTATTTATTTCAAAGTTTCACTACATACAATAAATAATCAAAATTAATTCTTAACGTAAATAAAATATGATTTTAGTAAAAAAAAATGTCAATTAATAATATTTTTGTCAATTAATAATATTTTCAAATTGTCCACCTCCTTGTTGAATGCAGGCTTGTGCCCGTAAGCCAATAGGCGTGTTACTTGGATACGAACAAAAATGGATAAGTTTTGCGTTTTTTTTACTTTAAAAGAAGTATTCTTTACGCTGCCAAAATTTGAACATAACGATAAGGGACACCTTGTATATTATTGATGTTAGGGAGACATATTATTTGGTGAAATTTCCGTCTTATGAATTGAAAAGTGTGGAAATTTCGTAGTAAATTTTTGAAATTTCCTTACAAATTTTAAACATTTTTCAATGAAATCTCAACTAAAGAATTAAACCGACCTTGGGAAACATCGTATATTCTTATGTGCTGCAGAAAAATATCATAAATATATAAACAAACAATTTAAAAAATCTAAACTTTTCAAAGATCGAGAAAAATTCCTATTTTTTCAAGAAAATTTCCATTTTTTTCTTACTCTTTGTCTCTTTCCGACAATTTTTCTATTTCTGCTGCCAAACTGGAATATTCTGTGCCCACTACGATAAATATATCATTCGGTAAAACACGGGATGATACGGGAAGAGGAAGGACTTCTGTCAAAGTTGACAGTTGCTCATCTATCTTTGCGTCATCTAGGTATGTATAAAACTTTAAATGTACCTATAAGCAACTTTGGATACTTATTTTTTAACTAGGGACATCATTTATTTTTCGCAATAAACGTTTTAAATCAGATTAAAAATGTACACTCAACTAAAATTACAACTTCAGTAATTGTAGGTACACTTATATTCAAAACGACCCTCTAGGATGGAATACTATAGCTTAATATGAATCCGAAATTGCAAAATCGAAAATCATTAGAAGAAATTAAATTTATTTTCAGGAGTGCATGTATACAGGGTTAACTATCACTTAAGTGAAAAAAAAAATTTTACAACGCGCGCAGGGTGGCTTAAGAAAACAGAAAAATATTTTTAGATTTTTTTACGATGTTTAAAAAAAGGGTAAAAACCAGTATTTTCCCTGTAAATCTCCGCCTCTAATTAAGTCATCCAATATGGCTTCGGAACGTACTGTCAGATTTCCGCGGTGTTGCCGTTGTTTTCGGAAAGATGAAAATACCTTTTTACTCAAACAAATCTCTGTATGCACTCACCCACCATGCATCAACAACTTTGGTCCAGTTGATTCCCTCGCTTGGATGTTCACTAATCGTGCCGCTCCCTCGTACACAACACTCCGAGGCTTTTGGCTTGGCGCCGAGTACCGGTCGCCTGGGGGCCCGGTCGGTCCTCACCGTGGCAACACCTCTTGATTTCCTGTATCCGGGGCACAGGGCGTCTCCAAATTCTCCACAATTTTCCTTCTCCTGCCTCGGGCGATGCTCGAGGCTTCTCACCACACTCCAGCTTCCCTTTTCTCCGCCTTTTTAGTCCCAAAAACCACGAGACCCGCGAAAGGGGGTTGCTGCCCGTGTGCCACTACTCCACTACTGTCTTCCCCTCTTGGCTCTCTCGCGCAAGTCAGGACGCAATGTTAGCCAACGCGCAAACTGAAGTATTCCCCTATCCCCCTAAACTAAATCAAATAGGTTTCCCAGTGCGTTCACCTGAATTTCAAGATATTAGCACTACCCATACAACTTATTGGTATACTGTTGCTATGAAATTTTTAATTTAATTTAATTAACCGAGTGAATTTGTTCATCGAGTTGAATGTGCAATGTGTGCTAGTGCAGTTGTGTTTTTTGGTTGCCCTTCCGAGTTTTTCTGGCGAAGGAATCCTCCTCCGTGGTCGTCAGGCTGAGTACCTCGCTTCAAACAACAGGAATGGCGGAGGGAAACAAGAGGTCCCCAACAGATTTAGATGTGATGAATGTTGTGTTGTGTAGTTGTGTGACTTTTAATGTAAAAAAGCAAGAAAACAGAAAATTGTGCAATATTCAATCCTGGAAATGTCAGTAAGGTAGGTGTTTCATAGGCATTCTACATGTTCCTTAGAAAGTAATCGTTTTTAAAAGAAAATCGTAATTTCGTGGTGAATCCCCGGATAAATCGATAGACGTGGCAACGCCGCGCTATTTCACTACCTGTAACTCCCATTGACACAGGCGAAATTTTAAGACACGTCTCGCGGGCCTCCATAGGCGGCGTTTTTTGAGGGGTTTTAAACAATTTGAACAAGATTTTTTTAGGCTTAAGACAAATGTTAGAAAATTTTTGAAAATTTATTTTGGCAAGTATAATTTTTCTTTATCTGCCATAAGCCATAAAATTTTTTGTAGTAAGTGATAGTTAACTCTGTATATTAAAACCATTTATACTGATGAGCACGTGGTAAACATCGCGTCAAGACTGAAGACCCTGGCGTGCAGTTGCCAGTTGATTGCACTAAGGGTTATTGGTAATTCGATACATTGCTTTGGAGATGTGATAGAGGAGGAGGTGAGGAGTAAATTTAATCCTAATATGCATTATGCAAAACTCAATAGTTTTTGAGACATTTCAATTTTTCTTAGTAGTCAAAAAAAAATCGACAGAATTTTTTTTTTAACTTTTCAACTGGATTACTTGTCCAACACTATTAGACCGTCAGATAGTGATAGATTTAGGTGCCCCATATTAGCATACAAGCCTCGAAGAGGGTTGAAAAGTACAACGATGTTGAGTAGAATGAAAGGACATTTATGAGTGGCCCCCGAGTGGCCCCCACAATTCGATTAGATATTTTCACGCAAGCCGTCTTCATTAAATATGATTAATTAATAGAACCTGACTTCGGACATCCAAAGGCTTGAGTGCTGCAGGTGGCTAAAGGGTTAAAATAAGGGCGTAATCTTGTAAAGAAAAATCGAGATTTTGACCAATTTTTCCACACAAGCCCATCGAAAGTACGAAAACGTACACCGTCACAAGCCCGAAAAACATATTGGCTTGAGTGGCGTGAATGGATAAGTACATTTTGGGGTCGGAAAATTTAACAGATTATGTTATCTCTAGGGGCCATTCGTAAATTTCCCTTCATTCTACTCAACATCGCTGTACTTTTCAATCTTTTTCGAGGCGTGTATGCAAAAACGGGGCACGTAAATCTGTCAGTATCTATGACGGTCTATATGGTCTATTCATAGGAAAATTTTGAATTCGAATTAAAAAGTTGTCAAAAATATTAAAAAATGAGTTTGCATAATGCATATAGGATTAAATTTACTCCTTAACTCCTCCCTATCACATTTCCAAAGGAAATCGAATGACCAATAACCCTGTACATTGTAAATTTACTTATTCTGACTTTTTTTACTAGACAGAGAAAATAAATTATTTGGTTTAATAAAATATATTCCCTTCAAACAAATCCTTGGGTCCCATATTATTATGGCGGATACTATACTAATGTTTATTCAATTCAAGACCCGGTGTTGTTTGAATATTCAAAAAATATTTTTGTTTCGGGGCACCCATATTTATTTCAAATACAGACAAAATTTGTTTGAATTCATCGGTTTAAGTTGAACAAACAATTTGTTTGGACAATAAAAATGTTTATTTTCAATTAAACTATTTTGTAAATTTTAATTTTATTTTCTATATTAGTTTCATATTTAAACTGATCTTGTTCAATTTGAACATCACTTTCTGAACCTACCTGTAGAAATCTAATATTAAAAATATGGTAAATTATTAAATTAAATGTATGGATTTCTAAATTTTATGTCATTAATATTATTTATTTGTAATGATAAATTACCTTGCGGAATATTTAAATTACACGAGTCCTTTCTTTGATTAAAGAAAAAAAGTTTGGCCGAAATAAAATTTAATTGAATTAACTCAATATTTTCAAACAAATCCCTTTGGTAAATCCAAATAATCTCTTTTCTCTGTAATAGAAATCTCAAAATGTTCTAAAATTTTGTCTGGAATTTTTTAATTTTTATTGGAACAGTATTCTGGTGTGATGATAAATACGGCATGGTATAAGTTTAGTGAATACCTTTTTAATTTTCAAACGTCAATATATCTCTTATTGTGTTGACATCAATCTAAATAGGAAAAAAATGCACTGAAAAAGAGTCTCTCTTGCGAGGGACCTAGGAAACAAAATACAAAACTACCCGTACAAAATATATGCAAATACGCATCAACCATGCATCCTTGTTTAGAGGGGCTGTCCGAATATTCCATCAACGTGACTACGCAGACTATACAGCCAAGTTTATTCTGTTCATGAGGGACTATAACACCAGAGCAATCTATCAGGCACCCAGGCGGTGCCGTCAGAACTTGGCTTCCCTTGCGTACAAGGAATCTAGAATAAACCAAAAGCCCATACTGGCGTCTGAAGCTGCGAATCCAAGTTGAGATAGAGATATTTCCATTAGTTTTACCGGCAGCAATTTTCTCGTGTAATTCAAAAATTCGGATAAATGTGTGCGAGAAAAGTAGCGAAAAGTCGAAAGTAAGAAACGACGGAGTTAGCAGGTCAATTGTATGTGCTGTCGTACGCCAGGGTCTAAATAAAGTGGATAATGATGAGCACGAGAGTGGGCATGCATGAACGAAGGGGCTATGGGGCTACAGCCTCCCAGTAGAAAATTAAAAAAAAAAAATTAGTTCCCCGACTGCTAGATAATTTATTTTGCTTCTTTGTTCCTGTTCCTTCCCCGCTATTTATACTATTATATTTACTATTCTTTATAAATTAGCGCAACGCCTGTACTGCCCTGTACCCCCTGTACCCTGTACAGGCGGGCAAGGCGTTGCGGCCAACCTCCTGACTAGCCGCCATTGTCAGCACCGCCCGGGCGTAGTTCTGTTTCGGCCGCTACGCCGCGCGCTGTTAGTTTATGCCACCGCGCTAGCTAGTTAGACGGCGATAAATTCAGTCGCCCTCCAGTCAACCGCGGGCTGCTGTAAGGAATGCATCGCGTTGGCCGCCTCCAGACTCCACGCGCGTACCTCGCAACCTCGTGTTCTCGTTCTTGTAGTCTATTGTATAAACAAAATAATGAACAGCGTACAGGCCATTTTGGAAGGAAACTTTTTAAGACTTTCATTGTCTGGAAAAGTTGAAATAAAAACTCTTGGCAGGCCAACTCCAGATTTACAATTAACTCAACCGGATAAAAATGCAAACGGCAATTATACGCGACACTTTTCTGGAAGTACGTACGACATGAACAAGTGGATATCTGGATGCCACAAATTAAATGCACTGTTTTGTTTTCCTTGCTTACTGTTTTATAAAGAAGGAATGGGAATGGATAAGACATGGACTAGAATAGGATCAAAGATTTAAAATATTCGAATCAAAAAATAAAAAAACACGAGCTTTCCATTCGTCTCATAAATTGTTCTACAGAACTAGCATTTTTAGGCAAGGTTAGTATTGCCGCTCAGTTAGATTCGATGTACCGGCAAAACATTCTTAAACATATCGAGACCGTATGGATAAAAATAGATATATTTTAAAAAGAATAATAAACGGCATACAATTTTGTGGCAAACTAGAATTAGCGTTGCGAGGGCACGACGAAAAAAAAAAACTCTCAAAATCGTGGGATTTTTCGAGAATTAATCTATTTTACATCCGAGTTAGATTATATTATGAAAGAACATTTAAAAAGTTCAACAGAATTCAGGGGTAAGTACATCAAAAATGGTACAAAATGAAATTTTGAAAAGCATGCTGGAAGTTTGTCGCCAAGAAATTCGAGAGCAAATAAATAAAACAGAGTTTTTGGCCATACAGATACAGTGTGATGAAACAACCGACATTTCGAATCATTGTCAGAGGGTAATGATATTTAGATAGTGGTGAGTGGTAAGTACCTACCTACTTCGGCTTATAGATTTTTTTAGTAGGAATTACGGATTTTGCGTTATTAACGTTTTCTTTGAAAAAAAAAATTAAAAAGCCTATGCCGAAACTATAGGTACCCACCTCCACCTACGTACCCCCCTATTTTTTAAGTAACGCACGAGTGCGTTCTTTTCAAAATGTAGCCCACCCCGTGCATTAACCCACGAGCCGCCACTGGTTTTTTATATCATCTAACCATTATTACAATGGGGCATACTGGTAATTCCCTGTTCTTTCTCGATACTTTGCACCTTACCATTAGCACGATAGTTTTGCACTTTCGCAACATTGTCTTGGAAGCAAAATAAACTCATCGCCTCCCCACATTTTCTATTTCGTATCTTGCAAAATGTAACTCGAGTACGTGAGCCGCGAGTTTCGGGGCCTTCCTATAATTTTGCGGAGCGCGGGACTAGACAAATGGCCCTGCCGGGACGTGGCCTGGGTTCGCGCTGCGCCCCCTCATCAGCCCCTTTGTCGGCCCGTCCCGCCGAAGACAGCTAGAAAGATGTTAATGTCGCCCCCGCTTTGTTGGGGAGACGCCCTCTGCGCGCCTAATGCCCGCAGACTTATGTTGCGCTCGGTGCGGCCGGGTCGCGCCGTTTTCGTTGTTTTCGGGTCGCGCGTTCACGCGCTAATGTGGCTTGAACCGGAATAGGAAAGGTCCGTAACGGAGTACCTTGATGTGCTAACTTCTAATGTTACTTATTTGATAATAGATCTTCTTTCATAACGGCTGTACTTAGATATTAACCCATTAAGTACTGAATTATTTATTTTCAAAATCTAACCATATTATTATATAAGTTGAGCTCATAGTAGCCTATTTGAATAATTTATGCATTTTTTTGCAAAAAAAAACTACTCGTTTTTGTGTTTTAAGGTGTGACCATATGATCACACTAGTCTGATAAGGTTTGTATGAAATAAAAATTATTTTTATGTTGTTGATAACTATATTTCATTATCGTGTATGGTAAGTAACAAAGCACTGTACACACAAACCAACTTGACATTTTTTACATTGAGTTCGTCCAACACTGGTACATTTTTCAGCTGCACATCGTCTTCTTTTTTTATTTGGTACTTCTTCGACGAAATGTCCTGTTTGGTCAAATCTCAAATCAAGTGGTACACGTGAGCATTCCGAAAATATTTGTGGACGACCCGCACCTTTAGCAGGAACTCCGTACTTTTTCAAGTAATGTTGGGCAATTTCCCTCTTGAAATTTAATTGTGGAATAGAGTTTCCTCCTGCTTTCATCAGAATCCAGGCATTTTGGACGCACGCATCAATCATGTATGTAAAAATTGGCCAATACCATTTTTCCCCCCTAATACTGATTCTGTAGGTTCCGATATTTGCGTCCATTTGATCTGTTCCGCCCATAAAACAATTGTATTGTGTAATAAGGTTCGGACGGGGAACTCCAACTCTCTTTTTTTCGGCCGTAGAATATCTGCTTGCCATTGTTATAGGATTGAGCATATGATTTGTAGAGGCCACGGTAACAACTGAATTATCCATCCATCTTGCTATCACAATTCCTTGCTGTTCATCTAACGCAAAATCATATTCTCCCCGACGCTTTTTCTTCATCGCTTTGGTAGATATAATAGGACAGTTTTTGGTTACACGATTTTCACGAATTGTGCCGGTAGCTTTGTAACCCAATTTTTTTAGGTGGATCAATAACTTGTGGAAAAGTAAATAAATTGTCGAAGTAGAATCTAAGAGGTAAGGGTTTTATGTGTGCCGGTAAGTCGGCTACTAATTGAAGGAGTGGCGCTGCAGCCTTTCCAAATCTCTTCTGATGTTCTGCATTGGAATTCGGAATAGATCCTTGATAAATCTCAAAATTTATTAGATACCCAGATTTTGAATTCATACACCATACCTTATAGCCGAACCTTATAGGCTTGCAACGGATATATTGTTTACATCCGTGGCGCCCATAATATTCTATCATACTTTCATCGTAACTGATTTCTGGCTGTGGTACATAATGTTGAAGAAATCGCTCTTTTATGAGGTTCAAAAATGGCCGGAGTTTTGTCATTTTGTCGGTCATGTCCAATTTCGTATTGTCATTACAATGCAAATATTTCTTTATTTGCAAATATCGATCTCGACGCATCGAATTGTAAATTAGAGTATTACGTACGTCTTCACCGTTATCCCAATATAACTTTTCTCCCGGAAGAATATTGTACCCCGAAACTAAAAGAATTCCAATAAAGCACCTCATCTCCTCTGGGGTGATCCTTGGGTCATTACAGTTCAGAAATTGCGCATAGCTACTTGATTCTTGGATCAAAAATTCTATTACAATTTGGTGCATAAAAAGTTCAAACAAATCGACTGCAGACATACCTCTATATTTACTATAGTCACTTTCAGGGAACATGTCTCCAGGAACATGTAGGTCACCTTCTTTCTTCCACTTCCATTCGATAGGTTTTTTCACAAAGTAGCTGAGTGGAAAGTCATCTTCATCGTCCCATTGTTCACCTCCAAGTCTTCTTCCACTTGAAAACACTGCTTCAGCTGCAGCTTGGAGTTGTCTACCTGTCAAATTGTCAATTAGACCACCATCACCTTCGTCAGCAGAATCTTCATCTGATTGTAAATTATTATCGGGTGGTTCTATGTAAATATGGTAAAGCGCATCATCTTCCCAAAATTCTTCACTTTCCAAAATATCATATGGTCACAGTCATCAAAAACTATATATACAACTCCCAATTACCACAACTTTACCAAAATCATGCAAATATTCAATGTGCACAATCACAACACATTGTTTTATAATTGTTTACCATTTGTTAATGTCTTATTAGATAGCTAAAAACAATACTTACGGTTTGGAAGCACTCATTTTTGCACAATCGATAATATATGCTCAATTTAACAACCTTCAGCAGAGCCAACTGTTTTAGAACTAACCTAATATTCATTTATACAACACTTTAGGATACTAATCAACCTAAAAACGTCGGCTAGTTCCGTTTTTCAGAATATGAAAAATACTACCCAACTCAATTAAATACATTAATCGGCGTTACCATATGGTTACGCTAGTACAGAATGGGTTAATGAAGTAAAATAACGGGTATTTCAGCAAAAATCATGTGCTATTTATTCTTTACAATAAACCAAGCTTTCGGCCATATTTTTGGCCTTCGTCGGGGCTAAAATAGTGTTAGGTTATTATTAAGTAAGATTTAAATGAAAATAAAAAACTGCATTTATAAAAAATTGCGAATGTGGAAAGTTCTATGTTGGGGAAACATGTAGTCCATTTAACGTTCGTTTAAAAGATCATACAAATTATATCAAGCAAAATCAAATTTGCTTTCATAGGATTTTGTGGGATAGGTCCAAACCAATTCTCAAAGAAGAAGTAGGAAATAGACGAAAAATTAAGGAATCAGCATTTATTCAAGGAAATACAGACAACTGTGTTGCTGAATGTTCAATGGAATTAAGTAAAATATTATTGCCACTTATTCAAAGCGAAGTTCGTATAGATACAAGTAATTAGATAGAACCCAGAGTACAATATCATACAGGTGGCAGGCTATTGTTTCTGTTGTCGTGACATTTTTACCTGAAATTTATTAATCTGTCATTTCACTTTGAGAAATGAGGAAGATTTATTCTCCGAACGCTCAGAAAACAAATTTGTTGAAGATATTTTTTGACTTACAAGTTCAAAGTTTAGTTCATTTACTGTTAAGAATTTATTATTATATTAATTTTCCAGGCAACTTGAAAAAGTTGTCTTTTAACCAGTTTGGTGGGGAAAAAAACAATTAGAATTCAATGGATCTATTTGCGTCACAAATATATTTTAGAAAATATAATAATTAAAAATATTACCTGCACTTTCCAAGTCGACGCTTTCGATCTTGCTATTTTGCAAATCTAATAAAATTTCAACCGATTGCTAAATTCGCCATATACATGTCCCCATTTGTTTATGTCGGTAATCAATTTTTCTAAGGCGACATCAGCGTATTTCGTTTAAATTGTTCCACTTCTTTCAACGAAGTTTTTTTCTGTAGACCGATCCTGAATGGAGGACATACCTACGCTCCTTATTGCAACGATGTTTGAGAAAAATGCATTTCCGACGTATCTAAATCAGTTTACTTTGGACGTGTATGGAGTTAAATGCCACGTCCTTACAAAACTTCTCTCGGTGCCTCGCGTGTTCTAAGTAAACAAAATGAAAAATAGTGAGACATTTTGAAAGGTAACTTTTTAAGACTTTCATTGACAGAAAAATTGAAATAAAAACTCTTGGGAAACCAAGTCCACATCTGCAATTATCTCAACCGGATATACTTTCAACTTGCAATTATTTTAACTGACACTTTTAGATATATGTACGACAAGAATAAGTGAATATGTGGATGCTACAAATTAAATGCACTGTCCCTTATAAAAAAAGGAAATTATTGTTTTATGCACTTTTTATATTAATTTTGCAAAAATACGAAATTTTTACTAAAAATAAAAAATAGTAAAGCTCATGCCGATACTAGGTCTTTTTTAATTAACCATAGAGTGTGTCTTTTTCAAAACATAGCTCCCTCTGTGTGTTAAACTACGACACTGCTGGTCCTCCTAGGAAAGTTATTACTAATGGTCTTAAAAAAGCGACAATCTACCCGTTTAATAGTAAAGTGGTTCTTCCGGACATGCTTGATCATTATGTCCTTCACCGACGGAATGAGCATGTAAAAAATCCAATCATTGCAGCTAATCCAGAAATATTTCCAGTGGTTGAAACTGATTGTATGCAACAAGTGCTAGTCTTACAGAAAAAAACTGTTAGGTATAAGTATCTTATTATAATAATAATTGTTCCAACATTTAGATATTCTCAGGCAAACAACGACCAAGTAAATCCAGAAAGCTGCCCAATCACTTAATTTGAGAATCTTTTTCTGCATGAAAAATATAGTGCTGAGAAATAAAATAATAGCAAACTATGTAAAGGGATGGAAATTATTACTGAAGGTGTTGTTGAACGAAAAAAAAAACTAGGACAGCTTAACAAGAAATAGATTTAAAAAGTTAGAAAAGAAGTATATGACAAAAATATCAAAAGTGCACAAAAATTCGAACTAATCGAAAAATAAGTGACAGAGAAACCACAGAAAATGAAGAACACAAGTGGCTCTACTGTGATATATTTTTCCTGTTCATGAAAATAAAGGTCCCACCTAGAAAGATTTCTTAAATATACGAGAGTCCCGTCGACATTTTTGTCTCCTAAATAGCCCCTACGATTTACGAAAAGAAACCTATTATTTACTTAGGAGGGATTTCCTCCCAGTAATGGATTATCATCTCGACAAAAAAATCGACAACAATGGAAGAGGCCCGTTTCCTTCAATCATCCCCTATCCTCCGCGGAGCAAAAACGCCGAAGCTGTAAAGGAAAAACGAGATTTGCTTTTTGGGCAACCGGGGCCCTCTCTCTCCGAGAAAAATTTTAAATGTCAAGTTCTATACTGGATCACGAATGTTTTATCCTCAGAACAAATAATAAATATACACTGAGCACGTAAAAGTTGGAAACAATTCGGTAAAATGTTGTACTGTGCTATTAAAAAAAAAACGCTTCGACACGTCCAACATAATTTTGCAAGGCGCATATTTTGACATATTTGTCGTTCTTGTGATGTCATTACTAACCAAGCTATATGACGTCACCTATGTATATATTTTTTAAATGGCAACCACTATTTTTGATAGCGTTATTTAAAAGAACGTACTTTTCTTGTATTGGTATACGCAAATAATAATAATATATGACATAAAAAAATTTTTTCATAAATTTTAAAATTAACATAAATTATTAAGTTTTTAGTTTAGACATTTCTTTATTAGACGACTGTACAGGGTGGTTCATTATACATTGACACCTCCCTTAACTTGTTAGTTTTTGAGGTTAGAAAAAAAGTTTTTGACAAAAGTTTTAGATACTAATACATAGTTTTTTGTGACGCTATTGGACCGTGTACAGTGTGTTCTAGAAAGCCGTGGCAGGCATAACTTATGTTTTTTAAATGGAACACCCTATATATTTTTGCATTTTTGAAATCTGCTCGTCAGTTCAATCAAAATGATATTAAACTTTGTGGCATTATCTTTTTCCGTTTTTGAAAAATTCCGTTTTCAAATTTTATACTAAATTTATGATGAGCAGGTTTCAAAAATGCGAAAATATATAGGGTGTTCCATTAAAAAAAAACATAAGTTATGTCCGCCACGGCATTCTAAACACGATGTACACCAGTGGCGGCTCGTGGGTTAATGCACAAGGGGGGCTACGTTTTAAAAAGAACACACTCGTGCGTCACTTAAAAAAATTGGGGGGTACCGAGGTGGAGGTGGGTACCTACTTTCGGCATGGGCTTTTTAATTGTTTCTTATTAGTAGAAATCACTTATTTTTGCATAATTAATATATAAAGTGCATAAAACAATAATTCCCGTATTTCAAAGAATAACGCACAATCCGTAATTCCTACTAAAAAAATCAATAAGCCGAAGTAGGTAGGTACCTACTACACTATCCAAATATCTATTAGGTACCATTTGACAATGATTCGAAATGTCGGTTGTTTCATCACACTGTATCTGTATTGCCAAAAAGTCTGTTCTATTTATTTGCTCTCGAATTTCTTGGCGACAAACTTCCAACATGCTTTTCAAAATTTCATTTTGTACCGTTTTTGATGTACCCTTGAATACTGTATATAGAACTTTTTAAATGCTCTTTCATAATATAATCTAACTCGGATGTAAAATCGATTAATTCTCGAAAAATCCCACGATTTTGAAAGTCTTTTTTTCGTCGTGCCCTCGCAAGCCTAATTCTAGTTTTCCACAAAATTTTATGCAGTTTATTATTCTTTTTAAAATATATCAATTTTTATCCACGGTTTCGTTATGTTTAATAATGTTTTGCCGGTACGTGGAATATAACTGAGCGGCAATACTAATCTTGCCTAAAAATGCTAGTTCTGTAAAACAATTCATGTGCCGAACAGAAAGCTCGTGTTTTTTTTATTTTTTGATTTAAATGTTTTAAATCTTTGAATCCTATTCTAGTCCATGTCTTATCCATTCCCATTCCTTCTTTATAAAATAGTAAGCAGGGAAAACAAAACAGTGCATTTTGCATTTAATTTGTTGCATCCAGATATCCACTTACGTTCTTGCCGTACGTACTTCTAGAAAAATGTCGCGTATAATAATTGCCGTTTGAATTTTTATCCGGTTGAGTTAATAATTGTAAATCTGGAGTTGGCCTGCCAAGAGTTTTCATTTCAACTTTTGCAGACAATGAAAGTCTTAAAAAGTTTCCTTCCAAAATGTCCTGTACGCTATTCTTCATTTTGTTTATATAATAGAATACAAGAACGAGAATACGAGGTCGCGAGGTACGCCCGCGGAGTCTGGAGGCGGCCAACGCTGACGGCCGCTGACGCGTTCTCTAGAGCAGCCCGCGGTCGACTGGGGCGATCATCAAATAGCTAGCGCGGCGGCATCAACTCTAGCGCCACTGCGGCCGAAACAGAACTACGCCCGGGCGGTGTCAATGGCGGCTAGTCAGGAGGTTAGCCGCAACGCCTTGCGAGCCTGTACAGGGTACAGGGCAGTATAGGCGTTGCCCTAATTTATAAAGAATAGTAAATGTAATAGTATAAATAGCGGGGAAGGAATAAGGAACAGGAACAAAGAAGCAAAATAAAGAATATAGCAGTTGCGGAACTAATTTTTTTCTCCCATTTTCTACTGGGAGGCTGTGCCCCATAGCCCCTATGGACGAGCCGCCACTGCTGTACATGGTCCAATAGCGTCACAAAAAACTTTGTATTAGTATCTAAAACTTTTGTAAAAAAACTTTTTTTTCTAACCTCAAAAACTAGCAAGTTAAGGGGGGTGTCAAGCCCAGTTCCATTTTTAAGCAGGCTTAATTTTTAATCGAGGTGTACAACATTTTACCGAATTTATTCCAACCTTTACGTGCTCGCTCTATTTTTTTTTTTTTGGTAAATAAGTCCTTGATGACTAAATAAAAGTAGAAGAAATAAATCTCTGTAAAAATACTAATACAACTGTATATTAATGCATTTATACTGTTTACAATAATAAATAGAAGGAACAAAGGATTGTTCCAAAATGTCTTCTCACGTATTTTGCCTATTATACAGGGTGATTCAGTCATGATGTAAAAAATTTTAACCACTGGTGTAGAAAAATAGCTTGATATGAATCTAAAATTAAAAAATTCTGAAAACAAAAAAAAATATTTTCCGAATTGCATTAAAGCCTCTTCTTAAAGGCGCTTTCCTAGTCCGCTGGTAAGCTCGCGCGTCAAGGCTGGTACGCAGTTGCCAATTACAACATATCGTAAATTTACTTGTTTTTTACTTGTTCACAAAAATTATTTAAAAAATGTAGAATTTCTGAGAAAATTCTAAAAGGTCGATATTTTTCTGTGGTTTTTAAAATTTTAGGGAAACATTTTTCTGTTGTGGCGATAAAAACATCATAGTCTAACTTAATTTATTACCTTTTTGACTCGCTTTTTGATTTTCTAATGTAAATCCTTTTCTTCTTATGTTAAATCACAGAATTTTAGTTATTCTGTGGTTAAATATAACATTTTAAAGTCCACAAATGGTATTGAGAATTAACACTGTGCACAAAATGCCACCAGTAACTTGACTACACAGATTAGGCGCACAAGCCCACTATCGTATAATAAAACTGCAAATTTATGGTGGGATACGTCCATAAGATTGTAGCAATTTTCTCGTGCAGCACGCGGGTTCTACCTGCGCTTTCGCCTGTCGTACACGGAATGTGGGAGCACGAGCATGGTAACAGCTGTTCACAGCGTGCATCCGGTGGAAGAGTACAGAAGCTTGGGCACGAGCACTTCACCTTCTGCCTTCGACTTTTGACTCGACCGACACTGGGGCACTGACTGGCACTGGCGACCTGCCCGACGCCGGACGCCGTTAGTTCACCACCTGTCGACGCGGCGCGTACAACCGGCAAAGCAGCGCGTCGTAGCTTACCGAGTGCCGAGTGCCGAGTTACAGGGGACTAGGGTTGATTTGCCCCATGTGTTACACTTCGGCAAAAAAATTTGTTTTCGCATTTTCCTTTTTAGTAGACGTCCCCCACTGTATGTGGTTAAAATTTTTTACATCATGACTGAATCACCCTGTATAAAAAAGCTGGACCAGAATACTTTACCCAACAAAGCCTATTATTTACGAAAAGGTTGCCTCCTGGTACTGCATTACGATCCTCCGCAAAAGGCAACAACAATGGAAGAAGCCCCTTTCCTTTACTCACCAAATAATGTGACCGTTCGCCCTCTAAAAAAGATTTGCTCGGGGCAGAAGCCATCTTTCCGGCGTGATTTATTCTCAGGCAGCCCGTTTTTCGAAGCAAGTCAAATATTTCAAAATAAAGTTGCGATATCCGCGCTTAATCCGACACTTAGAGGATGAAGGCGCCCCGCGGTGGATCGATTCCCCGAAATAGATATTTCATTTTCGTTGAAAGGGTAGATCAGTCACGCGAAAATATGAATAAGGGAGGGTATGTCTTGTTCTTTTTTCAATCGACGAACGGCCGAAGAAAACAGAAAAGGTATATAGGGTAGGGAATGCGGCCGCATATTGATAACCGCGTCTGCTTTACGGTTCTCGTGATTTAACGATATACAGGGTGTTTCAGAGAAACCTGGCATAATTTCTGGAGCATACAGAACTTCAAAAAACATAAATAAAATTCTTATTGCACATGTGTCCATCTTCTTCTTAGATACAGGGTGACCAAGTTTACTTTTTAAAATTGAATTTTGACCGTATGTCAATTTCTAGGTATCTCACAGAGGTCGCCACTTGCGCTGTTGTTGAACCGTGTTTTTACTCTTAACTTTTTTGAGGTTATGTTTTTAGTCTTGTAGCTCCAACATTTTAGTGCATCTTCTCGTTATTCAACAAAAAGATACTCTTGTTTCATAATGACAAAATCAACTGTTTGCGTTGAAATTGGTACAACATTTGAAACATATAATTTTTAAAGAAAGGTGTTTTTGTGGCATATCAAGTAAGCGATAATCAATTGAAAAAAAGGCACTCCAGCCGGGAAAGAAAGACAGTTGAGGTAAACATACTTATTTGATACAGTTTAGACACACAATAAGTTCTATAAATTAAAAATAATTTGGCATGTCTACTTCCACCAGTGCCGGAGACGCGGGGGTCAACCATAATATCTTTTAATAAAAAAAATGATACCTACGGCACTGGAAAAGTATTATTTTTTTGCCTTCACTAAATTTTACAAACAATTCGAGAAAAAACTATTCTTGACTTTTTGAAAAATGTACCGTTTTTGAAAATTTTATTTTCGTGCGTTTTAATTTTTTAGCAGAAGACAATAAAAGTAGGTCTTGGCTTTGGAAATTTTGTACTTAGTTTTTAATTCTGAACAACTTTCCTTAATAACATTTTGCCGTAAAACCTACATAACGGCCACTTTACTATTGCGGTATATAAGTATAATAGCTTTCATAAATTTTGTCATACAGGAAAAGTAGATATAGAGCCTGTCTTTAATAAATTTTGTCATATAGAAACAGTAGATATAGAGCCTCTCTGAAGCCATGGAAAGGCAGGTAAATATGAATTGAGAAAACTACACTGATGTTTAAGCTCAAAATTTAAATCACCTTTATAAAATGCTAGATATAGTAATGTTGATAAGTCAGTAGTAATAATTAGGTATAGGTATTGTATTAGTGTATTATGTATGTGTAATTCTATACAACTCGAGTAATGTACTATACTTTACCTATGACCATATTTATTAAGATTAACATTCAATAAGTGTCTAAGAAATATCTCAGTTTTGACAGGTTTCAAAGTATTTGTGTTTATTTTTGACGGCTGCCTATTATTTAGCCATCTGTGCTTGTTTACTTGCTTGTTGGTTTTGCTTCCGTGCCATTGAATTTACAATGTGAAAAGTTCAACTTACGTCCATGGTAGGTAATGTGTTTTTATTTCGTTTTATCGTGGTCGTAGGTAAAGGTAGGTATATTATAGTGAATTTTTTTTACATTCATGGCTTTGGATACCATTTGTTTTCAGATTTTGCTTCAGCTTGATTTTATGCTCCACTTTCATTTAAGAAAGTTGTTAAAATCGTTTGTAATTAAAAGATACACTATTTCATGTTTCTGATGAAGACAAAGTTGAAGCTTATGTCCTAAACGGATGTGTAAATTCTGTTTTGTTTGGCCTCAGAATAGGTAGGTACACACCTAGTCGTATTTTCGGATTAGTATATCTATTATGTGGTAAATTGATTTGTGATTTTTAATTTAAGTGTAGAAACTATAACTATTAGTTTAAAAAGAAAATACCTACCTAGTTGTGAATACGAACTACCGAGGCCAAAGCACACAACAATGAAATGTGTATAATGCCGATAATCCCCCCTTTTGGCTTTTATATGGTTTCTCAAAATCACATTCTGTAATTCAACATGTTGAACATGTTCACCTACTTACAAATTTATGAACTCATGTTGAATAATTACGATCACATATTTACCAATAAATCATGTATATGAAATCATAAACTCATAAATTCGACAAATTTTACGGAACAGAGCCTATGAACATTATCTGAGAAAAATTGCTTCGTGGTACCTAATATCATCTCCATACAAATTTATACAACCAATGGAGCAAGCCCGATTCATTAAATCAACCTGCTTGTGGTCGTGTGCCAACGCCATAGAAACGATCTGTCGCCGATTCTCTCGTGATTTATTTTTAGGTAAACTGTTTATCGATGCAAATCAAATATTTCAAAATAGAGACGCGATATCTCGCGCTTAATCAGACACTTTGAGAGGGCGAAGGCGGCTCCACCACCGCCCCACGGCGCTGCGTATCGATCCCCTGAAATTGATATTTTGTTTTCCCTCGAAAGGTATTTTAAGACAGAATATAAATGAATAGGAATAAAATCCCTGCTACTCTCCAGCTATATAAATTGTGATGTCAATGTGTTTTTATTTGTAGTTTACTTTGCCCATGTCACTTCAAAATTTCCGCAAGAAGTGTTGGCTCCCCAATTATACTTTAATTTTTAAACGAAAAATAATTAAAACGGATGAATTGTAATATCACAGACATAATATAGGTCTGTGGTAATATCCTACAATTCCTAAGACTCGTTATTAGTATTTAAATAACAATATTTGTGTTTGTTGTGCCTTTCGGAAATATCAGAAATGGTTCTGACAATCTATGTATAACTTTGTCTGTGCTACTAACTCTGCCAGACCCCCTTCAAGATTATTGACAATTTTTGTCATTTGACGTACAATTAATTATTATTATGCTTTACTATGCAATATTGACCGTTGATATATTATTTTTTTAAATACAATAACATTTATTTAATCCACATTTTCCTAAATTATAATAGAATAATATTTAATTTAAATCAAATTATGCATATCTAATGTTTAAGTACATTAATAATTTGTATGTCGTTTATAATACTGATTTTAGGTGAATCATGAAGTAAATTATGTTTATAGGAAAAATTTGTCCGCTTCTCCAGATTCCAGATATGCACAGGGTGATCATTTTTAGACGCCCGGGAGCTGTTCTGTTCTGAGTATTTTTCATTATAGCCATTTTTCTTTATTTTCTTGCTTTAAAAAGTTATTCTTTAAAATGAAACACATTAAAATATTAATTTTTGTTGATCACTATAGCCATGGATAACATTAAAAAGAATTTTGTTTTTAAAGCTATTCAATTGACATAAAGTGAGTTTTTAAAGATGCTACTAGGGATTTTTTTTATCGAAAATCTGGCTACATAGCTTTATTCAGCACCCCTGAAACAGAAATGTCCCATGTTTTATTAATTTACATCGCCTACTAACATTTCTACAGGGCCTTAAAGGAATGCTTTGGAAGTGTCTGAAAACCTGTCAAACTTATTTAAAAGAGATCAGAAAATTTAATGGGACATTTAATGTCCTATTTGTAGACGGCACAGAACATTGTTTTATTATTTTAAGATAATGCTTAAGTATGCCATAAATTTAGTATGATTTTTTCGATACGATATTTTAAAAATGCTATTAGCGATTTTTTTTTTGTAGAATATCTGGCAACGTATTTTTAATCAGCACCAACTGGAACCAAAATCCCAAGTTTTATAAATTTACTTCGCCAACTAACGTTTCTACAGGACCTTATAGTTGGCAAAACTGTTTTTTTTTATATTCAATTAAAAAACAGGAATGCTTTGGAAGTATTTGGAAATAGGGTAAACTTAATCGAAACATCCAAAAAAGTCCCACTAATAATGAAAACGGAAAATGAACACCATCCAATACGCTTTTAAAAAATCTTAAAGAGTATCTGGCATTTCATAGATCGCAGAAAATATGCCATCTTTAAGTATTATTTTAAAAAACGTAGCCAGATTTTCGAAGAAAAAAATCGCATCAAAAAAATATCATATCAATCCGTGGAATAGTGCTGACACCATGACGATATGTCATTCAAATCGTACAGTGCATCACAGATTTACAGGAGTACTCCGAATACCCTCTATACAATAGAAAAAATTCTCGTTTTTCGTTATTCTCTTCTACTCTTCGAGCCGAATTAAAAAATCATCCTTATGTAACATAGTTTTGGTTTTGATATAGCCGCCGAGTTTGATTGCTGGAAATACAACAAATAAGTCGAAGTGTTTGTAAACCTTACCTTAATAAGATTTAAATTCAATGAAAAAATTACATTACTTTTTTCCAAGCCAATTTAGTACAGCAATAATTGACTGCGTTTTTGTAAAAGTTCAGAGAAAAAACTGGATTAATTAGAAAAATTAAAGTTCTTTTTCTTTTTAGAAATGATCAATCTCAATATCTTAATATCTGGATCGACAGTACAATATGAGAGAGTATTATTATTAAAATATAATATAAATAATTCAAGATTGTTTTTTTTTGTGACGATTTTAATGATTAGGATTTAATTCTTGTTAGTTGGACTATCGTCTTTAATAATTGTGTAAGAAAAACTATTATTTCATCCCTTTCGACGTTTCGACCTGTCTATTTGGTCTTCATCAGGACAATATAAAAGCAGATTTCTTTTGTCGATAAAAATATTTTCACTATGGATAGATTTATAGCTTAGTGTTAAATTTCGAAAATTTGCAAAACATAAATAGTAAAAACTTTATCTGAGAGGAAGAATGCTGCAAACACATAGACGGCAGCACATTGTACAGGTTGTCCCAAAGTCGATGCCCCAGGGTTATTATAGGCAAACAAAAGCAGCCAATAAAAATTTGGCTTGTGGGTTTCTTGTAAGACCATTCAAGCGCTAGTTTTGGGCGAAAAAGATAGTTTTTAGGAATTTGGGAAATATAGGTTATGACATCATCAAGTATATTTTTCTCGGGACCATACCTGTTTCTCTTTATATTTGGAAAGAGCACGTTTTCTTGATAAACTTTCGTAAATATATTTTTTTATATCTTGTTTCATTAAAAAGTTTTATGAGTATTTATGTAAAAATTGGTATGGTATTTTTTTAATAAAAATCGAGTTAGCCATGACTTATGAAGGTATATTTTTGACAGAAACAATTGACCGATGCTCGGACAGATTTATTATGGAAAAGTATTAAAATTTGATTATTAGTTATAAAAATATAACTATATGTTCGCCTTTTTAAGAAAAAGTGTTATTATAAACACTTATTATGTATTATGTTTTAAAACTTAACAATTTTGGCGAAAAACAATATAAAAATAAATGCTAGGTAGGTTCTTACTTATAAATAATTTTCAATGTGACTACCTTCTTTTAATAAACATAAGTCTGTACGGCGCGGAGGCGTTTAATTTCTGTTTAGTGACCTTTCTTAATAGGTACAGCTAGTGTTATTTGCCGATAGGCATCTTCTATTTTTACTATTAAATGATCAATATTCCGTGATGGAGTTTTGCAAACAATGTTTTTCAGAAATCCCCATAAATGGAAATCTAATGTTGTTAAATCTAGAGACGTTCCTCTCCATTTTATGGGACCATTTATTCCAATCCATTTGTTTCCAAACTCATCATTTAGAAATTCTTTTAAAATGTTGTAACACTTGGGCTGTTGCATCAATGCTCCGACTATTCTTCTAATTTATTTGCCTTTGCGGGTAGAAAATGCATTTTGGTTCTCCCTTAAGTTTTTTTCTAATGGAATAAATATTTTGTGATCAGGAACGTGACGTTCAGGATATTTCACCCTATACATTCTAACTGCTCTTCTAGCATTTTTTTCAGCTTCTCCATAGACCAATAACATAATCAACTTTTTCATTGTGTGTTACCATTATTAAAGTTTTATGATACGTTCAATGACTGAATACAACTATTAAATAATGTCAAGAGAATAAGGTATTTTAATTATGACAGGTAAGAATAATCAATTATCAAGTGTCAATTGTTTTCCATGGATACCCGATCAAGCAAATAAGGCTAAGTTGATTCAAGACAACGATATATAGGTATTACATTACCAAAGGCGACTTGTTTTGTTTCATGATATTGAAAATATGTTATTGTTCGCACATTCAAGTTTCCCAGTTTTTTTTATACGATTTAGGTTATTTTGTAAATATAAGTGTCTCAAAGCATATATACGATATACAGGTCTATCAAAAAACTATTTATTATGCATTACAAAATAGAAAAGACTGAATTTAAGAAATGCCAATATAAACAAATTACCTCGTCTTCGTCCCCCCGACCCGCTAATGTAGAAGCAAAATAAAACCGATTTATTTGTATTAGAGTGAGTCATCTATTCCGTTATATCGTTGATTCAAGATATACTTTGTATTACACGAATATAACCTCTAATTTTTGCAATAACATTTGCAGTTCTCATGGAAAATGTGCCATTCCATTTAAGAAGAACCATGTGGTTTCAACATGACGGACCCCACCACACAAAGCCAACATTGTAAAAGAATTTTTAGATAATGAGTTTGGAAACGAGTGGAATGGGATAAATGGCCAGAAAAATCGCCAGACCTAACTTTGTTAGGATTGTACTTATGAAAGTTTCTGAAAAACCTTGTTTACAAAATAATAGAAAAAATAACACCAATAACAGTTTTTCTTAAAAAGGCATTCATGCAGTTATATTTTTATAACTAAATTGTTTCTGTCAAAAAAAACCTTCATAAGTCAAGGCTAACTCGATTGTTTTACAAATAATACGCATATAACTTTTTAATTAAACAAAATATCAAAAAAATTATTTAGGAAAGTTTATCAGAAAAACGTGCTTCTTCCAAAAATATAAAGAGAAAGAGTTATGGTCCTGGGAAAATATATTTGATGACGACATAACCTATATTTCCCAAATTCCTAAAAACTATATTTTAGGCCCAAAAGAAAGCTTGAGTGGTCCTACAAGAAACCCACAAGTCAAATTCTTACTGGCTGTTTTTGTTTGCCCGTATAACATCCCTGGGGCGTCGAGTTTGGGACAACCTGTACATTTAGACAGGTCGAAACGTCCACAAAGATGAAATAATAGTTTTCTTACATAACTAAAGACGATCATCCAACTAACAAAAATGGAATCCTAATAATATAAATTGTTGACTGGATATAATATAATGAATAATAAATTTACAAAGATTTTTTTAATGTTTTTTTTTACCTAATAGGTGAGTCACTAATATATCCTTTATTATAATATATTTTACAAAATTCTCTTCAATATTCCCGACTATATGGCGTTAAACCGAACAAAATCCTTATACTTTTACATCTTGGTCATGTTGATATAGTAAAACATAGGAGAGAACGCTAGAGACGCAGAGGGGAAGTAAAATAAAAAACGAGTGAACAGGCCATAAAATTGCTGCCGCCACAGGCGTCGGTAATAACGGCGGTGAAAATTTTGGTAGTCAGTTGAGGAGTCTGATAAAATAAGTAATTTGAAAGCGTTATTAGTTGCCTCCTCATCGCAAACCCTTATTACGTTTGCGATAATTTCCCTGGCTTGGCTATGTATGGTCTTTCCGCGGACACTGGTCTTTATCCAACCACTACTAACACCGCAAAACTCAAATTGTCTCCCTTCGCGCACGGCTATTAGGCGAAGACTAGTGTACGTGATATTTACGACCGCCAGTCGCTCTAAGAAATATTCAGCTTGGGATACTGATTGCAGGATGAATCTTTACTGGGCTTGCTAGGCGTTGCCGGATCGCAAAAAACCTGTACAATTCTGGTGCACTAGCGTAATGGCTTTGGTTTATTGTATTTCCTAAAGAGAATTATATTTGGAAGTTTGGCAACATTCGAAATTTTTTACTCACATTTTTATTTTTGAGGCTCGTATTCTCTCGTAAGGTGGACTATATCACTCCTTCGAATGGAAAGAAATCTAAAGGCGTCGTAAATGCATAAAAGAGAGCTCAAAGGAAAAGCGTGGCCTCCCGGCATAACCAAGCTACGTTTTACGGAGAGCAACGAGTCGATGCCATATTCTTCACAATGAAGTTGTGATCTCCCTCACCAAATCCGACACTTATGGGCAAAGTCACCCTCCTCCCCTAACCCACCGCCAATCGATATTCCGAAATAGACATTTCATTTTCGGTGAAAGGGTACGTCAGTCACGCGAAAAATATGAATGAAGGAGCCTTCCAATATAGCGCCGTTGATCCACATTGGCGATAGTTACGTTAACGGTCTATCGACGGTGGCGTCTTGCTTTATTTTTCATTCGGCGAAGAGGTGAGGAGAGTGGAAAAACGGGGAAGAATATTGAATAGCGACTGCATGCAACTTTTGTTGTGGTTTCCAAGGCAGGACGCTTAGTCTTGATAGAAGTTTTGAAGGTAGGCGTTTGATGAATGTTAACTGGGGTATTCATCAAATTCGATGGCAGTTATACAGATAAAGGATAACTAGACGATAGCACCATGTTATTTCCATAATCTAATGATTTTTTTACGATTTTTTAAATATGGTACGGATAAGGCGGCAAATTTGTGATATTTCCTGAGAAATCATTTTGTACGTTATTCAATATTTTCGCTGTTTTAGAAGTTAGTTACACTAAGGTAAAAAAGCTCAGAGTTGTTGAATCAAACGTAAATAATTTTAATAGTAGTTATAGTTTCTAGGATATCATAGTCACCTCCCCTACAGTTATCTAGTCGTTTGCTACAACAAAAAAGGTAATTTTTATTGTATCTTCTCGATTTTATTTTACCATTGTGTTTTCCCACAATTAAAAATTCTTTTTAGCAAGAGTCCAGTATTTTACTTACAAATTATGAATGATCTAATGGATCCTTAGCAGTAGTTGTTACAGTTTATTTTCCTAATTGCAAATTAACGGTTTATTTTTATAATAGGTATCAGCTAGAGGTAGAAGTAATACCTATACCATCATGTTTATTTTAATGGGAAACTAACGGATATCTTTTACATCATTATAATTTATGAACTGTGCCATTTTAAGTCAAAGCACAGATTCATATTTTTCTCTGAATATCGCCGGGAATATTTTATTTTTGTTCCCTGGAATGTATATATACAGCAGCAGATATGCTTTCGCTTTCGTCTCGAATGAAAATTGAACAGTTTGCAATATATAATGCAGTTTGAAGTTTCAAGGTACAAAGGAACTTATGATAGGTAAACTTTCTTCGGTATGGCACATAACACAATAATGTGACCATCTTGCTGCGTGTTGCAAATTTAAGCAACGCAGAAAAAAACAAAATTTAAAAGTCACATCTAATTATTATTATATTATTCAAATTTGTATAAATTTTCGGTGCATTCTGGAAGAGCTTTCTGCGTCGGAAAATAAAAATGACATATTGGTAACCCCTTTGTAGTTTACAAAGTAAAATTTACCTAGAATGGACCAGATGCACGACAAAAATATTCTGGTGGTAATTAGGGAATCATTTTTGTACGGAATTTTATGGAAGATCATCACACAAAATATGCACACATAAAAAACGCATCTTTTCAAACCCTGTACTATAAGGATGTGTTTAGGTACTCCTGCTAATTATAGATTATTCTACTCTCGGTCTGTAAAATATACGCCTCATCTCAAAAAAAGTACCATAAGGTATTGGTCTTTAATTAATGTGAAGGGTGTGTATTTGTCTATTTTCGATAATGTATTATTTATCAGTAATGCGCGAAAATTCAGTCAAAATATACGCATATCACTACATCAAATAGCATGCATTTCTTTAATAATGTAAAATTACTCAAAAATACATAAGAACTAATTGTGAAAAATGAAACAATGATAAGGAAACGAAACAATGATATAAAATACCTATAGGTGCATTAAGACAGAATTATATTTTAATTTGAATTAGTATACCGAACGATATAAACGATAGATGACTCACGGTAATATACAAATATGATATCTACGGGTTTTGTTTCGCTTCTACATTAGCGGGTCGGGGCCAAGAAGACGACGTAATTTGTTTACATGGGCATTCCTTAAATTAAATCTTTCCTATTTTGTAATGCATAATAAATAGTTTTTTGATAGATTTGTATGTCGTATAATATGCTTTGAGATAGTTATATTTACGAAATAACCTAAATCGTATCAAAAAACTTGAAACCTTGAATGTGCCAACAATAACATCTTTTTAAAATCACGAAACAAAACAAGTTACCTTTGGTAATGTATCTATATCTACCTATACATCGTTGAGTATACCTATAGACAGGGAGATCGTGACAGATTTTTAGTCGCGATTTTACTCTGTATGCATGTAAGGGCATTATGATGCATATGTCTTCACAATAATAAGGTATGAATCAGAGAGTCTTCCTGGGTTCTTCATTATGAAAAAATGAGTCTTCATTTATTTGAAAAATACATTTATTTGAAAAAAATCCGTTTTCATACGGTTTTAGTCAGCCTGTCATGTGTTTTATTAAAATGAAGTTCAAAATAGAGAATTCCTCTGAATACCATAGGCATCTCGATAGCGTGGGCAATAGTCAATAATAAAAGTCACGTGAAGTTGTATTTCAATAATTAATTCTTCCACGTTTCTAAACAGGCTGCCCATGATAGGTATGCAAGTTATTGTTATAAAACTGCTGAAAAAAAGTACGTTTTACTCATGTCCAAATACAGTTTAAGTTGAATGTTATTTAATAATTTACATGATTTATTCGATGTAAAGTGTACTTGAACATGCGCAAACAATATGCCATCTTCTCTTCAACAGTTTTATCACAAGAATTTAACAGGTACATGACATTTTCTTACTGTGACATATCAGGTAAAGGATAATCAGTTGAACAAAATGTACTCCACTTGTTTCATTTTTCATTTACCTGATATGTTACAAAAACATTCATCGTTAATTTATAGAGACCGGTATGAACAAAAAAAACCTTTTTTGTTATTTTTTTTATTATTAGGCAGGCAAATTAATTTACTGACCCTATGAGTAAGACATGCAGGTTGCATTTAATTTTTCGCCACAGGAACAGTTAAATAGTAATCAAAGAATTTTGTGGGACAGGTCTCCACCAATTCACAAAGAAGAAGTAGGAAATAGGCGAAAAACTAAGGAATTTGCATTTTATTCTCATAGGTGTTGCTGAACGCTCAGAGGAACATTAATACTAGTAAACTGTTGAAGTTATTTTTTGAGTTAACGTTCTTTTAATTTTAGGCATTTGCGAATTTTCAAAGTTGAAACTGAATTAACCTCTGATAAAGCGACAGACCTTATTTAACTCCAATTAATCTGTTTGTGCTAATATTCTATTATATTAATGCACTAACATATACCTGCATTCTTAAATCTTTAGGTGATTTGGGCCACCTAACAGGCCCTCATAATATGTGGTTAATACGAAAAATATTCTAATATGCAAAAAGTTCGTTTTTTTTTCCTGTAATATGCTTTGTATATAATCAGCCCTTAATTTATTAGTGTATGAACAGGTAAAACAACCAAAACTACATTCCATTTTGATTTGGCAAACCGCTTTCTGGCAAATGTCATAAGTCAAAATAGCCTACCTCAGATCACGGTGTTGCCAGACCTTTCGAAAAATCCCTAGGATCGGCCTGTCGATAAGTCGACCTCTCGAAATTCCAGATCTATGGAGAGTCCTTGATATTCGAACGCATATTATGCCACCTATGCAATACAACGTTGTCATATCAAGGGTATGCCTCGTGAGTCCTGGGATTTAGACTTAGCGAAAATTCGGCCTTGCCGAACGCATCGCTTTAACTGTACATAAATCTAGGATGCTGCCGCCGGTGAGCCGATAACTTGCCGGCATTGTTGTGACGTCGGCGCGGTGGCATCGCGCCAGCACCGTCCGCACACAAAGACAGATAATTCATCGTCATCACTCGGATAATAAACTAATTACGTAATTAATTTATTCCTGTTGGAATTTCGTTTATGGCGTGCGCGCTAATAAATCCACCGATAAGCCGGCCAGATTTATACTTGGGTCTTGGGAGCAGCTAATGCGCCAGAGATACCGGAATTTGTGTGTAATGTGTGTCCCGTTCATGCCATTTAACGGGGGCCCTGTTTTTAGCTTGATTAACTGCCCGGCTACGCATTCTTATAATCGGATATGTTATATGCAATTCTTTAATTGCTTGGTAAATTTTGAAGGATACTGAAAGATAAACTTCAAGGGACAGTTCAGAACAATATTCTCTAATCCACTTACATTAAAGGGACAGCAGAGAACAACGCTAGACACGGCGTGCATCTGACCATAAGCGACGCACTTCGATCCTAGCTATTGTCCAGGCGGTCGTCAACTCGGTAGACGCTACGTGCTGAACACAGAGCGGTTAGTTAGTGTAATGAGAGGTTGCAAGTGAGAATTCAACGCCTATGCCAATACGAAGCAATGTAATGATATGATTTTTGAAATATTAACCACTCGTGCCGGAAATTTTTCTAGATAATTGTATTCTCAAGCCCTATTTTGCCCATTAGCAAAACCACTCGTACAAATTGGGCTTTAATTTTCAGAGATAAAATCCCGACAGCGAAGCTCGAGGGATTTTATCAGAAAATAAAAGACCAATTTATACACGTGATCTTTCTAGGCAAAATAGCGCTCTCGAAAGAATTATCTATAAAATTTCCGGCACTTGTGATATTACATACGATTATTTCCCTCATACCTACTGCTTGCATCCAATAAGGTAGCTCCTTCCATAAAAATCCAACCAATCATATGCCTCTGCTAGCGGTAATTGCACTTGTGCAAACTATCACTTCGTTGCTTAGAAACCGCGAATCTGTTGGATACAAACACGTACCTACTTCTTAAAGTTTGTGTGTTTCACACTGTTCTAAATTATGCAGCTTATAAATTATGTTGCGGTACTATTAAGCATTGTATCAATGAATTTATATAACTTTTACATTGCTAAATTTTTGTTACTATCAGAGCTCCGTCTCCGTTTAAATTTATGACACATTCAGAAAATAAACCAACGCTGACAGGGTGTAGGTATAATCGCATTTGCCTTGGATATCCAAGCGTCATGTTTGTTTACTCGAACGCTACAGCCGAAGCTGTCAATAAACTCTTTCAAAATAAATCTTTTTGGAAATGTAAACATAGAAAAATTAATACAGAAATTAATAAATCGTATTCGAGAAATAATCTCGACAAATACCACTCGCACCGGAAATTTTTCTATAGATAATTTTATTCTCAAGCCCTATTTTGCCCATTAGCAAAACCACTCGTACAAATTGGGCTTTTATTTTCAAAGATAAAATCCCTTTTATTTATTTTATCAGAAAATAAAAGACCAATTTATACTCGTGATCTTTCTAGGCAAAATAGCGCTTTCGAAAAAATTATCGATAAAATTTCCGGCACTTGTGATATTGCATACGATAATACCACTAGTGCTATTTTCACTAGTAATCTCCCTAGTGCTTGAATTATTGCCGGAAGTTTTTCGAGTACACGAATTTTTTGAAAATTATCGCTTCAAAGTGTTTGCGACTAGTTCCAGTTAGCCGTGTCATCACTATTAACGAAAACGAACATTAACTTTATTTTACTTTTATTATTTTTTGTTATATCGGCCATAGTATTAGGTACACACTCTGTGAAAATTTTAAGTGTCTATACGGGTGTTTATTTGTTGAGTTGAGTATAATGTCACATTAATAATAATGACAAGTGTCAAAAAATTTTCACTTATAATCTCCCTAAAACATGAATTATTTCCGGAAATTTTTTTCGAGGTGCGAATTTTTTCAAAATTTTCTTAAAAAATTCGCAACCGAGAAAAAATTTCCGGAATTTTAATTCAAGCTCGCGGAAGATTCGGACGAAAATTTCCTGTCAAAACTATTTGAAAATACAATTAAATTGGTGACATATGGTGACTGGTGTTATTGTTGTATAGGAGGGAGATTTCCACTTATTAATCTTACAGCTAGAGGTGCTTATGGGTGAATGATTTCCGAAAAAATACACAAGTTGCCATGGCAACGTTAAGAAATGCTTGTGTTTTATTGGTTGTACCTTGTCGACATGAAATTTTCGCTGTAATCACCTCCTGGTGCCTAGAGCAAGTGAGAATATTTCCGGAAATTTTTTGAGTTGCCATGACAACGAAGCAAAAAACGAGCCTCTGATTGGTCATAAATGTAGGTATGGAATTTTCGCTGAAATCCTACTCTGTTAGGTACGTCCTAGTTACGCTAAACCATTATTGTGGAATATAGGACTAGAAGATATGTTTTCAGTTAAGACATTGGACTTTAAATTTCTATTAGCACAAAAAACATATTCAGAACCGAAAGTTCAACCTAAATGTCAGCTGTCAAATGAACTAACTATATTTGCAGTTGTTAAATTCTCTTTTTAAGTACAACTCGTGGTATGCCTAATAATAGAAAATACCTTTCCTTAATTTATCACTCATTATAATTCCAATGCTAAGAAAATACCACTCCTGCTGCGCAGTCGTGGTATTTTCAGCTTTGGGATTATAATGCGTAAAATTAACGAAAGGTATTATCGATAATAGGCACACCACTTGTTATATTACCCCTGAAAATGTGTCACCTCCAACTGCCATTATTTATTCGCCAGGAAACAAATCTTAATGGGTACCCGGGAGCTCCGCTTCCTCTCTAGTGCGACCCTGTGCAATTTAGCCGTTCGCATGAGTTTGTTTACACTTACTGACTTTTTAAAATACTCGTAAATAGACTATAAAAAACTTTTTTCTACTCCTATGCTAGTAACATACTTATTAAGTGACGGTTTAGGTTATAAGTAAGTTCATTGTTACGAACACTGATACGTAATGACTGACATGTAATAATAGTATATTATACATAGCGAGAGTTGTAAACAGCTTATTACGTATGAGTGGAAAAGTTGCGCACTAGCCGCGCAGCGGCGTGTGCTGTAATTCCACGAGTATGTAATAAGCTTACAACTCGAGTTTTGTATTATAATTTTTCTTCGACGAAAAAAAAAGTATTATAATAGATAAACTATACTTCCGATTATCTAACAGGCAACAATTAGTATGTTGGTTAGTTGCTATGGTGACGCGGATGCCGCGCTAACAAGGCACCCGTGATAATTGCGTTGTAATTAAGAACAGATACGTAATTTTTTTTATTAGGTACGTATCAGTCATTACGTGTCAGTGTTCGTAACAATGGGCTTACTTATAACCTAAACCGTCACTTAATAGGTAGATATGTTACTAGCATAGGAGTAGAAAAAAAAATTACGTATCTGTTCTTAATTAAAACGCAATTATCACGGGTGCCTTGTTAGCGCGGCATCCGCGTCACCATAGCAACTAACCAACATACTAATTGTTGCCTGTCAGATAATCAGAAGTATAGTTTATCTATTATAATAGTTTTTCTTTCGTTGAAGAAAAAATATAATACAAAACTCGAGTTGTAAACGTTTTGAGGTGAAGATAGCTCATGGAACTCTTTTACCTTTTAAGTGCTATGGGCGTGAGGATCAATAAAATAATTATTATTAAAGTATGAAGTATTACGGAACATACAGGGTCGTCAGATTTGATCTGGAACGCCCCTGTAAAATTGTGATGCGCTGTACGATTTTGACGATTTTTTTAACCCCATTGTCCCATATTTTATTAATTTACTTCGCCAACTAACATTTCTACAGGGCCTTAAATTTAGGAAAATTATTTAATTTTTTATTTTCATTCAAAAGTCAGGACTGCTTTGGAAATATCTGAAAATGAAACAAACTTATTCAAACAGCCCAAAAATGTCGTATTAATAAAGAAAACGGCAAAGAATTTCTTTTTTCTTTTTAAAATATGTCGAAAATCTGGCAAAGAATTTACCTCGCCAACTAACATTTCTATAGGACCATATTATAGGTATTTGGGAAAATTGCTTTTTTAAATTTTAGAATAAAAATGAGAAGTGCTTTGGCAATACATGAAAATCGGATAAATTTGATCGAAACATCCCAAAAATATGCCATATTATATAGGTATCATTTTAAAAGATTACGATGATGGTGTTCTTTTTCTGTTTTTGTTTATCAGTGAGACATTTTTGGGATGTTTTTAGATTAAGTTTAACTGATTTCCAAATATTTCCAAAGCATTCCTGATTTTTAATTGAAAATAAAAAAAAACAATTTTACCAACTTTAAGGCCCAGTAGAAATGTTAGTCGGCAAAGTAAATTAATAAAGTTTGGAACATTGGGGTTTCAGGGGGTGCTGAATAAAGCTGTGTTGCCATAATAACATTTTACAAAAATTCGCATCGAAAAAAATCACAGCAGGCCGGAAGCATTTTTCCATCTCCTATACGGCTAGCGCAAACGAGTGCATCTCCGTTCCCAAAAAGGAGTTAGAGCACACCACATTATGCAATAATTATTATTGCTCTGCGACATACGCGTCTGGTACCCTGAACTGAATTCAGAATTTACTTTGAAATCTGGCTGTTGGTGTTGATTGAGAACTGCCGCGTGCGACGTGGAAAATTAGCCTGAAAACTACGTTGGAATTTTTACACAAAATTCTCTACCTTCCCTTAAAAAAATTCCTACCTAAGATTATTTGGCGCAGATATTTATTTTTTATTGTAATTAACCTAAAAACATTATATCCACATTCCACAAAATATTTCTTGGGCCTTTCACCCTGACGATTTTTGGGGATATGTTTTTAGGTTTCCAGCTTTGCGGCAAGTAAGGCGAAATCACAGAAAATATAGTTATATTTTATTCATAATATATTTTCTGTGGGGAAATATACAAATAGTTTTTTTTTAATAAACCATTGAAAAACAAAAAATCACTAAAAATTGCCTATAAATAAGAAGAAAAGAGCATTGAGTGCAGATATTTTTCTCAACACAATAACATATGCAAAAAGTCATGACAGTATTCTCACTCGTTGCTCAGAGTATGGATTTGTATTTTTTTATATTATTGGTCTACCCCGCAGGGTGTTGAAATTTCCAGAAAAATATCGAAGATTTTGAATAAATTTTCTGTAAATTAATAAATCGAAGCCAAACTTATTAGTCGCTAGGCCTAACTGGAGTGCCAAATTATGGCAGTACGAGGATCGATCAATAAGTACCCGTGTTTGACGACAGGTGACGATGCTGAGGGAATTTGACATTACCGTCGTGTACTGTCCTCTGTCAAACCACATCATACTAAATTTCAGACTGATTCAGAGTTTGGTTTTTATTTGACAGTCAATACGTGTTTAGTGTCTCTCAATAAAATTTGACCACGTTTGAATTCATTAAACCAATATGGTGACGGTGAATTTCGCTTTTATTTCTTCTCATGTTTTCCGTCCAAAAATATAAAGCGATTTTCTGATCAATATTGATTTTTTTCCATTTTATCGAAAGACACGAAACGGGTAAAATATAATAACTGTCAAATGAAAACTAACTTGTACGAGTAAATGAGTCACGAAATTTAGTATGGTGTGGTTTAACAGATGACAGTACAGGACGGTAATGTCAAATTCCCTCAGCAACACCACCTGTCGTTAAACATACTTATTGATCGACCCTCGTATACTTGCCTTATGGGGCTGCCAGTGGCGTAGTTACGAAGGATCCACATTACTTAATTTGCAGCAAACTAGTCCGGCTCTGTGTAATACAACATTTTATTACATTTTTGGAGAGACCATACAATTCTCTACAAAAGTCAACTTTTGACTTTTTTCCCTACCTGTCAGGGTTTCAAGGCAAACACGAGTTTTGTGATGAAATTATTAAAGTTATTTTACTACTGCTAAATAACATAGTTACAACCAGGTGTCGGAAAACTTAAATATTTACAGAAAAGCTATTCAGAAAAGCTATTCAAAATTTTCGATATTTCAACATCCTGTATCTCCCTTGAAATTTTGAGACAGGTACTTTATTAAAACTGTATGTACCTACAAAGAAGGTGCACCTAGAAAGCTCATTGCAGAGTGATTATTGGCATGTGTAGGCGCTACCCACTTAGGGAACGGAGATGCAGGTCTCGCATCCGTTTCCTACACGATTAGCGCACTTGGTATAGGAACCGAAAAAATGCGACCGGGAAATAGTGAAATATGCCACCATGACGATATTATGTCCCACGAGTGCGTATAAGGATATTTCATACACACACACACACACCCACAAATTCATCAAAATCGTACAATCTGAACACTGTATATAGAATTTTATTTATTGTTGATTACTCAAAAAATGTAGCTACATAAAATTTGTTCTTCACACGAAACGGCAAATGATATATCACAGTTCAGATGTCAAATATTGATCATCTTGGCAGCAAATACTAAAGACAAAATAAGTATGTTACATATCACATACTCTTTTATAGCTTAAACGATTCATATCTAGAGGGGACAGTGAAATCATCCTACCTTGTTTTAAGTTAGGGTAAAGTGGTGAAATACGCCCCAGTGGGGAGTACGCCCCATTTCCAAAAACTTCGTCTTCCGGACATCAGATGGCACCACTTCTTATGTCAAATGTAACCTTATGAGTTCCATCCGCTCGTGTGCTGCCGTAATTCGAAGTTCTCAATTGTTTTCGCAGCAAAAAATAGGAGTAAAGAGCGACTTCATAGAGAGGAAGCGCCCAAAATTTGTGGGTAAGTTCCGTCAATAATTAATTTTACGAAAGTTCAAATATTTCGTTAATATCTAACCATGTTTCAAGTAACTATAATTTATAACCTACAAAATGCTATAGCCTTGATGCGAGAAATGTTTTCATGAGGATAGTTAAGCGGCTGGGGCGTTTTTGCCCATCATTTGGGGAAAAGGCTTCACATGAAAAATGAATGTTGTTTTACGCTTTTTTTTTAATTTTCAGTAGGTACGCAATATGGGCAAAAAATACTTACGTAAAACAACTAGGGCTAGTTGGAGCGAGGATGTTTTAGAAGAAGCAATGCAAAAAGTGACGTCGCGTCAAATGTGTGTAAATGAAGCCAGTAGATCTTATGAAATTCCGTCGCGCACTCTTAGGAGACATATAGCTAGCGGAAGTTCAATCTTTCCGAGCCAGTTTTGAGTTCATCTGGTTCTAATGGACTTTCTGACGAAGGGGACGATTTTTGCATTGAGTGCAGTGACTATTATTATTCAACGAAATCCCGTGTTGATTGGATCCAGTGCGTAAAATGTGACAAATGGTTACATGAAACATTTACAAATAATGTGGATGTGTGCAACAATTGCGCAGGTAAACACCAGTAATGGGGCGTATTTACCGTGGCACAGGTGAAATACGCCCCACTTAGGTTTTTTTTTAAAACGGTTTTTTTATACTATAATGTTAAATCTCTAGAGTTTTTTTTTTTAACGTAAGATTACTTGTCTTATGTTTCTGTATACTTATGTATCAATAACCCAAAATATATCTTTACTTTCTGAAATATTATTTTTTTTTTCAAAATGTGGGGCGCATTTCACCACTTACCCTATATAAGTGCAACGAGAGGTAGGAAAGTGAATTCTATTCTTCTATGATTTTGGGTAGATAGACCGTCAGACAGTGACAGATTTTCCTTACTGATTTTCTGATTTATGCCTTGGAGAGGGTTGAAAGGTAAATCGATACGGAGTCGGAAAATAGTAATTTTAAGATTGGCCCCGGGGAAAACATATGGAAAATTCGATTTTTCAAAACAAAAAAAAGGTACTAATTCTCACTTATGCCGTGTTCACCGTATGATTTCTTATACTATTCCGACCTCGAAAACCCAAAGGAATAAGTGTAGCGTGTGGAAAAAAAGTTGAATTAAGGGTTTGGCAGATCACACAAAAAATGACTTGGTTTACTGACTCCGTCAGTTATGCCCGAGGTTATGCCGTTCGAAATGATGAAAACTTATATCCTCACTAGCCCAAAAATCGATTGGTAGAAGTGACGCGTGGGGAAAATGCACTTTTGAGTCGGAAAATAAGTCTGAAAAAATTTTTTTCGTCAACTGATTTTGTCAGGGATAAAATGAATTGCAATAAAACTTTCTATAGTTTCAGAGGCATAAGTACAGAAATCAGTTGTGCATTTTTCCCCACGCGTCACTTCTGCCAATCAATTTTTGGGCTAGTGAGGATATAAGTTTTCATCATTTCGAACGGCATAACTGACGGAGTCAGTAAACCAAGTCATTTTTTGTGTGATCTTCCAAACCCTTAATTCCACCCTTTTTCCACACGATACACTTATGCCTTTGGGTTTTCGAGGTCGGAATAGTATAAGAAATCATACGGTGAACATGGCATAAGTGAGAATTAGTACCTTTTTTTCTGCTTTGATAAATCGAATTTTCCATATTATGTTTTCCCTGGGGGCCAAACTTAAAATTACTATTTTCCGACTCAGCATCGATTTACCTTTCAACCCTCTCCAAGGCATAAATGAGAAAATCAGTAAGGAAAATCTGTCACTCTCTGACGGTCTAAGACGTGAGCTGACTTCTGGCAAAAATAAACCGTTTTTTCAAGGAGTACCTCAGAACTCCGGAAATATTGATTTTGAGTTGAATATCTACAGTTGAATTTCAAACACCTCTATTATTGCATGAAGCATCTAAACAATAATAATAATTATAATTAATATCCATTAAATACGGAGTTGTATATAGCTTATTAAAAGATCTGTTATTAAGCTGATGATTCCTGAAATCTAACGAAATTGCATGTTTTCATGCAATACATTAATAATTGAATATATAGACAAAGTCAATACGCCATGTTCTGGCGAGTTTGCTTTGCATGCGGCAGCAAATCATTGACCATGCAGGCAATTGAAATCTATAGTGCGTGTCTAAAACTACCTGTTTACATTTCACGTTCTCCTGACAATTTTGCCAATATTAACCAATGTAAAATGGAACGTCAATTAGCGTTTGTTTATTATTAGGCACACATCATGGATCCCAGCGCGGTCTCTTGAATTAAGCAAATAAAATACCTATGTATATAGCATGTTGTCTTAAAATCACCGTTCTATTTTTTGAGCACTTCGGAATTTTATTGAAATTTGGATCGGTAAAATTATAGGTTATATACAGGGTGAGTCACATCTAAAGGCAGAGCCGAAAACACAAGGTAGAATTCGCTAAAATAAGCACATACGCTTAATAAACATTAGCTCAAAAACGCTTGGTTCTCCATATACAGCGTGTTGAAACTTTTCCAAAAATAACATACATTTTTTTAATAAGTATCTTTCGAGCCCGTTTAGGAATTCCGACCAAATTTGGTACATATTATGGGTTGTGCAATAATTGACCCTGTTCAGATGACCAGCGGCGTAGATATAATAGTTATTTATGTACCAAGGCACTGAAGTTAAACTTTTTATGACTCATGTGGAATTTAGTTGCCGAGGCCTCTGGCCGAGGCAAATAAACCACATGAGTCATAAAAAGAACTTCAGTGCCGAGGTACATATTATATACTTTTTTTAAATCGAAAAAAAATGGTTTATTAGGCAAGAAAATAATAATAAGGGATCACCCGTCCATGAACCGACTACGCGCGGTGTTGCTTGACTTTGACGATCGCTCTACCTAGGACAAGTATGATGAGACACGGCACCTTCTGACAGAAAAACCAAACTGCGGCTTCTTGTGCAGCCTACACAACAAACCTATTGATATTCAAATTTACTAAAATATGTATACTGAAGGATTGCGCTTCTATAGGAAACAATTTCGCAATGTGTACGAAAAGTTAAATGGGCCTTTATCGGCCGGGTTTTGAATATTTGGTCACTTTTGACGGGCGATTTCTCCGCGTCTGACGTTTGATGTTTGCATCTCGCCAAGGCCTACTTATTAAAAAAATCGTACAATAATGGGCTACATTATTGTACGATTTCTGTGCTTTTAATGACGATTTTGGGACACTTTACTGCCGATTTCAAGAAAACAATTTTATTTTAAATGCCAGCATAATCGCCTTGGCACTAGTTTAAAAAATCCGAAATTAAGAAGAAACTGTACCAGATGTAAAAAAATATCAAGAGACGCTTTTTGCTCCAAATGGAATGGGCTATTCAAAAAAGCAACATTTTTGGTTTTGCACAGGACGGTTCTAATTTTTTTTACAATTATTTACAGTAACTATTTTTATCTACGCCGCTGGTCATCTGAACGAGGCCAAATTATTGCACAAAATGGCAACCCTCCAATGCATAGTGTGTACCAAATTTTGTTGGAATTCCTAAATGGACTTGAAAGAAATTAAACAAATATATTATTTTTGGAAAATTTTCAACACGCTGTATATGGAGGACCAAGCATTTTTGAGCTAATATTTATTAAGCATATGTGCTTATTTTAGCGAGTTCTACCTTGTGTTTTCGGCTCTGCCTTTAGATGTAACTCACCCTGTATGTTTCTGCAGTTGTCATAATTTAATGATGCTTAATACCTCTTACATTATATAAGTATGTATACCTATACCCCCTACTTATACGTATGTTATCCTTACATGCATTTAAAAGGACCATTCTCAGAAAATTCTTCAAATCGAGAATATTCTCGAGAATGTTCTCCAATTTAGCATTCTCGAGAATTTTCCATACTAACTTTAAAACTGTACAAATCCATAAAATCTTCATTTTTGGAGATAATCGCCTAAACTTTTTTTTGTTTGAAAGGTCTTCAAAAACCGCTTTTTTTGACCTTCTTGCCATTTTCAAAATGCAAATCCAGGGCCGGCTGCGATTTTTTTACACACCCGATTTTCACGAAAACCATTTAGCCATTTTTTTATTTAAACTCTGACCCCACAGCATTAATCAGAACACCCCAAAACCCCCATATACCAAAATTGAACAAAAAATATGTATAGGGAGTTCCATTCTGTAGGGTGTCAAAGTTGAGAAAAATAGGGATTTTAAAGATTTCTGGCGACTCAAATGTGCCATGGAATTCGTTCAAAACAGTTGAATGGTCAACAGGACCACTCAAAATGTTGGTTTGAAAAGATTTACTATAAAAATATACAGGGTATTTTTCTCCGAGCCATCTCAAAATTCTGAATTTTTATTAAACTTTATACTGGTCAGGAGTGCTCTGAAATCATTGAAAAAATATTAATAAACCCATAAGTAATTTATTCCTTTACAAAATGCCAACCAACAAATAAAAACAATTTAAATTATTGGACCTTTCTCAACAAAGTCACTGTCTAAGATTATACATTTTCTGCGCATTTCCTGTTGTGGCACACCAGCCACTTCAACTGATATGGACTTACTGGCTGGCAATTAGGCTTCTGTATTTTTTAGATTTAGTTCATTTATAGTGTATGGAGCGGTTTTGATATACACGATTTTTGACCTGTATAAAGTTCCAAAAATTCAGTAATTTGAGATGGCACAGATAAGAACACTGTATATTTTGTATTGGATCTTTGCACACCAACACCTTGAGTGGTCCTATTGACCATTCAACTATTTGAGGGGATTCCATGGCACACTTGACTTGGCAGATGCCTTTAAAATTCCTATTTTGGCCAACTTGGACAACCTGCAGAATGGAACTCTCTGTATATTTTCTATTCAAATTTGGTATTTAAGGTTTTTGGGGTGTTCTGATTAACGCTGTGGGGTCAGATTTTAAATAAAAAAAAATCGATAAATGGTTTTCGTGAAAATCGGGGGTATAAAAAAATCGCAGCCGGTCCTGAATTTGCATCTTGAAAGCGACAGGAAGGTCAAAAGAAGGGGTTTTTGAAGGCCTTTCAAACAAAAAAAGTTTATTATCTCCAAAAATAAAAAAATTGCGGATTTGTACAGTTTTCAAGTTGGACACCCTGTATATCTGTCTATTTTCTTTTCTTTCATGTTCATTGATTTGCATACTTTAAGAGAGTTCTTCCCCATTTCCATTATACATTGAATTAGTTTTTGAAATATGAATTTACCTACAAAATTAATGAGAAAAATTGCGAGTCTCGCCTTAGCGTGCAAATAATTTTAAAATTTCAAAGTCACACATTAAATGTCAAAAAATAAAGCCTCGAGTTTTAGATGCTTACTCTGAATTTGGTGTTTTTACTTTCTGTTCTCCACAAAACTCATTGACTCCTCTGAAGTCTCTTATTCATTCTATCGCATGTATAATTAAGCTTTAGCGTGTCGCTAGGCGTTTTGCTACTCAAATATAGATATATAGCTACAGAAGTTGTAACTTAGCACCAAAGTCCTTGTCGCAATTATACGCAATAATTGTTTCTTGGAAGTTTTCTATAATAAAGTTGGAACTTTCGAATCCAAGCCCAATAGATAAGTGGCAAAGTACCATTGTTAATCATTTAGAGGCATCCTTCGCAAATAATTTTTTTGTGCTCTCCGCACAGCGTCGCTGCAAAGAAAACCGGCATTTCAGTTTGAGATGAGAATCCTTTGTTGTTAGTTATGCCGAGTTTATAGTGACACAGTCACGTAAAAACCTACATTTAAGATATAATATGATGTAAGAAATAATAATAATAATAATCTGTCTCCGTAAAGACACAGGACAAGTGACGGAATATATCAGAGGAGTTAGAACTAGAAGGATCCAGAGGGTGGTGCAGGCAATAATGAGCCGCACCCAAATGCATTCTCGGCATGACCCCGCGAACATCACCGCTCAACAATGTCTTGACACATTAAAACAAAAACTTTCTGTTTTCGCAGGGCGTCTGAGGAGATACAAGGCTAGTAACAACAGGAAACGAGACAACAAACTCTTTGAACGATCAGAAAAGGGTTTCTACCGTGCTTTTAATTCTAGCGCCGATGCCACAAATGCGAGTTACCCTAGCAGAGAACAGGTCGACGGTTTCTGGAGAAATCAACTTGCCACACCAGGTCCATACAATGTCAGTGCAAGCTGGATCAGCGAAGAACGCGAGATGGGCCGGAACTATAGCCAGATGCAACACGAGCAATTCACAACCGCTGAGGTCTCCGATGTCATCAAGAATTCCTACAACTGGAAGGCACCAGGTCCAGATCATCTCCAAAATTATTGGATTAAGAAGTTGTGGTGCACGCATGAACAAATAACTACCTTAATTAATGAAGTCTTGCTCGATCCTCTGAAAATGCCATTGTTTCTTGCACAGGGTGCAACCTACCTGTTACCAAAAGACCAGCGGAATACGGATAACCCTGCCAAGTACCGCCCAATAACCTGCTTGCCTACGCTGTACAAGATAATCACATCTTGCCTTACGCAGCGAATATATGCTCACTGCGAGCGGAACAACATCATTGCAATGCAGCAGAAAGGCTGCTCGAAGGGCGCAATGGGATGCAAAGAGCAACTCATCATAGACTCTGTCATCTGCAACCAGGCTCATTCCAAGCAACGAAACCTCCACATGGCTTATGTGGACTACAAAAAAGCATTTGATTCCGTACCTCACGACTGGCTCACAGGTATCTTAAAGCTGTATAAAATAGATCATCATACAGTTTCCTTTTTAGAACACGTTATGACAACCTGGCGCACTAAGATACAACTCAGAACCGCAGACAGTAACATCGAGACCGACACAATCAACATCCGAAGAGGGATTTTCCAAGGAGATTCACTCAGTCCACTGTGGTTCTGCATGGCGATGAACCCTCTATCACATCGGTTGAACTCTACAAAATATGGCTTCGCTATCAAAAGCAACAACGCAGAAGCGATCAAGTTAAATCACCTATTATATATGGATGATTTAAAACTGATCGCAGCAACCAAAAACCAACTAACGCAAATGCTTAAAATTGTAGAGGAGTTCTCCAGGGACATCGGAATGCTGTTTGGACTGGACAAGTGCCGCACCCTTAACATCGTCCGGGGAAAGTTCGAACAAGGCGCACACGAGACGCAGGACGGCCAGGAGATCGAAGCAATGAGCATGGGAGATACATACAAGTATCTTGGGATGAAACAAGCTCAAAGGATAAACCATCGAACAATGAAGATCGATTTAAGGAATGAATTCATCAAGAGAGTAAGACAAGTAGTGCGAACTGATCTTAACAGCAGGAATTTGTTTAAGGCCCTGAACACGTATGCGTGCTCTGTACTCAGCTATTCGTTCGGAATAGTGAATTGGACCAACACGGACATCAACAACCTGCAACGAAAAGTTAGGACACTACTGACAAAAGCTCATAAACACCATCCCCGTAGCGCCGTAGAAAGAACAACTCTGCCACGTCAACTAGGAGGAAGAGGATTGGCAGATCTCAGCAAGCAATTGGACCAACAAATATTAAATCTGCGTAATTATTTCTACAGGCAGGCCAACAGCTCCACACTACATAGGGCTATATGCGGAGCAGACGTCTCAACACCGCTACGTCTGACGGAACACGAGCGTCAAAATCACCACCGAACCGACAACGATAAACTACAGAGGTGGTTGGGGAAGCCGCTGCACGGGAGGCATCCTAATGAGGTTAACCAGGAACATGTCGAGTTACCTCCAAACCAGACTGGTTTGGAGGAATTATATTGAATGTTTCAATGTAGGTTGTGATTTGCAGTTGAACTATCTTTTCTAATATTTTAGAAAAGACTGGTAGAAGACTTTTCGGCCTAAGATCGGATAGTTGAGTCACATTTGATTTTTTTGGAATTGGTATAACAACCGCCTGCATCCAAATTTTCGGAAAATAACCCCTCTCCAAGCACGAATTTATTATGTGAGTAATATGAGGAAATGTCACAGAGATATTTTTATCATGGTTAGTGTTAGGCCATCAATTCCTCTAGCATCTGACTTTAAAACTTTAATTGCCTGCAGGACTTCATAGGGTTCAACAATGTTTAGTGAAAAAGAAATAAAAATAAATAAAAATTTAAATTCAACTGCCCTTTGTAAACATGCATTAGATAATTTCCACAATTTTGATTTTAATAACCCTGTTGTTCTTTGTAAGAAAAATGACCAATTGAAGAGAAATGTTTTTGAAATGATCCACATAAAAAACAACAAAATTGTGTAAAATTTAGAACTGACACAGAAGGCCTCTCACATATTTATAACAATCTAATTTCTTAAACTAGTTTCATTTATTCTTTTGTATTTTGTTTTTTGGACCTCACCAACAGAAATTGTTAAAAATTATTAAAAATTGTTTTTTTTTTAATTTAAAATTATTATTGTCACGGTATATTTCCGAAATTGTTAAAAAAAAAACACTAACGTATCAGTTCCACATTTTTTATTTGTATAAAATATTTTAACGCATAGCATACCTGAACACATTTCGGACCATTTGCTAACAAGTAGCCGCCTTTGAAACATCTCTTTGTTTAAAAAATACTAAAAATTATATCCTCCACAACAATTATGTTTAAATTTGTTTTGACTTTAAAAAATATATATATGTGTTCATTGTGAAATTGACGAAGATGATTATATAAAAAACCGTATTTAGAACATAACTTTCATATAGTCGTTATGCTTCAAAAATGTAAGTAATTTTGACGTTTTTCCGACATTTTATGTTTTCCTTTTCAGTATTATACGTTTATATAAACTTTTTAAAAAAAAATTAGACTAGCAATTTTAACATGTACCTGAAGATGGCTTAAAAGCCGAAACGTACGTTGTAAAATATTTAAAAAAAGGATAGCTTTTGGCTCGTTGTTTTATATACATTTTGGTAGAATACCCAGGAATTTTATTTGAATTATTCTATAACTACCAGGAAGAAAACAACAAAAAAAAAGATATATTGTGCAAGTGGCAACTGCGCACCAGTCTTGACGAGCGAGCTTACCCGCTGACGAGGCGAGCGCAATTAGATAGGGGTTTTAATGCACTTCGAAAAAATATTTTATTTTTTTTTAATTTTTTAATTTCATATTGTTAGTAAGTTATTTTTTCCACCTGTCGTTAAATTATTTTATATCATGACTGAATCACCCTGCACACTATTCCCAAAAACAATATTTGTCAATCAGGGTGAAAAGGTGAGAACCTTATTTCGTAAAAGGTAGTAAAAATATAGTGTAAAAAGTTATTTGCAGAATGAAAAATTTATAAATAATCAAAACCTGCCGATTATTCAGAAATTGGTTACCAACGCACAATTTTAAATCAAACTAGGTACTTCGAACATATTCTTCTATGCTTCTTGTGACAAAAGACGCCGGGAAAAACAACAAATGACTTATAACATATTACATATAACTTGTAATTTTGTGTAGATTTTTCGTGTAATTAGGAAGACGGCTTATTACAATTTTGCACGTCCAAATAGTGCGATATAACTCTGAATATTTAAAACTTCGTTAGGAACTGGCTGCACAAGGAACCGCAGCGATACGATTGGCCTGATAAGGCCGCCGACCGCGACCTAAAACTTGCATGCAATGAATTTTAAATTCCCCGAAGTCAAAGTAACGCGCCATTATAAAATCTTTCTCCACCGGCGCCGCCGAACCCGCCGTATGTGCCAAAACGAAAATTCTACGCCCCGTTGGGCACAGCCGCTCTGTTTGTTTAAGGATGAGTTGAGGGATTATCTTCCATATTGCTCGGCGAACTTGGGATTTGGCCGTGCCACATATGCCGGGGAGGAACATGTGTTTGATCTGGCGGCGATCCCGTACAATTTATTAAAAATTTGGGAAGGCTCGGGTTCGGGCAAGGTTTCGCCTTGTCGGTTCTACGCCTACCTCGAACACACATATATCTATACGGTGCATGCTTTGAAGTATACCTAGGCATACGAATAAGTGCACAATACTCCAGAAGCAACTTCATGCATGGCTTCATTGCCATTTGCGGCTAGGGCTGACTTCCGTTATAAAACATAAGAAACCTCTATAATCTATGGTCTTTTACTTGCAGAATTTGTTTCCAAGCACCCATCGTAGGTTAGCATTTTACGTTCGACACATAGTCGTATATGGTTACTCTCTAAACGTCCTAGAGTAGTTGTAGAAAACACCAGTCTGATGAATGATCATCGGTCGAAACCAATACCTGCTTCGAATCCAGACTGCAGTGATTTTTTAAATGAATTATCATTTTTATCTTCTTTGCCACGAAAACTACGACTTGTCTTATTACAGGTACAAAATTTCCGTATTTATATTATTAGCCCCAGGACAGATTGCCCTGTGTAAGCGAATGATGAACATGAACCGATGCTTTAACAAAAACCTTTGCCAGTGATATCACTACTCCCACATCACCCACACTACAACCCATAGCCCTCGTAACCATTCTCATTCAGTTTGTTTTTAAAAAAATAGTTAATGCCAAAATTGCATTCCTTGACCCACAAAACATAGAAAGCGACATATTACTCGTTATTTTCAAATTCACACATTTGCACCATCTTTGTGGATAATGTCAAAAATTTTCTCTGGATAATGTCTACTACCAATTTCATTGGCTAAAAACAATGTATCGCGAAAGAATAAAAAATAATAATATACATATTTTCATCCCAGTAATCACATCCCTTCCTGTAGATCGATTTTGCCGAAAAGCAATAGTTTAAGGCTGGAAATAAAACGTCATCAAAAGTATGTTTAGTTGCCTATGTCAATAGAATTTTATTGACAACTATTTTTAACAACTAAATTTGAAAGGCATACAAAAAACTAAGTTTTTTTTTAAATACTCATAGATAGTATTGACACAATTTTAAAAGTTAAAGTTAGTTTATTTCACAGCTATGGCTTTTAAAATAGTGTCATTAGTATATATGCATACCTATTTTAAAAATACCCCTTCAAATAAATAAACATATATTTTTCAGATAGTTGTAAATAAAATTCGTTCGATACAGGCAACCAAACATACTTTCGATGACGTTTTATTTCCAACCTTAAATAAATTTAAAAACTGAAATATTTCAAAATGTGTTTCATATAAAAAAATAATTATTTTGTTTTCACAGTTTTGTGCACCACCCTGTAGAAAATTTGAATAACCCCTAAAAACTACCATTTGGTATGTACAACTTTTATCGGAAACTTTTTTTTAGCCTATAAAATAAAGGAGGTAAGATGTGCCTCTATTCTCATCAAGTGATGACCCTCTACTAAAACATTCAGGAAAATTAAATCTATAGCTTGTCTGAAAGTAGAACACGGCCTCTAATAACATATAATACTTTGGTATAAGAACTGCTATACAAATTAAAACTCTGGTTTTCCCGAAGTTGAAGTTGTAATTCGGCTTTTAAAATTTCAGCGCCGACACTAATACCCCTTACTCACAATATGACAACTAAACTTTTCTCATTATAGTAAAGTTACTTCATTTAGATACTACCACTTGGGAACGATAGAATAATCCTGTTTTTTTTTCTTGCTGGCTGGAATAAGTTAGCAAAACAAAATCTTATGATTTAGAAAGTTAGCAAAAATTGCATTACCTACATCACAGATAAAACCATTTAGTGATTTTTTTTTAAATCTGACACCACAGTTTTAATCAGGACATCAAAAAATCCCTACATACGACATTTGAGCGTTTATTAATACTAGAGCTCTCTTGACCCATATAAAATGTCATAAAACTCAACATACTCAACTACTTTAAGTGGTCATGTTAACCACTTAATTGTTTTTAGGTAATTCCATGCCGTATGTCTTGAAAATTCCTATTTTCTTCAACTTTGGCACCTTGCAGAGAATGGAACTCCCTGTGCATTTTTTATTGCAATTTTGTATAAAGTGGTTTCTTGGTATTCTGATTAACACGGTGGTGAGAGATTTTAAATAAAAAAATTGCTAAATAGTTTTAGTGAAAATCGCTAAAATCAGGAGTATAAAAAATCGTAGTTGAAACTTTGTACGTTTATATCTTGTACTCTATGGTTTTTCCAAACCAAACTTAAATACTACATTATATTGCGTATATCTGGTTAAAAATCAGCTAAATCTGATGTCTGGTTTGCGAAAATAATATACCTGAAATGCATTTTCTCCGTCTTCTCTAATATAAAATTACCAGAAACTTTAGGTAAATTTAGGTATAATTGTTTTTCCAAACGGTACAGCGGAATTTGCTGATTTTTTGGCAAGCATGCGCAATATAATGTAGTATTTGGGTTGACCATTGGTTTTTTGGAAAACATAATGATTTTCAAAATAAACAAATAAAACTCACCTGGGTTGGTAGTATTTTAAGGCATGTGTGGTTATGCCACCTTGATTAATCTGTTATTGCTTCGCGACAAATTTAGTTTTACTTAACTCGCTTGAAATTGCCACTACTTTGTTAATTTAGTGAGTCGATCAGAAATTCCATTTATTTTCAAAAATACTATCACATTATATTGTTGGGTCGGGCAATAGAAATAGCTCACCCTGTATAAAGTGACGAAATATAAAAATAAATTAGATCGACCAAGGGCGTTTTTATTGACAAACCCGGAATAAAGTTAGAACCAGGACTGAATTAGGTGTAATACCTATCAGATGAAACCCCCTTCAAATTATAGTTAGTTCGAATAATACCTATTATGTATAGCTCAACAAAGGATTAGTATATCATTATAGCGAATAAGCTCTATGGAAATGTTGAGATTAATAATTAGTTAGGGTTAATGCTGTACGAGATTAAAAATGTATGGCTTTGTATGTGGTATGATATTATATTATCAATTATTAATAGCATCCGGATGAGACCTGGTCGCTATATTGGAAAAGCACTTGAATTTTGTATTTGCTTCCAAACAACTGGTCACATACATAATACAAAATACAGTGAGGATACTTTTAATCGTTATAGTGGTACCATTTATACATTAAAATTGCTATATTAGAGAAGTATTTTATACAGGATTATGTATAATGATATAAAAGTCGGGGTTGATGACTATTTACAAAACTTAAAAGATATTTCCGGTGGCACCAGATTGAAACTAAAATAGTACGCGTTTAGAACTGTAGATATATGGGCGTCAAACAGCTTCAGGAAATATAAGTGTGGCATAATGTCCGCATATAAAAATATGAAGAAAATGACATTCTTACTCTCTCAATCAAAGACGTCTAAACATTATTTTTCGAGAATCGGGCTACTGTAATAATATTAATGCTCGATTTCTTTTCATTTGTTTTAGAATTTCTTTAAAACTAAACGAGTAAGGAAAGCAAAAGCCAGATATGTTTGTAAAAATTATCATTTGCTGTAATCAACGTTGCAAAGAGCATGAAAGCCTTTTGATATCCCTCCTTATCTCTATTTTATACGTATAAAAACATACAAACTTACTAACAGCAAGCGCATATAGGTGCTTTGGTGACTATAACTCTACCCGTTTGTATAACTACTTGTCTTGCAATTTGCAAAAGTATGCAGAAATATTTTTGACTAGTGAGATTCCAGGCCTAGATAAGCACTAGAGTTTTTTATTTTGTTTATTAGTAAATAATATAGGATCCTATATATTGTCATTCGTGTGGTAATCACCATAAAAATAAATGGCCCCAATAGATTGGTTATTTAAATTTTATAGGATATTTTTAACCAATTTAGGAAATAAAAAAAATCGAAATATTTTTTGTCTACCTACTGTGTATTGGGTGTAGAGGTGTCACTTAGAATTTGAAAAGGCTTTGGGTGAAATCAACGTTACCGAGTAATTCTGATTTTCAGTAGATTTCGCTGATTTTTTATATGTTATTAGGGAAAAGAAACATAAATTAATATGCGACGAATTTTGTGTGGGTATATATTATTATGTATAATGAGGTCCAAAGTTGCCGGTCACTTTTAAATGCTTTTGTTGGCTTTGACCACCAAAAATCGAAACAAGTCATGCAAAAAAGTATTTTTAATTGTTTTTACAATTTATGCAGGGCCCGATTGAGTCATATTCATATCAGATATTCATATCTCATTAAACACCTATTATTTTTGTTTCTGCGATAGCTCTGGGATATTTTAATTTTTTTCTAACATAAATACATAACACAAATACCTGGCTCAGCATTGAAAATGAAGAAGCCATATATTTAGTATGTAAACCAAAGAATATGAAAATTAATGGCCAAATTTTACATCTAAGAAACACTTTAAATTAAAGCACTCTCCTTGTAACGTATATTAATTTAAATATTTTTCTAAAATTTATTTATGGCGCAAACAGATCCATTTAGTTTTTTAATTGGGTTTTCTTCTTCTTTTTCAAGTTGCCTGGAAAATTTATAAATTCTTAACAGTGAGTTAGGTACACTTTGAACTTGTAACTCACAAAATAACTTCAACAAATTTGTTTTCTGAACTTTCGGAGAATCAATCTTCCTTCTTTCTGTCACGTCAAAGTTTTCGACGTGACATGATCTTTGAGAAAGGAGGTAGATTTATTCTCCGAGAGCTCAGGAAATAAATTTGTCGAAGTTATTTTTGAGTTACACGTTCAAAATTTCGTTCATTTACCTACTGTTAAGAATTTATAAATTTTCCAGGCAACTTGAAAAACTTGTCTTTTAATCAGTTTGGTGGCGAAAAATCCAATTAAAAAACTAAATGTATAATAGTTTAATTGAATGGATAGACAGGTATACGGCATTAGCATAATATTATGGAGATCTGCAAATAAAACTACTTTACATCCTTTGCAGGTAAGGCAAAACTACGAAATAAATTCAATAAAAAGGCAGTTACATCAAATACAAGGGACTCAAACTCTACAAACAATTACCCAAGCAAATAAAATGGAGCAGGACAAAAAAAGCTTACTCGAATGAAACCAAAAAGTTTCTGATAGACAATTATCCTGTGCCACTACAGCAACTTGCTTAAACGGAAAGCATTTTTTTCTTCAGACAAATGAAGATCTACACTTCTACAGTATGAATAATTATGAAACATTAAAATTCTTTATATTTTTTTTACACGGATATACATCCATTTACTAGTTATATGTAGTTATAAGTCATGCTAAAGGTACATACAAGGTAAACTAGATTTAAGTTTTAAATATGCTAATACTCTTAATAAGAATTATTAGATAGATGCAGCGAACATTTTTTTTTTATTAAGAAGCATGAGCAACAATAATAGTTAAGTATACTGATAGCTTTATAAAAGGTGTTGCAGGAAATAAATAAAAAAGTAAAAAATATGAAAAAGTTGCATTAGGTTTATATAAATGAAATATTGACTGATCGATATCGACTAACTTATACATTAACTTATAGAACCATTATAACTGATGGGAAAGGAAATATCGTTTTTGAAAAATTCTCGGAGTGAGTACCTAGTCGAACATTTATTTCTATGTTGGCATTTTTGAAGAAAAATGTGTTTCGCTATGTACTTAGCTGGGGAAGGTAAAAAGGTGAAAAACAATAGTAATTAAAAAAATTTGAACGTGTTATTGTTTCAATTGCGCTTATTTTCATCGATGTGCCACTCTTAACCCTAACATCGTAAATTAATAGGAGGTACCTATTAAATGGATGATTTCTAAAACACGCAAATGTGATTTTCGAGACTTTCATCCGGAAATGTGAAATTACTCAAACTTTTTTGGGCGAATCCTTTTCGCAGAAATGTGTTGAAACCGCATTTCCCAACTTCCGTGCAAGACGACGGCAATAAACTGACTTGCACCGCAGCCCCTGTAAACGTTTGTGTTTTATATCCGTTTTATGTAATAAATCCGCCAAGGAAGGGAGTAAAAACTGCGAGATTCCCGCACACTCGCGGCGCAATAAAGAAGGGGGCATCAGAAAACTTTGTAAGGACTGATTTTCCTTCATAACGGAATTACGTCCTGTCCCCGGCTTTGCGATACGGGGCAGCTATTACTTTGTTCTCGAGTTTCTGCGATATGAGAGACACATGTAGAATTGGATATTAGACCCGTCACCGTGGGATTTGTAATTTGAGCAATGCCGTCGAGAGATAGAAAGTTTTTTCGGTGAGTGCTTACGTGGGGATTTGTCCTCGAGGACGAGGGCACAACTTTTGGTAAAAGAGTTAGATATAAAAGTTGTGTAACATTATATTAAAAGATAAAGTGGAGTTATTTTCTTATATAAGTTTCAGCGATGAACGGGTTCTGAATTAGTTAAAGAATACCGAGCTCTATATGTGGCATTACTACTTTCATGGTATTTTTATATGTTCTCAACAGTAAGACTCGTTTGAGGAAGCCGAGAAATATTTCAAATAGAAAACGCATGCCGCAGATGAGAGCAAAAGTTTATAGAAAGGCAAAAATTTGGGAGCTGAAGTTATTTGAGCTTCGGTGGTTCAGATTAGACTTTCCGTTGCCGCCAATATTAAAACGTAATCAAGTGTTCACAGGGTACATAATTTTTCTCCTACAGGTGAATCATAGTTCTTATTAGGATGTTATTATTTTGTTCAAGATTCCGTTTTTTATAACTATTTGCAGATTCACCATTTTCCGTGCAGACATACCCTTCTTTGGTTGTATATATAAAAGGATTGTTTAGTAGATTGTAAAAACTGCCTGTTGTGTTATTTACTCCCCAGTCCCCAAACAGAAAAGTCAAAAGAGAATAGCTAAACCGCACTCCGGAATTCTTTTCTTCACTGAACTATCCAAGCAAAGAGAAGCTTATTTTACCAGGTTTCAATAAAAAACTGGCGCCTGAGCAAATTAAAAAGGAACGAAAAAAAGAAGCTCCACAAAGTAACATCTAATTCCGAAAAAGCGTCAAATTGTAACGAATACAGAAAATTATTACCGAATTATCACAGTCAAAAACTAAAGTAGGTAGGTATGACAGAATACGTTACAAATCTAAAGCTCCCTTCATTATTTTGCCCTTTTTTTATTTTTTTTAGAATCGTGTAGCTTTTTGTAGCTTTGAAGTCAAAATGTTATTAAGGAAACTTGGTCAGATGAGAACTGAAAGGTATGAAAATATTCCATACCCTATACCTAGGCCTATTTTGTTTTTTCTGCTATATACTGTTTCACATAATATTTGTTTTATACTAGCCAGATTTAGTATCGGTTAGGTGCAGAATTTTCGTTACAAATTCATGATGCATACAAATCAAAAATAGTATTTTTCGAATTTTGGAGTTAACAGGTGCTCTGGTTCGCACTTTGCAAATTTCAACGCAAACGGTTGCTTTCATCGTTATGAAACAAGTATAAACTTTTGCTGAAAATGAAAAGATGCACTTAAATGAACTTGCATGACCAAAAAGATAATCTCAACAGTTACGAGTAAAAGCACGATAGAAAAACAGCGCAAGTGATAGAAACCCACAAACCTCACAAACTCTCTCCAATTGGAAAAGTATAGATATATACAAGGAATAAAGGATCTGTAATTTGATCCCTTAAATCTTAATTTATTTGAGGCCCATATTGATATGGCATTTTTATTTTATAATGTAATTTTATATACAGTGCCCGGCAGAAAGTAGGTACCTACCTACGCACCATTATGGGATTTTATTATTTTACATTTGTCAGAAAATTGTGTTCTTTATAAAAGTTTGTGCATTCCCGCATACTCAAAACGCAGTATACGGGGGAGGTTCGAAAATATGAAAAAGGCTCAAGAATAAAGTACCCTTATTTTCAGTTGTAGAGAAAACATACATAAAACGATAAGTAGGTAGTTTAGAATTGCCCAAAAATGCCGTTTCAGGTTTCTATTCCAAAAGTAAATATAGAAAATCAAACCAGCTTATTTGATATCCTAGTTCGATTTCAGAGAGCATTTATCATTATTTATAAACGCCAGTGCCATACAAATTAGGATTAGTTTATGGACTTGGAAATAAAACAAGGTTTGCACCAAGAAAATTAGTATTTTTTTCGTTTCCATTTTTGCAGGAGCCATAATTACTGTTGAAATAAATTAATTGTTGCGGTCACGTTTTTAAATGATAAATCCTCCCTGAAATCGAACTGGCATATCAAATAAAGTGGTTTTAATATCTATACAGGGTAAATCATAAAAAATGCTGGAATAGTTATTTATGTACCAAGGCACTGAAGTTCAACTTTTTATGACTCATGTGGAGTTTAGTTGCTGAGGCCTCTGGCCGAGGCAAATAAACCACATGAGTCATAAAAAGAACTTCAATGCCGAGGTACATATTATATTTTTTTTGAAATCGGGAAAAAAAAGTTTTATTAGGCAAGAAAATAATAATAAGGGATCACCCGTCCACGAACCGACTACGCGCGGCGTTGCTTGACTTTACCGATCGCTCTACCTAGGACAAGTATAATGACGTACGGCACCTTCTGACAGAAAAACCAAACTGCTGCTTCTTGTGCAGCCTACACAACAAATCTATTGATTGGGCTTACCTTTCAATAATTCTAAACAACTTTTATTAATACATGTTTTCTCTAAAGTTAAAAATAAGGGTACTTTACTCATGAGCCTTTTTTATATTTTCGAACCTTTCCCGTATACGAAATGAGATATTCAAATTTTGAAAACTACGTTTTGAGTTTGCACAAAATTTTATCGAGAATACATTTTTCTGATAAATGTAAAATAAGAAAAATCTCATAATATGTTGCGTACTTTCTGCCGGGTATTGTATAAATAAACGGACTCACCACCTATATGTAAAATTTTCCATCGCGCTTATCCTGCAATAGAATCCCTACTAATTAAGCAGCTGTTTATAAATACATTTGGTTATTTACATTTCGACTAACGAAAAACTACCGAAATAACACCGCCAATGATTTTTAATGCGCCACACAGTTCGGGACATGGTGGATTTGCTAAAGCCGCGCTATGTGTTTGAACAACGTTGCGCCGAATTTTTTGTTTGTTTCGTTTTTAGTGTCAATATAACAAAGCCCGGCGTCCGGCCAAATATGCATTCAAATATTTGGTACATTGTGTCCGCGGGAACGTGATCGCGAATAGGTCGGGGTATTTTGCGCCCTCTGGCCCGAGCGGAAGGGCCAGAGCAACGGCTACGGTTTGCTGAAAATTTGCCGTTTCAGCTATATTTAGATCCGAGGTAAAAAGTAATTTGAACCGGGAAATAACCAAGGATAGAGGGCATAAGAACAAAAAGTAAACAGAGCCAACATCTTTTTGAATGATGCCACGTACTCCATTGTTTATAGCATTTCATTTCAAAATAGAAGGGTTTAATAACGGGATTAAATGAAGGCACACCTCCCATAACGCTAAATTTACAAATGTAGTTATAAATTTTTTGTATGTAACAATTTTAAACTAAAACTAAATAATTGCGCTGTCATTATATAGTATAAGCTAATCGTCAACAGATACCTCAAACCGCCAAACATGGAAACGCCGCCGTTGCCGCCGCGGGCGCCGCATTCGTTAATTACTCGGCGGTATTTTGTTTTGTGTTTGCCCAGCAAGTCAAGTTTTCCGATTGTTTACGTATGCATTTTCGTGTTTTCAATTGTTTTTCAGTTAATTTATAGGCTATTTATTAGTATTTAGGATATAGTGACTGATTTTTATAACCTATCACAGGTAAACGTTGTATACAAGGCCATAACTTCGGTAAATTTGCAAAATATGTTGGTTGACTATACAAACTTGTTTATTTTGATGCTGTTGCTTCCTCTAGCCTTGGTTATTTCTCTAAGTTTGTAACCGACTATTTTTGCTGCGTCAGATAGTTTCGGACAGAGCCTCAGAGATATAACCAAGGATAGAGGGAGTAAGAACAAAAAGTAAACAAAGCCAACATCTTTTTGAGTGATGCCGCCTACTCCACTGTTTACAGCATTTCATTTCAAAATAGAAGGGTTTAATAATGGGATTAAATGAAGGCACACCTCCCATGACGGGAAATTAACAGATGTAGTTATTAATTTCTTGTATGTAACAATTTTAAACTAAAACTAAATTGCGCTGTAATTATAGTATCTAGTTATCACTTTAATAAAATCGCCACAGATACCTCAAACCGCCCGACATGGCAACGCTGTTTTGCTGCCGCGGGTGCCGCGTCCGTAACTCAGCGGTATTTGTTTTGTGTTTGCCCAGCACGTCAAGGTTTGCCGATTGTTTACGTATGCATTTTTCCCATTTTTAATTGTTTTTCTGTCAATTTATAGGATATTTATTAGTATTTAGGATATAGTCACTGATTTTGTATACAATGGGACGCAAAAGTGTGTGGTATGTAGCTAAATTGATATTTCTCAGGATATAACCTATCTCAGGTAAACGTTGTACACACGGGCCTAATGTTTGTTTACTTCGGTAAATTTGCATAAGATGTTGGTTGACTACAAACGTATGTATTTCGAGGCTGTTGCTCCCTCTATCCTTGGTTATTTCTCTGAGGACAGAGCCGTACCCGACCATGTTTTGTAGTACAATAGCAACATGCTTGAGTGAAACGAGACTTCGCGTGGCCAAAGGCCGCATAAGCAATTCAATTTTATTAATTATTGTGCAAACCTGTAAAAAGTTATTATATTTTTTAAGGTTTCCGTACTTCCATAGGCATCGATTTATTAAGTGGAGTCTTATGCTGCCTGAGATAGAATGATATTGTTTCTGTTTTTAACGCATAACTTGTTTCGATTTTCAACGGATTTAAGAGTTTTATATTTTCTAAGGTTTTACTAAAGTTTCCACATACGTCTATTTATTAAATACGTTCCAGTGGCATAAAATGTGGCCTTGGTGTAAGGGTGCAACAGGCGATAGTATTGGATTAAAATTGTCCTATGTTTGGTGTTGCTACTAATAATATTAGGCCTGTTCCAACAGAAATCACAGTGTCAATTAAATCGGTCGAATCACAGAAAATATAGCCCACGGCAACAGAAATCTGGTCCTCAATGTAATATTTTAGAGTACACAAAAGAAAGCCGGCAGACTTCCTTGCCGCAGCAGCTGTCATCGGATTTGGAAGAGTGAAGGACTCTAAGATTCTGCATCCACGCCGTCATCTATTATACGCCATTGAATATAAGAAAGACGCCCCCTATAGGCTCAATACTAAACTAGTCTATGGGCCATGACAACAATGAACAAGAACAAAGAACAACGCAGTGTAGACCCGGTGGCTAGCACCGTTCACATGGTGACGATGGCCCATATATTAGTTCGCATAGTCCCGTCGGGGCGTTGGCATCTTCGTTTCTTAGCAACCGCGAATCTGTTGGATACAAACACGTACCTACTTCTTAAAGTTTGTGTTTCACACTGTTCTAAATTATGCAGCTTATAAATTATGTTGCGGTATTATTAAGCATTATATCAATGAATTTATATAACTTTTACATTGCTAAATTTAGACCTCCGCCTCCGTTTAAATTTATGACACATTCAGAAAATAAACCAACGCCGACAGGGTGTAGGTATAATCGCATTTGCCTTGGATACCCAAGCGTCATGTTTGTTTACTCGACCGCTACGGTCGAAGCTGTCAATAAACTCGTTTTGGAAATGTAAACATAGAAAAAATTAATACAGAAATTATTAAATCGTATTCGTGAAATAATCTCGACAAATACCTATTTGCCCTATTTTGCCCATTAGCAAAACCACTCGTACAAATTGGGCCTTTATTTTCAGAGATAAAATCCCTCCTGCTGCGCAGTCGTGGTATTCTCAGCTTTGGGATTATAATTCGTAAAATTAACGAAAGGTATTATCGATAATAGGCACACCACTTGTTATATTACCCCTGAAAAGCCGAACAAAATTCGATACACTTCGTCTTCTGTTGCTATTGAAGTTAAATTATCTTCTGCTTACGACACCTTTCTTCGCATTGGATTGGCTCTGGCCAGTTGGAAGCTTTCTGTTCCAACAAACTCATTTTCTTAATGGTTGTAAGGTCCTCCCTACCTAAAAGTTGCCAAGCAACACTTTTGGAGCTAGCAAGAAGGTACCTCGAATATTTCGGGTGTGCTGACGAGTGTGCAAATCATTGTTTTTTTTTGCAGTCGGTAAGGACCATACATTTTCTTAATAAAAGTAAGCATATATTCTAAATACATTTTTTTAATAACAGCTGGATAATATTTTGCAAACGACTTTTTCATCTTTAATTGTTATTACTTTATTTTTTTGCGCACAGATTTAGTTTTTTTCTAAGCATTATTGTGAACAGATGCCAGCTGTTAATATACGAAAATGCACAAATATGTCCTTTTAGTGCCCCGTCGACTGGCCTGGACGTACAAAATCGTACAAATCCGAAAAAAAAGAAGTATATGTAGGAGACATTTTCGGACACAATATCATTCTCTCGAATACGGTCCACCGAAAAGTGAAATTCGACCGGAGCCCCGTGACTGCCTGCGGGTCGGTGGCTCCCCGGGGGGGTCCAGGCCCTGCGACGGAAGGGCGGCCACTCGTTAAGGGCGTCGGACCGCGAGGAATCGGCGCGACGGGGCCCTTCGACGACGTCTTGCTTCGCCCTTAATCGGATGGGGGCGCGTCGCTTCGTGTTGTTATCTTGGTGGGTGTCCGCGAATAGAGCAAATCGAATGGTCGGGGATATGCGTAATGGTGTATATCGATTTCAATCTAAATAGGATCTTTGTTATATAAAAATGAACGGACGAAAAGACCTGAACTTTTATCTTGTTGTAGGTAGATATTATGGTATAAGACCAATGACGTCAGAACCTACAGACAGGTTTGTTTTTATAAACGCTTGACGCCCAGAACTAATCACAATCTAAGCCCTCCATTAAATTATTTCGAAAATGTCGCGAGATTGTCAGAAATTGCCCCTTTTTGTCGAGCCGTAGCGAACTTATTTCGACTCTGGGCTCGGGGGCTGGCGTCGTTAGTCTTCAGGTGAGGTTCCGATGCTTCCGGCGCCCCCAAACAAGAAAAAAGTGTGATTCTGGAAGAACTATAACCGGGAATCACCGGGTGTATAGTTGATTGATGGTTGACTTTCTGAGTTTGTTCGTAGCATGTTTTTAGAGTAGTATGGATATATTTAATCTTGGAGTCAAAATAAAGGGCATTTTAACAATGGGGCGCCACGTCTATAGGTTTTGACGTCATTGTATAAGACAAATTTACACCAAAGTGATTATTGAAATTATCCACATGTCAACAAAGTCGGTTGACATTCTTTAATCTGAATTAATAATTTAAAGTCAACAATATATAATAATTTTGACTCTAGAGAAAAGAATCTCATGAATTCAGAAATTCGTTTTTGCTTCTTCAAATCTGATACAGTGCGTGTGCTATTAAAATTTTCTTACTAACCCCAACACAGTTTACAGAAACGTGTACCCCGGACATTTCCTATTAAAAAAATCAATTGCAAATCAATATGATATTTCATCTTTACCGTAGCATTTCACTAAAATAAATTCTTTGCACTAAAGTCAAAATTGTTCAAAAAAATTTGACACTGACTAAGGGATTTTTGAGTTTAAATTCCTAATGACTTTGTTGGTATGTGGATAACTTCAATAATCACTTTGGGTAAATTTGTATAATTTATCACTTTAGTCATAATGAAGGCAAATATAGAGTTCAAATTTGACATTTAAGAAGAAATTATAGATTATAGAGTATTTTGTTACGAATATTACCAAAATTGATATCAAATACAACCAATAATTACAAAGTAAATAAATGGTAATATATCATGTAAAATAAATAAGACAAAATATATTAATATCAAATAAGTATCCGATATGTTGCGATTTATTCACTATACTTAATTTTACTCATTCCCCTGGCAAAAGCAGAGACAACCGCTACAACAATCTGATGCCAGAGCAAACTAATCTTAATTCTTAAAAGAGGCTAATATAATATATAATAAAGAGGGCCTTAAAGCTTCTACAGGGTCCCAAATGATATTTTCTATTACCTTTAGTAACCATTAGTTTTACAATAGCCTAAAGATTCGTAACCGAGTTATATAATGATCTTGGAAACTACTTTATAAAACCTGTAGGGCTAGGTTTTATACAGGTAACTCTACACACCTGTTCGTCCCTTCTGCGAAATTAAGAGACTGCTATATAGGTAAGTTCTAAGAGCTATAGTTCTATAATGGTCTTCTCCAAATCAATTAACAAATCTCAAGTAATATCAATCCCCTTATGCAACGCAAAAAAATGATTTCGATCTACGCATGTCCCATAAAATGGCGGTTATTTATAGCTTATGAATACATTTTAACTATACTCTTGTTATACATTATACATTACATAAATTCTTCTCTACTCCTAATCTCTTATAATAAGACCGTAAAAAACAGAACTTCAAAAACTTATACGGTAAAACAAAATAACAATTAGTAAATACAAACAAAAACAGGCGTCGAATAATGGTTATCCATTTTATTCACTGTCACTTATATTTTGTTCCCTATTTCGCCTTTATTACTGGTATCTTTCTATCTTTGTCTGAATTTCCATTTCTTTCTGCAATTTGTCCATGCGCTCGGTACAACTGATAAATTAGAAGTATTTTTGCCAGGTTCTTGTGGTTGTACTGTACAATTTTAAATGAAACTTTGCTCGTAAAACACACACAATACCTAATCACAATTATTAATAATGTTTCTTAGGCAGATGGTAGAACTAAATTGGAGGTTATGTAATATATTCCTTTTTACAGAATATGCGCGGGCGCGTGCTACTCAGGGTGTATAAAGGTTACTTGTATTATCAATAGTTCCAAAATTTACTTTTAGTTTTATTAAACTATCGCTCGAATTCTTAGGTTTCCAGGTGTCACTAAAATTGGTGATTAGAACTACTTAAAGTTATTATTCTATGTAACTTTTAGCAACCACATTTTTATAACAGTTGTGGGGTACATTATAAAACCTATGGTGAAGTCTATTACCAAAGATTAATGCGGCTACCATTTTAGTCTTTTCACTGTGTAGGTTAGTTTTAATTCATCAAAAAAAAATTAACTACAAGGTTATTTTATGATATATTTCATTACTTTTCTCGACATAAACTGATGTATCATATTTATAGCTGTTTAATGAAAATAAATAAAAATCGGAAATTACCAATTCCATCAAAAATATATGTTAACACCTGTGAATTTTTTGGAGGTAGAATCCAATTTCACTCGATGCCGAAAAAGTTGCACGTGAATTTACTGCTCTCCTGAGATCGATTCTGCTTTTTCTATGATCAAAATAGCAAATATGGATGATTTAAAGACACAAAACATGATATGTCAACTTCGAGAAAACGAAGTATCCAATTCGTTTGAAACGGTAAACATGAAATTCTTTAATATCACAATGGGATAAAGAGAGGCAAGTGATATTGTAAGACATGCGCAGTACGAATAAAAGGGAAGTTTTATAAGGGTCCAAAAGCGCTTGAGAAGAAACTTAAGTAGGGTAAGGTCACCCAAGAGTACGCACTTAATATTTAAAGTTAAATAAATCGACAACAATAAGTAATACAGATTTATTCGACACAGTATAAATTCCTTATTACATTTGCATGAGAGATATTACACCTTTAATAAAAAAAAAAACAGTTTGTGTACTCTTAGGAACGAGAGCTCGAAAGAGTACGCAGTGCTGGATTTAAGAGTACGTGCTAAAAAAATTCAAATAACAACAATATATTATTCTTGACATAGGTCACATATTATAAAGACGCCATGTCCGAGGTAGTTGGTACAGTCCAAAGTCTATAGAGTTTGGGTACAATCTTCGTGCCACCATGCACCTCATGAATCACACTTAATCCATTCTGAAATGCTCTAGTGTTCCCTGCAGAGAGAACAAAGAATATTGTATTGAGATTTTCTAGTTTTTTCAACAAGCGGCAGCCCCTTTTTAATTCCTATTTAATAGACCTGTTTATGCTCGCGTACTCTTTGCATGCGTACTCTTGCGGACATGTCAGCGATGATTGAATAATCTATTTAATTAAAACAGCCTTTTTAAGATGCACAGTCGAACAATATAGTTAAGCATTCACAGGGTAAGATACTGCTTATAGCAAAAATGCCAAAAAATTATAAAAATATCTATAAAATTGGTTAATTGCCTGTAATTCGTCGAATCGTTTACGGAGCACCACGCGACTATAATCAAAACTTGTTGTCAATCACTGAATAGCGACCTCTATCCGAATAGCATTGGAACTAATAAAAAATGCCAGTGCGTACTCTTAGGTGACCTAACCCTAACCATGCAGAAGAACTAAGGACGCAGTTATAAATTGGTCGATTTAAGGCATACTATAATGGTTTCCTTATTGTAACGGGAAAATTCTCGCAACTTCTTAAGTGGCTTCAAGTTTTATAATATTAGTAACGGTTGCTTATCCGCGGCACTTATAAAACAAAAAATTTTATTTGGGGTATGTTAATCCACGAACTGTATTATAGCAATACAAAAAGAAAAGGACGTAAAACGGGAATAGACCCCGCAAACCCTGTTAAAACTCTATATTTCGAACGTCCCGTTAAATTCGCCGGCTTTTTTGTCACCGTAATGGCCCGGGCTTTTAAAAACCCCCCCGCACGGCACACAATGCCACATACCCGCTCGCGAGATTTTTTCCGGGCATCACTTAAACTGTTTACAGCGGCCAAAGTTATTGCCCCTTTAAACATGGCCGCTGCTAATACTGCCCATAAACGAAATAAATGCGTTTTCATAAACGCTATTTACTTGGCCGAGAACGGCCGTGCGGTATTTTAATTTCTGCTTTGTAGACGTATCGCAGTGTCCGCCTGACGGTTTTTTTATTTTTTTTTTTTGTTTCAGGCATACTATAATGGTTTCCTTATTGTAACGGGAAAATTCTCGCAACTTCTTAAGTGGCTTCAAGTTTTATAATATTAGTAACGGTTGCTTATCCGCGGCACTTATAAAACAAAAAATGTTATTTGGGGTATGTTAATCCACGAACTGTATTATAGCAATACAAAAAGAAAAGGACGTAAAACGGGAATCCACCCCGCAAACCCTGTTAAATCTCTATATTTCGAACGTCCCGTTAAATTCGCCGGCTTTTTTGTCACCGTAATGGCCCGGGCTTTTAAAAACCCCCCCGCACGGCACACAATGCCACATACCCGCTCGCGAGATTTTTTCCGGGCATCACTTAAACTGTTTACAGCGGCCAAAGTTATTGCCCCTTTAAACATGGCCGCTGCTAATACTGCCCATAAACGAAATAAATGCGTTTTCATAAACGCTATTTACTTGGCCGAGAACGGCCGTGCGGTATTTTAATTTCTGCTTTGTAGACGTATCGCAGTGTCCGCCTGACGGTTTTTTTTATTTTTTTTTTGTTTCAGGTAAGTGGAGCAGGTTCGCCTGGGGCGAGTCCAGAGTGTCCATCACGTGGCAGGTAATTTAATTAAGTGCTAATGAGTAAAATAGAAGGTACAACGTGCGGCTCCGGAAATGCTTTTCTTAGCCCTTAACCTTTTCGATATATTATGACGCCCCTGACTAAAATTTTTAAACGAATACGGAATCGAGATCAGCGTCAAAAGTTTATACCGCGTGTAGGTATTTTCGAAATTTTATTGTTAAGGGTTTCGGAAATATTATTGTGGAAAAACCGTCTTCAGGGGCGTAACTCCTTTAGAAAGCATTTTCCGACCCACGTTGATTGGAACTTCTCGTCTTATTTGTATCCGAGGATTACGCTTCAGAAGATTTACGCTTACTTTTTAAACGCCCTGCATACCAGTCATATCGATCTATATCGCAATAGGTTAAGGACAACACCTTCAGGGCTTATGGATTTATAATTATTAGAAATTGTAAATCCTTCACCAAAGTTGAGGCACTTAAAACTCTATATCTGTTACGTCAGATCTAAACTGGAATATGCATCAATTATTGTATGGTGTCCTTATTATTATGGTTATAAGTTACGGAATTCAGAGAAAATTTTTGAAATTTCTGTGCTTCAGGGTTAATGGGATATATATGCAGAGACAGGTGTGTCATATCGATTTTTGCTTGGTAGATTTAATGTTAATAGCCTCACATTTAGACGCAAATTTGTCTCAATCACATTTTTTGTACGGACTCTTCAATATAACCTCATTGATTCTTCGGGTCTGTTAGATCAGTTATATTTTTTGATGCCGCGAACAAATTCTAGAAATCATTACTCATTTCACTGTCGAATAGCAAAAACAAATTTATTTTTAAGAAGTCCTTTGTACAAAATAAGTTATAACTTTAATAACTTTAATAGAATTTCTCACTTATGTGACATTAATACCGACAAAATTGGGTTTCTTGAAGAATGAAAGAATGGTTAATATGTCTAACTTCTTAGCTTCTTAATTATTTAAAGTTTGTCCTGTAAATGGTTGGGCAATAAATGCTATTAATATTCAGCGAAGCCCGACAGAAGAGAATCTAGTTTGGTTGGAATTGGCAGAGAAATTTTGCAGGAATAGCCATCGTGAAAGGAACTCGGTTAATTGTTGGGAAATGGAACAAATATTAGGTATTGATATCCGGAAAACCCAATGTGATTCACAGAGAAGTTACGTACATAAAACGCAGGGAACACTACCAGACAACAAAGTTGTTGAAGTTATTTTTTTAGTAAACGTTTTAGTTAGTGTTTCTTTTTTTTTAGGTATTTGTGAATTTTCGTAGATGAATCTGAAAATAATCATTGAGAAAGCACCAGACCTTTTAAATAAAACAGCTGAAGAAAACATATCATAATATAATATAGTTTGCGTATGCCCAAGTATTGTGCTGACTAAAATCACAGAATGTTACAATATTTTATTCCCTATTCAATGTAAACTTGTTTTTTTATCATTTATCGTTGGCAGCCTGTTCAGACACGAGGAAAAATTCTTTATTCAAATAGTTGCCTATAATTTTCTGAGAAACTTTTTATTTTGAATCCTATTTTAAAACACATGGTAGCCTAACTATAAAATCGTATCGAAACTCATAGTTTGTGAACAAATGAAGAACCACTTTTCCATATGAGGAACCCAGGACGATTCATACAATAGTTATTATGAGAATATTCTCATCGTAATGCCCTCTGAATGACTAAAATCATTACCCATTATCTATATATTCAAACGTGGTGGATGCAAATAGTAGATATTGCATTATTTCATCGTTTTTAACCTTATATTTACTTACATATAACTATGTAATTATTATTTTTAGATCCCATGTTATGTACCTGGTTCAAAATGTGTGTGTACCTAAGCGATAATAACTATTATTAAAGTCATCCGGAATTATTCAGCCAAGCCAACACCCAGCTAAATGTAGTGTGTGCAGTGTCCACACCGCCATATCGATTTTTTAACAGGTTCCGTGTTCGCGCAAATTTGCAAAATTGTTGGCGTGACCGGAGCATGTACCCAATTCCCCAATTTATTGTTATTAAACAAGTTTCCAAATATTTAGTGCCCCAATATTTTGCAATTCCTGTGCCAATAAGCTTCGACGGCGGTGTATATTTGTGAGCTGCGTGAGCAAATTTGTTAGCGGGTTTTAAATATTTATGGATTAATAAATTTCTATTATATTTTTTCAATATGCCGACTGGCGACAAGTATTTGATGTTGAAGTGAAAGTTTTGAAAATATTAGCCATGGTTTTAATTTATATTTTCCTGGTTCAATTTATAATAATATTTAGATAAAACAAAACAGACGTACTTTATGTATATCTCTTGAGTAGGTTGGTATTTTCAAAATTTCCGGTTAACTTAAACAGCCCTGTTTGTTAACATTGATATATTTTATTCTAAACTTCCATACGTACTTCCACTAATCACATATTTTATTTTAGTTTAAATACACCATCTACTATCTAGCCATAAATACCAGATCCCACACTATAATGAACTATTAACGAATGAGAAGAAGTTGGAATGGAAACATAAGTCACCAACTTTTGTGAATTCCTTTTTTGAAGATTCGGTTCTGGTAGATGCCTAAGCATTTAGATGCAACTACTTTGCATTTTTATATTCAATTGGTAGACTTACTGACACATAACGTGCATCTAAAATATCTGATTGCATGGCTGACTTAATGAATTATACTTAAATCAAGACACTACCGAATGAGCTTGTCCAAAAGGAACAAAAACCCTCTTTTGTGGAACCCGTTGTAAATGGCAGAAGCTTGTACAGTCCGGCTTTAGCGATTAGTTTAAATAATGCGGGCAGATTTTTCTCTTTTCCCCTTCCTTCTAATTGGCAGTGGCTGTGAAATATTGGGAAAAAATATAAATAGGCTGTCGCGCAAAATTCCGCCCCCCTTGACTTTGAGTAATGGACGTAAGCACTCCGGAATATCGCAGACAAAACACCGGGCGATATAGGCGAAAATGATATTTGACGGAGCCGCCGGGATCTGGCCGTATTTGTTTTGAGCGTTTCTGTCGCCCGCAGAGAAGCGGGGAAGCCGGGGGCTGGAAGCTTTTGGAATTAGTTGCAAACTTGCCCAAATAATAGTAGATGCACGTATATATGCCAGATATTAATAACTGTCGCTCTAACGTTTGTTCCCTATGTGTTTCTCGCCGCATATTCGGATATTCAGAGAAAGTAATTAGTGCTTTATTGATGAACGTTCTTGGACGGGAGGGATATACCTTGATGTTCGTTTTTGAAACTCGCCGTATCTATATGAAAAAATCAATAATTTCCTGACAAGAAGAGGGGTATTTACTGCCGCAGACTTTCTAATAGCGACTCACGATCAGTAGGAATTGACGAAAAGGAACTTTTTCAAGATTTTGCCGCCGTGCAGGACCTGGACAAACACTTCAGAGTGGGAGTGAACCATATACTACAGACATCTGCCATTGACGTGTGTCGAATAATCTTGTCTCTGCGAGTATCAAGTAAGCGTGTAACAAGTGTTTTCATAAAGGCTGTTTCCCAGATTGTTTGAAAAGGGGTAGGTACTATAAAGCCACTATATAAAAAGGGAGACAAACACAAAGTTGAAAATTACCGTCCATATCCCTTTGATCAGTTTTTTCAAAAATTTTTGAAAAATTTTAAAATCTAGAATTCTTGATTTCCTAGAAAAATACAATATTCTGTCGCAAAACCAATACGTTTCAGAAAAAACAAATCTACTGAAGACGCTATTGTATCCCTAACATCGAAAATAAATGGATCTATGGACAAATGAGAACCTTCACTGTGCGTTTTTATTGATTTGAGTAAAGCGTTTGACACGGTGTGTCACCAAAAACTAATGAAATTAAAATAATATGGAATTAGGGGGAAAATATTCGAATTGCTAAGGGATTACCTTTCTGACAGAACACAGCGGGTGAGTGTTGACGGTGTCATCAGCGAGCCCAAAAATGTAACTTACGGTGTCCCCCAAGGGACAGTACTTGGCCCCCTACTTTTTGTAATTTACGTAAACGATTTGTTACATTTGGAAACAAAGGGGCAAGTTATAAGTTTCGCTGATGACACGGCCATCTTCTACCGGGCGGATTCTTGGAGCAACCTTAGAGAAATGGTCCAGGAAGATCTCAAAATATTTAAAAAGTGGTTTCAAGAAAACAAGCTTACTTTAAACGAAGACAAAACGTGTTACTTACCTTTTGCGTCTTATCTAAATCACCTGCCAAATTTTGGACCATTAAACATAGGTACGGAACTAAGGATCGCGGAAGCCGACTCCATCAAGTATACTTGGGAAACATTATTGACCGTCACCTAAGATGGGATCTACAAATAACAGTATATTATTAACCAAGGTTTAGACAGAGGCTATTATTGACCCGAACGTCAATATTAAATCCCGAGGCAATGCCGAGGGATTTAAGACGTGAGGGCAATAATAGCTGTCTAAACCGTGGTTAATACACAATTTTTTCCACTACTAACACTCCATAAAAATATTTTTCCACTACTAACAATCCAAATATTATTGTAAAAAATTGTAAAGCATTTTTAATAGTAAACTTACCTTTGTTTTTTCCTTCATATTATTTAATCACAAATCAAGTTAGCCTTGATTTTTGTTTCATCAAATGAAGTTTCTTTACTGTTATCTGTCAAATTTAGCCATTAATTATTATTATTATTATTATTTATTCTTGACTAAATCAACTGTGAGTTTATATTATTTTTGTGAAAAAGTGTCATAATAATTATCATGATGGCTCATCCTCGCCAAACATATTCTGCATTCCTCCGGAAATTAGAGAAGATGCACAAAAGATGAATGATCAGTTGCTTCCACAGAAGTCGAAAAGTGTTTACTTAAAAACTTATACAATGTTTAAAGACTGGTGCAAAATGAAGAATATTGAAACAATTTCTGAAAATATATTATTGGTATATTTTCGAACGCAAGCTGAAAACAAGAAATCATCAAGCTTGTTGGCAACGTTTTCTATGTTAAAATCCACGATTTCATTGAAGGAAAATATTGACATTTCGAAGTATTTTAAACTGGTAGCATTTTTGAAAAGGCAAAATACTAATTATGTAGCGAAAAAATCACTTGTTTTTAAAGAAGATGAAAGTGCACGATTTTTGAGAGACGTACCAGACGAAGTGTTTTTAACAGCAAAGGTACCTACCTAAACATGCCTCGTTCTACTTTACATATATTTACATATTTACAATAAACAATAATTACTTTATTACTTTCTAGGTTGTACTTGTTATCGCAGTTGCTGGTGCATGTACAACAGACGAACTTTGTAATATGCTTAGAAAAGACTTGGATGTTCGAGACGATATGATCGTTATTGATATTTCTACTAGTAAAAATGGAACAGCACGAAAGTTTGTTATCATGAAGCCAGTTTGGGTCGAAGTTGTTAAAAAGTATATTCAAAAACGGCCTACCCCAGATTTACCACGCTTATTTTAGCGGAAAATGGTGGCGATCCTATAACTGTAAAACAGCACGGAGGTTGGAAATCTTCCACTGTTGGCGAAGGGTATATTGAAGAATCTCTGGCTTCTAAAAAAAGAATAGCTAAAATGGTTCAAGGGCCAGTTTACAGTTCTACATCAGTACCTGTAGTTGCGCAGAGCGATAACACTATCCATCCAAATGATAGTCATAATGAACCTCGTGATGAACAGTTATTTGATATTGATAGTTCTAGTTCCTTTGCTAATATAGAATCGAAAAATCCCGCCAGTGTTACACAAAAAATATCAGATAATATTCACTTAAACAATCAACACATTAATATTCCGGTTACAAATACAAGCACTGCAACAGGTTTAATTAATATGACTAGTTACAATTGCACAGTCAATTATTACATTAATAATAATAATTAGTTTTAGTTGTATTTTGTAAATTTTGTTTTCCCAAATACTTAAATAAACGTTGTTTCATCAGCTGTTGTTACTAATTTTAGGTTAGAACGGTTAGGTGGAGGTGGGGGGAGGAAAGGTTAGATTTCTGTTTTGTGGGCAGAGTCCACAAGTAAAAATATCTACATTGGCCTGTGTTCAGCGTTTAATACAAATTGAAAAAAATCAGTGAAATAAGTAAGCAGGGTTGTATAATAATACGAAATTGTGCCGTACATAGAAGAGCCTGATACTAGTGACCCGTGACGTCAATTCATTATAGACCTTGGTCAATAATAAAGTATTATTGACCTGGGGAGAGAAAATCAACTTCTCGAGTTAATGATGGGTCAATAATACATGCTTTTTAGGGTTAGTAGTGGAAAAAAAACGTTATAATAAAAATAAGTGGGAATCTGTCAAGATTTGCATACCAGTAGAAATAAAAATTGGTGGGAATCCTACGAAAAGTTAACTTTCTAGGGAAGAAGTCAAATTTGGTATTAGCCCATTTTAGATAATCCCGAATCCGATGGCGTACTCGGTTTTGAGGTAAAACAATCGCTAATATGCCATATTAGTCTGACGTCACGTAGTGGGCACTGTATCCAAACAACCTCGTAGATACACGGGCGTTTTTGTGATTTTGACTAAAAAAATTATTTAAATCTATTTTGCACCTTCTGCAGCATCGAAACTTTGCGAAAACCCGCGGAAAAACCGAAATTTTGAAAGATTTATGCCGTGTTTACGTCCGGCCCGGCCGTTGTTTTCGCCCGACAATCGGCGCGCTATTGATCAATCAAAATTTGCACTTATAAAGTTCAGAATACTCTTACCTTAACGAAGATGGATATTTATTTATTGTCGAAGAAACCGATTTAAATTTTTTTTTAGTCAAAAACACAAAAACGCCCTTGTATCTACGAGGTTGTTTGGATACAGTGCCTTGACCTACCCCACTACGTGACGTCACCACTAATATGGCGTATTTTTTTTAAGAAAAAATCATAGCTGACCTTGAAAGTTGAGATTAAGGCCTAACAGTTTGCGCCAATATTGTGTTTTTTGTTACTTATTTTTAGAAAAAAAACTGCTTAAATGAAAATTTTACGGATGTGCTCATATTTCAAATGGGCCACCCCGATATAGTTATGAAACTGATGCTACTTTATTAAAATTTTATAAAAATCCTTGCTGCGCTAAAAACTTTACACAGCATACAATTTCGGTTAGGTTAGGTATAAGAAAATTTCTGCTTAAAACTGCACATTCTATAATGTAATTCGAAATAAGTTTAAGTTGTTCATTTTATTTTTAATGTCATGCCACAAAAAATGCATGGGCCATTAACAAAAAATAAACAAGTTATTAAATATATACGACTTCGGTATTTTTTATATATAGTATCTACACATAAAATACTGTTAGTTAAAAAGTTAGAAATGCCTGCAGCTGAGCTTTCGTGTAATGTATGTTACATATAGCGAGAGCGGTAAATTGCATATTACTCACGAATGGAAAAATTTCCCACTGAGCCGCAAAGCGGCGGGTATGCGTAATCTATGGGTGCGTAATTGAGTTAGAACTCAACTTATACATTGTGATTCAGCTCCAGTGCTCAACATGGGGATCTCGGAAACCGTAATAGATACAAAGTCGGTCAAATGGGAGTAGCCTAATAATATGCCGTTAAGAAAGTTGAAATATTTTGATGGGTTGCTGGGAAATTTAAGAAAAACCGAATTTTTGAAAATTAGATTTTATTTTTTTACGGCGCCATTTGCGATATCTAATATTGAAAAGTAAATTATCCTTTTTCATTGCAACTTTTTCTGGACTACGTCATGGTATTTTTAGATTTTCGGGGCGACGTTTCATTTTTGAGATAAAGGGATCATCTTAATTTTTTTAAATACGAACCTGGACTTTTTTTTAAATGCACATTTACTAAGAAAAAAATTAATACGGTCCTGGACTATGCATTTTTCTGTTTGTTTTTTCAAAGCTATTCCAATTCTAACAGGTGATCATTATTTTAATACCTACTGGATTAATTAAACTCCATGTTTGTCTTATTCTGACATTCTTTTTTATAAATACTTCAGGTCAATAACAACAATATAGACGGTGAAATTAGTCTAAGTATTTTTTCATTAATAAAATTATTGATTTACGTAATCTTCGTAATTGTCTTCTGGTAATTGACAAATAAATAGTGTACTGAATTATCGTGAAATATGCTGACAAATTGCCAGAAGTGTACTTGATGAAATAAAATATAGGTAGGTAAAGTAATTACTTGAGTGGGCCATCGACGCACTTACTATTTGCCATATCTCCCTAATTCTTTCAACTAGCCTTCTGCCGTTTTGCAACTGGTGTTATTTTGAGTTACAGAATAAATGTTGGCAGAAGTTTACTCAGTCACATAATTGTTTGTGCCCGATTATCCTGCAATATTTCAACACTTTACCTTATCAATTTTTTACAAAAAAAAATGCATGTTTAACCCCCTACTTTCACTTTAGTCTTCCAAGGTGACTTCTGCCCGCCCGCCTCTCACTATGTCAGTAACAACGGAACCTATAAATGATCAAATTCTCACTTTACCGAGTGACCCCTACTCCACGTAGCCAGCTCTTAGACTAATAATTATTAACAATAGTAAAGTATAAACAAAATGAATATTTAGTGTCCCCATTATAATTTTAAAAGAAATGGCTTGTGGCATATGGGACAAAATGCTTTGGTAATTGGCAACACCAAACTAGTTTCCAATATCTAATGGAAATTATGTATAAGTCTTTCGGAGGTGTGCAGACCACGACAGGTACCTGTTTCGGGTACCTGTTTCGGGCTTGTTGGCCCTCATCAGGCAGACGTAGCGCACCTCAACCGAAAGACCCAGATTCGTTGGCTAAGTGGAAAAGGAAATAGAATAGTGCGGTGAGCATTTACCATCCAACGCCATCTAGCTGGTACTGCCGAAACCATAGCAATGTGAGTCGACCGGTCGATCGACATATAAAAATAACTCGGCAAAGCGGCGCGGCGCGGTGGAAAAACCAGAAGAAGCATACATACGGGGGCCAAGAAACTCGTTTGATTCATCACCGAGTATCTTCTAATATATATAGAAATCAACAAGGATCGAATCGTGAGTTTCAATCCTCGTGTGCTTACGTCTATAGCCAAACGATGATTAAACAAAATGAATATTTTTTAGTGTCCCCATTATAATTTCCATTAGATATTGGAAACTAGTTTGGTGTTGCCAATTATTACCAAAGCATTTTGTCCCATATGCCACAAGCCATTTCTTTTAAAATTATAATGGGGACACTAAATATTCTTTTTTTTTAATCATCGTTTGTCTATAGACGTAAGCACACGAGGATTGAAACTCACGATTCGATCCTTGTTGATTTCTATATATATTAGAAGATACTCGGTGATGAATCAAACGAGTTTCTTGGCCCCCGTATGTATGCTTCTTCTGGTTTTTCCGCCGCGCCGCTTTGCCGAGTTCTTTTTATATGTCGATCGACCGGGACCGGTCGATATATACACATTGCTTTGGTTTTGGCAGTACCAGCTAGATGGCGTTGGATGGTAAATGCTCACCGCACTATACTATTTCCTATTCCACTTAGCCAACGAATCTGGGTCTTTCGGTTGAGGTGCGCTACGTCTGCCTGATGAGGGCCAACAAGCCCGAAACAGGTACCTACCTGTCGTGGTCTGCACACCTCCGAAAGATCCATACATAATTTCCATTAGATATTGGAAACTAGTTTGGTGTAGCCAATTACCAAAGCATTTTGTCCCATATGCCACCCCAACAAACAGGGCTAGTCAAGTTTACCAATGTTTGGGTGAGAATTACCTACGCAGGTAAAATATTTTTTCCTTTAGAAAATCGTTTAAAGTTTGAAAAACCTAAGAAGAAATTTTTGTTATCTAAAACTACTAATTTTTAACCTAATTATAAACTTCGTAAACGCTCAACTTTTAGAAAACGTTATTTGGTCCTAATTTAGTTTGTTATTACCTAAAATCAGACTTTGAAGACAAGGAAAATTTTATCATCGATTTTTGGTCAATATTTACTTATTTTTAACTTTATAGATGCCCTTATAGTCAAAAGATAATTTAAGAAATTCTGAAGGTTATAAAGAAGTAAATTTTGTCTCAATATTTGTCCCTGTAGGTTAGGTCAAAAATAGGTTGGATAGTTAAGTAACTTAATCTCTATATTCGACCTATTATATCCCTATAGGTTTTTGGTCGTTTTTAGGTTTATACAGTAACCTAATAATTACTGTGAAGTTCAAAAAGACTAGTTTTTCGGACTTGAAAGTAAAAAGGGCTTAAAGAAGGTCAAAATTTCTTATAAAAATTACCATGAAGTAAAATTGTTCCAAAACAGTTTTTAAAGTCGAAAAATAGTTTGCAGTGTGAAAATGAATTGTGAACACTGAAGATGTAAAGACTGAAGTGTAGCTTGTTCTGTTAGGTAGGTATATAGTCTGTTATTTAAAATTTGGATTTTGCATTATTTTCTATAAAGTATTATAGGAACGTGCCTAAATAACACAATCGGGCCATAAAGAAAATAAAAAATTACGCCTTTGAAAATGGCGGGATAGATAAGTCTGCGAGTGTTCCAGAAGTGCAAACAGTTACCAATATGATATTAGAAACCTCATATAATGATACTAATTTGGAAGAGTACGCAGAAGAAATTGATGAATCTCTCGAGGGGCAGCTTGAAATGAAAAACTCTATTTATAGATGAATGGATACCTATTCTTGATATTTATCCAAGAATCTCGTAAAATACCTAATATTATTAGCTACTATTAAATGCAATAAGTATGTCTCTATCACCTAATCTCGAGTTTACCTGGCAATGTTGTCAACCAAAAGGGTTGTAAAATTCACAGCCTCAAACAAAGTAGTAGGTCTGTTTCAGCACAACGAAACAGCTGTCAGAAGCATGCGCGGTTTTGTTTTTGGAACGACAAAATGAAACTGCGCATGCTCCTAGCAGTTTCAAACTGGTTTCAAGTTCTGCCGAAACAGACCCAATGATCACCTTATTTATTACCCTTATTACCAAAAATAAACCAAATTGTGACTTGAATAGAGAAAATGTAACTATATGGTCAAAATCCTTAGTTATTACCAGAAATAACCCTAATTGTAACTTTAACTTCTTGGTCGCGTTATCCTTTCATAGAGAGAATGTAACTATATGGTCAAAATCCTTATTTATTACCAAAAATAACCCTAATTGTAACTTTAACTTCTTGGTCGCGTTATCCTTTAATAGGGAAAATGTAACTATATAGTCAAAATTGTTTGTTATATTTTCCCTGATTTAAGAAATTATGACTTCAAAGTCTAAAAATACGTAAAATGGAACTTCATAGTTAAGAATTTATTTGCCATCAAACAAACAACGATGCCCTCCATCTTGAAATCAAAATGATTAAAAGTTTACCTATGCAATTATGTTTCAAAATATGAAAAGTCACACATTGGGACCCAAATTAACTCCTCAAAGGTTTGTTTAGCATATTTTCTTGCCTTATTCGAATTTTGTTAATAAACATTTTTGAAGATGAGAAAAATATATATATATATATTTTTCGTAAATACACAATATATATGAGGCGCACGAGTTTTTCCGAAGTATTTCACCTATAATATACAGAAATATTTTAGGCGCAAGGAAATTTTTGCACAGGCAACAAAATCCAAACACCTTTAACAATTCCATACCTCTCCGCATATCTATTAGTTTGGTCATAGGGGCAACGGCAGAGACGACATTTATTGCATGGGGCGTTTATAGAATATAATTACCGTAGGTATTGATAGAAAGAGAAAGCTGCTGTTATTCATAGTCAGATTTAAGTCCAAGTATAGACATACATTACCTAATTATTACCTAATTTTTACTACTTCAGTGGTCAATTTTACTAAATCCCATAAAGTTATATTACCTATTTTTAACTTAAAAATTACTTCCAGTTCATTCCCCACTTTCCACTTTTTTACCTCATATAGAGGTAAACTCGTTTGGTCAAAATAAATTTCTGACTAGTTGGATAGTAAAAATTAGGTAATTTTAACTTTGAATGTTTGTTGGGACAAGCCCTTTCTTTTAAAATTTGTAAAGTATAAATATTTTAGAGTATTTGTGTTTATTTTTGACGCCTGCCTATGATTCTGCGTTCCATGCATGTTGCTTACTGTGCGTTCTGCTTACCGTGCGGTAGCGTTTACAACGTGTAAAGCTCAACTTACGTACCTACGTGGTAGGTAGAATGTTGTCTATCGTTTACAGTACACTGTTCAACTGTTCTGTTAATTTAAGGTATTTCATATCAATGTGCCATTATCACTTTAAATATTTGCTGCCTTAATAATTACAAATGACTTGTCAGTATGTGGGGGAAATAACTATCAAATATCCTTATGTTAAGACTTTCATGTTATGTGGCACCTTAATAATAAATTTCTTTTTAGGGCATTTTTAAGTCCTTCGTCTATCTTCAATTAAATGGTGAGTTCATTAGGTACTTGTCACTTCCCGAGAAGCAATTGCCAACATTAGTTCTCCCTTTCCATTTTTTGTTTCGCCCTATTGAAAAAGAGAATCTCTCCTCTGTATGGGATATTGGGAAATGTAATAATCATTTTGATCTACACAAGAAGCATACGAAACTAGAAACAGACGCTTCCTAATATTTTCATGTCCCAAGCCCGAAAAATCCGGGTGGGTTAACTTTGCATCGAGGGGAGCCGTGGGAGACATACGAAATTATGGCAATATGTGAAGGAAACCGTATCCCTGGATCCTCTTAATATTCCCATCGTGTAAACCCGATATATGACTTATATCTGGAAAATGTTTCGTATGCAGCTCGTGTGTTTCATATTGTTTTAGTACTCTTCGTTTGAAACTCCCAACTTACGGTAAATCGTCTGCATGCACGGCGTAGCGACAATAAATGGTCCAAGGTAGGAATTGCAAGTCACGCGAATAATAATTGTTTTCCAGAAAACGAGTATATATGCACTTGTACCCCATTGTATGTAAATACAACTAAAAGAAATGCAAATCTATAAAATACTCTGAGATTGAGGGATAGATCTTTACTACTGATTTAATCAACATAATAAGCCAGAATATTCAGTAACAAGAACTTGGTGGAATTTCTACAGTGCTTTTATACCTTGACTTAAATGTTTCATTTATAGTTTTTATTAAAAGGTGATGTTGAAAGCTAGGATGGTCAGATCAACAAGATTCATGTCTATTGGGTATTTTAGGTGGTCATCTAATACACAAAGTATCATAATACAAAAGTGGAAACCATTTCTATAGGGCAGCATATGTACAGGGTGTCCCAAACTCGGCGCTCCAGGGTTATTATAATAGGCATAGAAGGATCTAAGCGTAGTAGATTCTTCTTTGTTATAGGCAAATATATAGAGCATCTGTCAATTGTTCCTGTCGAAAATGTACCTTCATAAGTCATGGCTATCTCGATTTTCATTAAAAAAATAGGTACCATGGAATCTTTTACATATCTTTACAAACAATACGCATATAACTTTTTAATGGAACAAGATATAAAAAAATTATTTACGAAAGTTTATCAGAAAAACTTGCTTTTTCCAAATATAAAGAGAAACAGAACGTCATTAACCTATATTTCCCAAATTCTTAAAAACTATCTCTGACCCAAAGCAAGCCTGAGTGGTCCTACAAGAAACCCACAAGTCAAATTTTTACTGGCTGTCTTTGTTTGCCTATAATAACCCTGGGGCGTCGAGTTTGGGACACCCTGTACTTGTTATTCGTCGAATCGTTGAATAATTTATCACTTAGCAATGCCAACACACCGACAAGATTTCCAAATAAGTACAAAAAGTGCAAATAATATTGCTGTATTGCCATAACATACGGGGTGTTTCTAAATTATGGTACCAAGGTAATATGACAGATAGAACATGTCATTTTGAACAAAAAGTTCCTTATAAACCTGGGTCCTAAAATGCATAATAAGATAGTTACAGGGTGATAAAAGTACAGTATAAAAAATAACATATTTTTGGTAATGACTTCAACAAGTTGTACAATTGAAATAAAACTGCAGGTATTGCACTGCACTGCACTGCACTGCACTGCAGTCCAGTAACTGAAGTGCAACGACTTTGTGTAAAAGCAACTTGTTTCCATCGACCAGAGGCGGAGGGGCGGGGTAGCACAATGGGTTTTATAGGTACTCATAAATTTTTTGAGGTTATCTTTTTGGTCTCGCAGGTTCATCATTTTAGTACGTCTTTTTATTTTGAAACAAAAGGGCAATTTTGTTTCATAACGATGAAATCAACCGTTTGCCTTGAAATCGGCAAAACATGCTCCGGAAATACCTGTTAACTCCAAAATTCGAAATTTGAAAGCGGTAGTTGGTTGGGGCACATTTTTCCGATTTCAACGCAAACCGTTCATTTTATCGTTATGAAACAAGATTATCCTTTTGTTGCAAAATAAAAAGATGCACTAAAATGATGAACCTGCGGGACCAAAAAGATAACTTCAAAAGAGTTATAGTATAAAACCCATTGTGATACCCCGCCTCTGGTCGATGGGAATTAATTGTTTTTAAAGAGAATTGCTGCACATTAGCGACTAAATAACTGCACAAAATTTTATTTTTGCATAACTTCTTTAGAAGTTTAGAAAAACCTTGTATAATAATATACGAAACATATAAATGACACTATTGCACATCTAAACCATTTTAAACATGGCGGCTATGACGCTATGACATTTTAGTAGTACATTACACTAGTTTTTACGCCGCAATGACTAAAATTGCACCACTCCTTCATTTTAGGGACTACAATATTTTGGTTCCACGGGAGTAAAAGTATTACCTACTGTATTTTTTAAAATGAGTGAGTGAAGTGCAAGTTTTAGTTCCTGCGGTGCAAAAAATTATGTTGCCTTTATAATTGAAAACCCTCGGGCGAAAACCCTTTATATCCGTATAATGTTTCGTGCAGAAGAAGTAAATATAGGGAAGAATGGGATCTAGACACACATACTTAATACGACCATATTATTCGGCAGTAATTTTAAACCTTGTACGCTATATAATCTAGATCTGAAGCTTGAGTAATTAAATTACTTTCATGAAATGTTTGTAGACAAACATATTTGTGCCGTGATATTCGAAATAGAATACCTACTAAACGTGCACGTAAAAATAGAAAACAATATTTCACTTTGGGTCGAGCTTTATTCACGTATAGGTATAAAAAAAATTAACTGGTGATTTTGCCTTAGAGGCGAAGAACTGGAGAATGCATTTGAAGGAATTTAAAACGGATCCTGAGCTGAACTAAATATATTAATGCCATTAAAACTATTTCGAACCGAGTCCGTTCTCAAACTTCCCGGCCCTTGGTTTAATTTACGTTTGGGTTTTCTAGGATTAAACGGAATTTATCGAAATCCAATTAAGGAAACCCCATATACTAATTTATTTAGACCACAACAACGATTTGTTACGACGACCTTAATGCGATTTCTCCGGTCGCCAAGTAGGTATATTTATTCTGCCCAGCTCATAATCTGAACCGTTGACAATACATCATTTTTTTACTACTAACCTGAGAAATCAACATTATTTACCTCATTCCTCTAATGAGAAGTAATATTTCTCTCCCTAGGTAAATAATGATAATAAAAAAAACCTAGGTAAATAATGAACAATTTTCTATATGACATTTAAAAATTATTTTCATTTTATCAGCTTGACAACTGAACTCCCAGGCTTTCGAAGTATTTGAAAAAAGCGAGAAATGACTAAAATATAAAAATCTAATCAAATATGTAAAATGTGGCAATATTTCAATGTATAGTAGTAAAAAAAATCTATAGACACTTCGGTTGAGAAGGCCATTAGGCCAAATAATGGCTCACTTCTCAACCTAAGTATATAATGTACTATTAATATAATAATAGGTATAATAATAATACCTTTAATGGGCATAATAAACTTAACACTCCAACATAGATCATATTATTAAGCAATCGAAAATGTTGAGTGGCACAAATAAAATGAAAATGTAGTACTGTTACACCTTGAACCAAAACAGGAACCAAAACAAATGCAATTTGTATTGAGTTCTATTAGGTAAATATTATAATACTGAACATAGGCAAATCTGTACTGCACCGGGATTTATTTAAGTTTTAGTTTTAACTAATTATTATTGATCCGCCATTTTCATTAATAAAACAAACTGATTTTGCAAGCCATCCCAAAACAAAAATTCTGTGGATTCGCCATCATATCTAATATTAATACATGCATCATCTAATATTAATACATGCAAAATCATTCCATATTTTGAAGTGCATATCAAGACAAAGATTTTGCCAATGTCCCCTTCGCTTCACTTGTGTATGCTAAACACAATTTATCTTGTATATTCGAATAAAGAGAGTCAGTCATAATATCCTCCGCTTTCTAGGAGGGAAATCGCTGTCTCAACGCATGCGAGGGGTGGGATGGATAAGAGATTCTTAATATATTTGGGATTTAGATGAAAGTGATGGTGATTCAGGAGCGTTGCCTCGGTCATTAAAAGTACCTCCGACGCCAAAAAATAGCTTATATACGCATCGTGCAATGTGTTACATTTTTCCTGCTATACCGACAATTTCAGGTTATAGGTATCTACTTTGAATAAAATGATGGACTTGCAGGACCAAAAAGATAACCTCAAAAAAGTTACGAGTAAAAGCAAGATCCAAAAACAACGCAAGTGGCGCCCTCTGTGAGATACGTATGAATTGACATTGTCAGCTTTTTCTCCATCCCCAAAAACATAGCAGTGCCAAATTTCAGTTCAGCAGCTTGATTCTGTTAGGAGATGTAGCCAAAATGCAATTTCAAAAGACAGATTTCAACTCCCTGTATCTCATCTCTTAAACAAACATTAGGTATATAAGGAATATTAGCCTCAATCGTAATATTTTGGCCCAAAATATATGCGCTTGCACTATGTGCCATTATTAATGACTCACCCTGTATACCTACAATAAAAATGAAGTCTCTGCATGACTTAAATTCAGTGAACGCAGATACTGGTTTTTAAAAAGATTTATTTTTCTCAAAAGGTACAATCTACAATAGATGTGAACCGTGAAATGGCTATGTCGAGACTGAATACACAAGAACGGGTGAAAACATAAAAAGTAACATTACTGCTGACAAAGGTGTTACATTACAATTATTACAAGAACTACTTGTTTAACAAGTGTTTTCTAGTTGGCGTTGATATAACTCCTCCATCCCCAAATCGAGGTATATTTTTCAGTGGTTGAAAAATATCCGAGGGTTGGCTTGTGGATTTTCTTCCGCTTGGGCCGGTGCTACGTCTGTACATCTTCTTTTCTTGACTTGAATTATTAAAATGTACAATAAGGCAATCAGAATAAGTCCATAAATTGGTAATGTCCAAAAACTGGTTGACAGCGGATCTAGTGATTCTTCTACCGGTGTTAATCGTTGTTGGTCCATTTGAAGCTTATGTATTTCGTCAAGTCGAATATTTTGTAGCTTTAGTGTTGGTAATTTTCTGGGGTTTTCGGTTGTTGCAATTTTGATTTCTGGTAATAACAAGGGTTGTCCCTGATTTACGGATTTGTCATTAATAAAGTTATAATGTTTCAGTCGGAATTGGCATCCAGTCGGGATATTGATGAGATAATTTCCTTGAAGTGTTATGAAGTCGGTAGTTTCACATAATGTTTGGATTTTCGTTTTATTGGGAAAAATTCCAATATAGTGTGAATTGTCAATTTCTTGTACGAATTCTTCGTTAACTCGAACAGGGGTGAGCTGGCAGTTCCTTGGCGTAATCGTCAGTTGAAGTAATTGGAATAAACAATCTTCTTTAACTGCTCCTTCGATGAGAGAGTTTTCGGGACAGTAGAATTTGGGATGCAGGTTGGTGCAGGGAAGTGATACATATTGGGGAGTTAATTCGATTTTGCATCCTTTTTTAAACATAAAGTGAAGGGTTTAGTGATACGAGCGAAGTCTTTAATAAATTTTCTGTAGTAACCTAATAAACCTAAAAATCCTTTTATCTCTTTTGTTGTTTTTGGTAAGGGATATTTTTTTATAGCAATAATTTTGTCTGGGTTTGGTCGTACTCCTTCTGGGGTAACAACATGTCCGAGATACGCGACTTCTTTTTGTAAAAATTCCGATTTATCGAGCTGAATTTTGAAATTTGTTTCTCTTAGGCGTTGAAATACTTTTGTTAAATTTATTAAGTGTTCTTGAAGCGAAGTGGAAAAGATTATGATATCGTCGAGATATACAAGGCATATCTCGTTTTGTAACCCTCTGAGGATATTGTCTATTACCCTCTGAAAGGTTGCAGGGGCGTTTTTTAAGCCCATAGGCATTCGAACGTATTCGTAATGCCCGTTCTCTACGTTAAAAGCGGTTTTAGGGATGTCTGCAGGGTTCATCTCAATTTGATGAAATCCACTTGCCAAGTCTAGTGTCGTGAAGTAGTTACAACGTCCAAGTTTGTCTAGTACGTCTGTAATGTTAGGGAGAGGGTAGCGGTCATCGATAGTTTTTTCGTTTAATTTGCGATAGTCGACGACTATTCGCCACTTTTTCTGTCCAGATGCGTCGGCCTTTTTGGGGACGATCCATATGGGGGATGACCAGGGTGAATTACTTGGTCTAATTATACCTTGGTCTAACATCGAGGATATTTGTCTCTGTACTTCGGGTTTATGTATATACGGGTACCTATATGATTTGGTGTATACGGGAATTTCGTCTTTGGTCCTTATGCTGTGTTTCATTTGGTTCGTAAAAGTAAGAGGTAATTCGGGTCTATGAAAAATGTCTGAATATTTTCTGCAAATTTTTAAAATTTGTTTACGTTCTTCTTCATTCATGTGAGAGGTTCTAATTAAATTTTCTATGTCTGAATTTTCTAAATAAGTGTCATTGGGAATAATTTCTGCTGAGTAAATAAAATTTTCGTCTAAATCAAATTCTGATGTAGGTACAGGGTCGGTCAAAGTAATTTGGATAACGTCATCTGAATTATTAACTAGTTCAGCCCACGCTAAGTTTTCGTTTGCTGTAGAGAGAGAGCTTTTTAAAATTGCGCCTTGAAATTCCTGATATTTTAATAATACAGGTCCGTATTCTTCTTTAACGGGTAATTTAACAGGGGTTATACTATGTGGTTCTAACTGTAAATGGTAAAAATGTGATTGATTGGTTTCGTAATATCGAAGTGGTAAAATAGCATTTTCAGTTATAAGCTGATTTCGATTGTCTCTAAAATCTAAGAGTGCTTGTATTAATTTTATATTGTCCATCCCAATTAATCCATGGAAGGTTTTGTGAAAATTGAAAAGATAAAATTTCATTGGTAAATTTGATTTAAATTCTTGAAAACTTGGTATATTTGCGGAGTAATTTTGAGAATAACTTTGGAAAACTGAAGATACAATAAATGGATCATGCTGTATAAAATTTTTAAAATTTTGTAAAGCAATATTCGGGTTAATAAAAGATTTGGTGGAACCAGTGTCGATTAAAAGTTTGATTGGGGGGTTAGAGATACAAATATAGGGTAATATTTTTTTGTCAGGGAAATAGTGCAATTCTATTACGTTTCTAGTTCGTAATTTTGAGCGTGTTGAAAATTTGCGTCTTGCTCGGTGTGCGGTTCATAGAACTGTTCGTTATTTTCGGTTTCAATTATTGTGTCATTATAGGGTTCATACTGGTTTAGATCAGATTGATTGTCATAGTCAAGTTCATCGGTATGTTCGGTATTAAATAGTTCTTCAGATGCGAAATTGGGTTTTTGTCCGTAATTTTGGAAGTAAGAATTTGGTCGAATATTAGAATTTGGTTTTGGAATAGTTTGATTAATTCCAGACATTGGTGTAGGTCTGTTAGTGGGTGGTTTATTGGTAGGTTTAAATTGGTTTTGGGGTCTTCCAAATACTTGTGAGTTTGTGGGATATCTCTGTGAAGGAGGATTTGGATTTCTTTGGATATTGGATATAGGTCCGCGAGGAAATTGAGAATTAAATTGTCGGGGTTGTGTCCAGTTCGATCTTTGCATTATTTGGGGTTGATTTTGGGGTAAAGAGTAGCGATGTTGTGGTTGTGGTGGAAAATATTGGGCAGGAGTAGGTTTTCTTAAAATTTGAGTTTGGGGTGTATTAGATTTTTGATAATATTTTATATTTTCTTCTTCTGTAATAAATTGTAAAGCGGATGCTAGAGTAGTAGGTCTCATAGCACGAATTATAGGTCCCAGGGGTTCTCTTAAACCTGCTAGAAAAGTTTTTAATGCTTGTTTTGTGAAAAAATCGCGTTTAGACGGTCGACTTGCCTCATCACATTTTAGATCTATATGGTTAAAAATGGTATTTAATAAATGCATAACTTTTTCGTGAAATTGGTAAGGAGATTCGTTAGGTTTCTGTCTTAAGTTTACAAGGTCTTGATTTAGACAATTTTCGTCTCTTTGATCGCCAAAATTCAAAATGAGAGTATTTTTTATATCGTCCCAAGTTTTACAACCATTAATAGCGACAACTTCCTCTGCTCTACCCTCTAGTTTGTTTAAAATTCCATTTAAAAGTAAAGTATTTTGAAAATTTTGAAGGTTCACTGCGTCAAAATAGTACACTAAAATTGATTCTGCTGAGGAAATAAATCGATGTAACTTATTTGGGTTTCCATCGAACAATGGAATAACACTAATATTTTTAATATCTAAGGCTGGTGCCATTTTAACACTACTTTCAAAAACTGAATTAATTTGTGATTGTTTTAATTTTATTTGATCAGATTCGATCGATAAATTTTCAAGTAATTCAGAAACTAAGCCTAACTCAGTGCCGGAGTAATCGTTTTCACAAAAGGAATCGTTACGGGACAAAGAGGAGTCTGACATGAAAGAGAAAAACTAACTCACAGTATCCACGTCCTTTCTGTTTCCATCTAGTGCCTGAAGTTCTTCTGGTAGGTGTTGGTGCTCACGGATGTCCACGTTGGAGTCCGAAAAAGTCCAAGCCCGAAAACAACTTCGTACACGATAGGTTACTTTTTTTTCCGTAAAGCGTTGAAACGCACCGGTTATCGATATTGATTCCGACGAAAAATCCGTACGACTGCGCCACTTAAATTCAGTGAACGCAGATACTGGTTTTTAAAAAGATTTATTTTTCTCAAAAGGTACAATCTACAATAGACGTGAACCGTGAAATGGCTATGTCGAGACTGAATACACAAGAACGGGTGAAAACATAAAAAGTAACATTACTGCTGACAAAGGTGTTACATTACAATTATTACAAGAACTGCTTGTTTAACAAGTGTTTTCTAGTTGGCGTTGATATAACTCATGCAATCGTTTATATTCGTCCGGTTTATTTAGTGGGTATTACTGGATTTAATCGCAGAGGGCAGATATTATGTGGGCATTATTTTAGTGTGGAGTTAACCTATTTTGAATAATCCAGGATAAGCTACTTAGGACTGTCGCCACAGCAGGTTATCAACTTCCGCATGCATGGAAGCTGTTCCTATACGATTATTTAATTGCCAGCATGTGGCGAACTGATTTATGTGACGAACGTTTTCGCAATTTTTGTGTAATTTCTTCCTTGAAGCACGCCCGCATAGTTATAAATATGAAATCAGCATACATACAGGTTGTCTACTTTTAAAAATAAAAAAAAATAAAAATTTTTATTTTTCGAGATAGTAGCCTAAACTTTTGTGGTATAAAAGGCCTTCAAAACCGCTTTGACCTACCTACCATTTCAAAATGAAAATCCAGGGCTGGCTACTATGTTTTTATTTTCATGAAAACCATTTAGCTATTTTTTTTTAATTAAAAGTATTCCATGGAATCCACTCAAAACCGTAGATGGTCAACAGGACCACTTAAAGTGTTGGTGCGCAAAGATTCAATACATGAGTGAATCCTTATTTTTTGTTAATATTCTTGGCTTGTCATTGCAGGTTAGAATTTCCACGTTCGATACTTTCACTAAGTTGCTATAGGTATTGTGTCAAATATTGTGGGTAGAAGAACAATTAAGACTTTAACATACTTAACCAATGAAACGTTGCCTTAACAATCTCTAACCTCTGTTGCGTCTCCGGTAAGAATCGCTGGTTCGAATCCTCCTGAACTGAATTTTTTTAAACTGATTATCTTTACCTGCTATGTCCAAAAGCATCCCTTTTGATTTATATTTACCTACAGGTACGAAAATCCATCCTCAATTGTAGAAAATTGAAACCTGTGAAATTACGACATATTTCTTGAATAATTAGTTTTTTCGATATCTTAAAAACAAAAAGTCACAAGAAATTTTAAAGAACTAGTAAAATGCCTTGTAACTGTTCAAGTATTTCCCAATTTGACAAAAATATAGGAAATAATAACGGATATACTCATGTAACGAGCCACGAACATATCACAAACCGAAAACGGCAATTTACCTACGTTATTTTAGCCCTTAGGTGCGTCGTACAAGACAAAAAAGTCTAAATTTAAAGTTTATCAAAGAGCGTGAAGCCAATCAAGCCTCGTTTGACAACCCCTAGAGATACTAGTAGAAGAGAAAATCGGAAGTTGTGCCGGAGAAAAATGTGGAAGCCAACATCCGAGTAGCTTGTCGCTTGTCACGAGGCCATAATAGAGACGACTCTATCTCGGAACTGTTTAGTAATTTTCGCGCTCGCTTTGTAATTCCAGGGTCGATATGGTGTAAACGTTGGAACTGGAACATAGGCTCCCACCCTGCGGCGTTCATTGCAGAGGATGGGGAGGACTCGTTTATGTGTGGAGTTGAGGCCGGACATCTGTGCCTTTTTATTCGATTGTGACGAATCATTTGTTTGACAAAATTTATACGAACTACATACTCAATATATAGAGCATCTCGAAATTAGCCTACCATAATTATTTAACACGGCGTTCTGCGATCCCAACAAAATTGAAAAAATTTCATATAAACACGTCATAAAAAATGCCCCCTAAGGATGCCCCGAAATGGACAGTGTCGCAAGCGATTTTTTTAAAATATTTCTAGAGCGAACAAAGATAAAACTTTGAAATTTGATATGTCATATACATCTGAGATTTAACATTTACTGAGATATATAGAGATAGTTTCGCGTAACAAGGGGGGGAGGGGTTAAAATACCCCAATTTTTACTATATAGCGTACCTATTCCGCTACCCAATGAAAAAAGTTCCTCTAAGGGCATCAGTAGTGTTATAAGTGAAAATACTTCCGAGGGTAAGTGGCGACTAAGATTCATTTATTTGAAATATGAAACAGTCTAATGGTATAAACATTTTTGGAAACATAAAATTAATAATCAAATGGTTCAAACACTGTTCCTGTTTCGTCAGCTCTGCGAATCACTGGAGATCAGCTATGACAGAAAGCTTAACTCAAACAATAACTTCAACAAATTTGTTTTCTGAGCTTTCGGAGAATAAATCTTCCCCCATTCTCAAAGATCGTTCATGTATATTGTTAAGAATTTATGAATTTTCCAGCCAACTTGAAAAAGTTGTCTTTTAATCAGTTTGGTGGCGAAAACCACAATTAAAAATTCCATAATATCTGCGGAAATAGTACCTACGTATACTTTGAACAAAACGATACTGACTGGTTGTATCGACAGGGCTTGCGATAAATAATGCTAAGAAGGCATACCTTAACGTTCCGCTCGGATCTGTATCTTTTCGGAGATGCACCGAGCCTTCACCATTGTTCAGTTCCGCGACAACGGAAATCGCAATTTGGGAGAAAAGGAGACGTGTAACTGTCAGGGAATTATAAATTATCCCTGGAAAATCTATGACAGTGTTACATGAGTTGCACACACCTCATGGCACGCTTCGTATGCAGAAATGAAATGAGATTATTCATCCAAAGAGCCCATACAACACACCCACGGTGCATCTGTGTTACAGAAGGTGTAATTCCATATAAGGTCTCGTGTTAAATAAGTTTGTTCATGTTTTAAAAGGTTTTGATACAGACAAAATCGCCAAATTTTGTTGTCAGCCACAAAAAATTAATCCGTTCATCGATCTACAATATGTCCTCGGAGAGAGGAGAGGAGAACAACTTTTGCAGGTACTTTACAGATAAAATAAATTGGAGTTGAAAATTCAGATTCTTGTTTTTGGCATTGCTTGTTTTGAAGTAAATTCCTGACATAATTTTAGTTTCGAAAAATCACGTGTGTTTTGAAAATTTTGAAAAGAGTGAAATTAATTAATCTGTCATTTCACATTGACGTGACATGATCTTTGAGAAAGGAGGAAGATTTATTCTCCGAAAGCTCAGGAAACAAATTTGTTGAAGATGTTTTTTCAGTTACAAGTTCAAAGTTTAGTTCATTTACTGTTAAGAATTTATTAATTTTCCAGGCAATTTGAAAAAGTTGTCTTTGAACCAGTTTGATGGCGAAAAGAAAAACCCAATTTAAATTCAATGAATATTCTTCTATGTTTTCTTAAGCCACCCTAAGCACGTGGTAAAATTTTTTGTACTAATTGATAGTTAACCCTGTAAACCCACTTCAGCTTTCATCCCCAAAATTTAATCTGGTACATGTAGAGAGACTCAATCAACAATACATAGGAATAGGAATAGATAAATTATTAAAGGCAACTTCTTTTGTTTCATGATTTTAAAAAGATGTTATTGTTGGCACGTTCAAGGTTTCCAGTTTTTTTTACACGATTTAGGTTATTTTGTAAATATAAGTACATATATCAAAGCATATATTATACGACATAAAAGTGTATCAAAAAACTATTAATTATGCATTACAAAATACGAAACTGTGAATTTAAGAAATGCCAATGTAAACAAATTACCTCGTTTTCTTCCCCCCGACCCAATTGCATAAAAGCAAAACAAAACACTGTTATTTGTGTTATCGTGAGTCACTTCCTATCACTAGTCCAATAAAGACGTGCTCGGCTTATAGAGGTCGCAAAAAATTTCAACCGCGGAATTATTCTTTTACTCCTGGTACGAATTGAGCTATAGAGTGGTTTCCTAAACAATATGGGTAATTTCCTAAACACTTTTTTAAAGCAAGTCCACCTCTGCAGCGTTAGAAATTTTTGTCGTATAAGTAATGCCAAAGATCATAATTGATCTTCGGTAATGCTCTGTAACTTGTTATATATTCGAGATACAAAATAAAATAACTATGAGGAAAATTGTTCATACTTACATACATCTTTATTGGACTATAAGTACCTACTGCCAAGGACAGTAAAATTTTAAATGTTATCTTAAAGAAACAAAACGAATAATGCGGTGCGATCTGCAATAACCTAACAATAGAGACATTTTTGTGTTGTTCCCTGTTGTTTCACTAAGTCAATTATTCTGCCAGAGAGAAAGTCAAAATCCTCCTTAACCTGTATTCAATTTACATTTTGTATATAGAATGCGTTAAAATAGCTGCAACTACTCCCCCATGCAATTACTCCCCCGATCTCCAGACCAGCATCGGCTGAGGCATCATTCTGGATAGAGTTTCCAATTACCCGCCGATCGCTGATACTCCGGGCAAAGCCCAGAAGCGGGCGGCCCATCCGCCGCTCCTCCGGCAGCCATCGCTCAATGTCGGCGCGGATCCCGTACGGCAGTTTATTATATTTTTTCCGGGCGTCAGCCGCCGCCAATTTGGCGCTGTGAGGCGATGTCGTCACGGCTATTACCGGCACCACGCCGCAGACGTATAATTAGCGAGTGTAGGTGCTATCCCTGTCTGCAGATGCCTGCATGGCGAAAATACCTCCGGCTTAATTACACTTATCATTTATCTGGATGGCAATAGACCACTTTACAGTGGCGGCTCGTCCATAGAGATAGGGGCTATGGGGCTACAGCCCCCCAGTAGAAAATGGGAGAAACAAATTAGTTCCGCAACTGCTATATTCTTTATTTTGCTTCTTTGTTCCTGTTCCTCGTTCCTTCCCCGCTATTTATACTATTATATTTATTATTCTTTATAAATTAGGGCAAGGCGTTGCGGCTAACCTCCTGACTAGCCGCCATTGACACCGCCCGGGCGTAGTTCTGTTTCGGCCGCAGTAGCGCGTTGGCGGCGATCACGATAGACAAACAACGGTATACTATTGCGCATCTCGCGTCCTAGGCTCCTCCCACATCTGACGTCACTGCGAAGCATGCAGCATAAAGATAATATAAATCCCATACAAATAAAACGCAGTTTTAATGCAAAAATAGCGACGTTTATAAAGGTTTCATCCAAGGTTATTACATTTTTAATAATCGTTAATATATGAATCGGTCAAATCTATATTATATATAATATATAAGCGAAATACCAAATACCACTCACTCACACAGTCGTCACGAAATCTCTGGAACTATAAAGCCTACAAACTTGAAATTTGTCAGGTAGGTTCATTGTGCGACGTAGGGATTCGATAAGAAAGGATTTTCCAAAATTCAACCCCTAAGAAGGTACGGGATGGGGGCACAGGAAATGGTCTTCTCGCTCGGAAGAAGTCGTGGGAATCAGCTAGTAATCTAAATTTTTTACTTCTAGATAGAGGTGGGTAGACTTGACTGGCTAGTTGAAAACAAACAGTAAACTTGTTAAACAAGTTGCTGGGGTTGCAGTCAGGATAGGTTTGGAGGCCTTAAAGGAACACTCTTGTTTGAAAAGTTTCGTAAAGTTTTATTTCTTTTTTCAATACATCTAAAAGGCATCTTTGATTTTTGTACAACTTTTAGATGTATTGAAAAAGGAAATAAAACTTTCCGAAAGCTCAACTTTTCAAACAAGGGTGTTCCTTGAAGGTCTCCAAACCTATCCTGACTTCAACCCCATCAACTTGTTTAACAAGTTTACTGTTTGTTTTCTTAGTTTCATGTAGGTGTTTATAGGATTTCAATGTGTAGTTGTTGAATAAAATTAAGCAAAATGCATTAGGGCAGATCTAACAGAAGTAATATGTACCTATACATACTACATTTTTTGTATTTATATTTATTACATAAATTTATTGATAAGCATGTGTAAGTCGTGACTGACTGAAAAAAGTATGTAGTAGGGATGCAGTCGGCAGGGCAAAAAGAAAATACTGTTTGTTATATGGTCAAGCTTTCGGAATGAATTTATTCCTTCATCAGGACAATAGCTACAATAAATATACATTATAAAAATGTTATAATGTTAGTGTTAGGACTACTTACATGCTTGAGGTTTAGTTTAAAATTCGCAATCCTGATGAAGGAATAAATTCATTCCGAAAGCTTGACCATATAACATAAAGAGTATGTTTAATGTTTATTTAACAATAATTTTCTCGCGAAAAAGCAGTCTTTTGTCTATGTTCAACAAGCGCAAAATATAAAACAACAAGCACAATTTAAATATACTAAAATAATTTATGTCACAATCACAAAATACTGGTCACATTCCATTGACACCAACCGAAACATCTTGACGGACGCCTAATTTGAACTGAACTCACGATACTGAACCGACTTGGTGCTTCGCAGTGACGTCATCTGCGCCAACTCGACGTGTTTTTACATCGGGAGTAGCATACCGGTATCGTGGCGGCGATGAATTCCCTCGCCCCAGTCGACCGCGGGCTGCTCTAGAGAACGCGTCAGCGGCCGTCAGCGTTGGCCGCCTCCAGACTCCGCGGGCGTACCTCGCGACCTCGTATTCTCGTTCTTGTATTCTATTGTATAAACAAAATGAAGAATAGGGTACAGGACATTTTGGAAGGAAACTTTTTAAGAATTTCATTGTCTGAAAAAGTTTAAATGAAAACTCTTGGCAGGCCAACTCCAGATTTACAATTAACTCAACCGGATAAAAATGCAAACGGCAATTATACGCGACACTTTTGTATTGTTTTCCCTGCTTACTGTTTTATAAAGAAGGAATGGGAATGGATAAGACATGGACTAGAATAGGTTTCATTTAAATCAAAATAAAAAAATAAAACAACACGAGCTTTCTATTCGGCACATGAATAATTGTTCTACAGAACTAGCATTTTTAGGCAAGGTTAGTATTGCCGCTCGGTTATATTCCACGTACCGACAAAACATTATTAAACCATAACGAAACCGTGGATAAAAATCGATATATTCTAAAAAGAATAATAAACTGCATAAAATTTTGTGGCAAACTAGAATTAGTGATGCGAGTTCACGACGAAAAAAGACTCTCAAAATCGTGGGATTTTTCGAGAATTAATCGATTTTACATTTTACAGTTAGATTATATTATGAAAGAGGATTTAAAAAGTTCTATATATACAGTATTCAAGGGTACATCAAAAACGGTACAAAATAAAATTTTGAAAAGCATGCTGGAAGTTTGTCGCCAAGAAATTCGAGAGCAAATAAATAAAACAGAATTTTTGGCCATACAGATACATTGTGATGAAACAACCGACATTTCGAATCATTGTCAAATGGTACCTAATAGATATTTGGATAGTGGTACGTGGTAAGTACCTACCTACTTCTGCTTATTGATTTTTTTAGTAGGAATTACGGATTTTGCATTATTCTTTGAAAAACGGGAATTATTGTTTTATGCACTTTTTTACTTTTTTTATTAATTATGCAAAAATAAGTGATTTCTACTAATAAGAAAAAATTAAAAAGCCCATGCCGAAAGTAGGTACCCACCTCCACCTCGGTACCCCCCTATTTTTTTAAGTGACGCACGAGTGTGTTCTTTTTAAAACGTAGCCCCCCTTGTGCATTACCCACGAGCCGCCACTGCCACTTTAGGAAGCAGTTCAATAATCTAGAGGCCGCGAATAGATTACTTAAAAATTACTTTAATAAATAGCTTTAAGGACGCAGTGGCCGAGGCCAACTAAAAAGGAAAATGCAAGAAAGCTTGGCCGAAGTTTAAAACGTGGGGCAATTCAGCTTTAGCACGCACCAGTAACTCGACGCTCCTGGTTGAAATCAAGTGACCACAGAGTCAGGGCTGTCTTATTTTTGAAAGTTGTGAAGACATAAGAAATACTTATAATACTAAATACTCGATTCTTCAAATGGCAAGCATTATGAAGAAAAAAACACTCAAACACCTTGAGAAAATGTTATATTTACATCAAAAGCACCTGCATTTACTTAAGGAATATTCCCAGATAAACATCCGCTATAATTTTTAAATTGCTCGAAAATATTGCTACCAGTGACACTACCAAATCGTAACGACGTCTACACCGCCATCCATTTTGCACGTTTTTGTTTGTTTTTGATGGTATTCCTAACAGAAAAGAGCCTGACTGTTAGGTACTTTCACTATTTTTTACAATGGGTGCAACGTATACTGATGAGTCACCAGTGTTTACTGTCTACTAGTGCAATAGTAAAATCTAGTGCTAGAATAATAACAATAATAATAATAATAATCTCTACTGGAAGTAAGTTGTAAATTTTAGTACCTGCAAATAAGAAGTTTTGTTGTTCTTTAGTCTTTTGCGCCTTATGTATTTCTATGTTATCCATTTTTTTGTATCTAGTTGTGTATTCGTGAATCTTTAAAAAGATTTGGTCTATTTGTTTTACACATAAAATATATAATATAAGAAGCTTTGTAGTATAAGTTCTGAATATTCAGTATTTTTGTATCTTGGAATAGTTTGTCAGTAGGATATCGCCGATCAAAATTATACATAATTTTTACAATGGATTTTTGTATAACTGCAAAGTGTTCGAGATGGCATTTATAAGTTCCACCCCATCCAGCGATACCATATGTCAGTAGAGACTGAACTACAAAATACATCCCTCTAAGTTGTTGGATTTGTAATATTGGTTTTGTTTTTTTAAAAAGATAGAGGAGTGATCGTATTTTTTTTGTTAATGCTTGAGTGTGGTGGTTCCATTTTAAATCCAATAAGGAATCAATTAATTACCGAAGCAATCAATTGATCATGGAGTATTGTAGTAGGGTGAGCCATACTGAAGAGGGATTACTGTTCCGAAACAGTACTGTATATGGTCGACTATCTCTGTTTGTTCCATTTTAAATGACTGTCTATTGTTATTCCTAGATATTTAGTATGCGTCACTTTCTGTAGAGTCAGATCCTGATATGTTCTGTGTGGCATATTAATTTGTAGTGTATTTTCCGCTGGCATATTTGTTATATTATTGTAAAAAGGCAAGTATACTGTTTTTTCTACATTTACTGTTAATAAATTATTGTCTAACCATTGGATTATTTTTTTCAGGTCTTCTTTCATTATTTCTTCTACCTCTTCCCAACTACTTCCCTCAACAAATAGTACAGTGTCATCTGCAAATGATACTATTTGGCCTCGACAATTGATGGTAAGTATAATTGATTGATATATAACGACGGTCCCTTGAGGAATGCCCCACGATATTTGTTTGATTTTGAATCTCAACATCTGTGTTTTAGATAATTTGTTACTAATCGATTTGCGCCACCCCGTATGCCCAAGTGATTTAATGTCTCCAGAAGTTTCTGATGGTTTACTGTATCGAAGGCTTTCGCTAAGTCGAGGAACACTGCTGCGCATGGTTTTGAATTATCTAAACTTGTGTATATTTATATTTTATTAACAAGTTGGGCTATAGCATCATTCGTGGATTTATTATTTTGGAATCCAAATTGTAATTTAGAAAGTACATCATTATCTTCACAAAAGTCTGTTATTATCTTTTTTAATGCCTTCTCAAATATTTTTGTCATATTGGATATGAGATTAATAGGTCGATAATTTTTTAGTTTATTTCTCTCGCCTTTTTTAAATATGGGTTTAACCATACTCATTTTAAAGTGGTCCGGACAGTCTCCAGTACTAAATATTGCGTTAATTATGTGTACAATTGTACAATTGGTGTGACTATGTGACTTGAGAGTTCTTTTAGTGTATTGACTGTTATTTTATCAATACCTGGGCTTCAATTTGATTTCAGCGAGGAGATGTATCCTTCTATCTCTCTCTCCGTTACAGATGTTAGAAATATTGATTGTGCTGGATCCAGATTTGCGCGTCTGTAACCTTTTTCATTAGTTTTATAATTTATGTTTTCTGTAATACTTTTAGCCATCTCGTTTCCTATGCCTGAAAAATATTCATTAAATATGTCTACAATGTCTTGTATCTTGTATAAACAACCCCTGTGTTATTGTGTGTTCACAGCTTTATATGGTAAGAGGCATATTTGTAGATTTTTTTATATGCTACTAGTGGTGAAAATTATGAAACAGCCTAATAGAAGGCTCTGATGCTCACAACCTTGTATATACAGTGCCTTTATACAAGACACGGCCGCCATGTTTTGGCAAATTGGAGGTGGGGACTTTTTATTATATCGATATTGTGTAGGTATAGAATTTTTTTACGGATATAACTATAATATTATACAGGGTGAATCAGTTTTTTGTAGCAGGACTTTAACAGGTCATAGATATTCAAAAAATAAATGCACTTTTTTCTATAAACTATATCATTTTAAAGCCTTATAAAAAAGTTACAGGGTGTTAAAATTTTAAGAAATATGTGGACTTTATTGAATATTTACCAAACTAGTTGAGATATTTAAGTCATATTTGGTATACGCTATAACGGCACGGGTTAGCATAAAACTTGTTAATATCGAACATCTTGCACAACCAATGGCGGAGAAGTGGGTAATTGATAAAATTATTTTTAGAAAAAAAAGAATCACCTTGTATTATAATAAAAGGTATTGAATTTATGTGTTCTAGTTTAACGGCAAATTTCATTTTTTTGTATTATTTCTGGGTATTCCTGAAAATTATCTAAAAAATTGCTCCATAAGTAACACTTAAAGTAGAAATAATGTGTTTGCTACTTTAAATAAAGTAACTTTTTCCAAAAAACTTACCTATTTAAGGCTATACTTTTGAAGTTACAGGGTCTAAAACATTTAAGGAAAATACAATTAAGGTTACGCTCTGTATCTTGAAAAGTAAAACCTTGAATGGGTTAGTTTATTGGAAAAAGTTACTTTATTAAAAATAAGAAACACGTTTTTTCTACTTTAAGTGTTACTTATGGAGCAAATTTTTTAGATAATTTTTCAGAAATAACCCGAAATAATACAAAAAAATGAAACTTGTCATTAAACTATAACACATGCGAACAAATACCAAGAGGACATTTTTGTCTGCAATTAAAATCTACATAAAAAATTCTATACCTTTTGTTAATACAAGGTGAAATTTACCAATTACCCACTTCTCCGCCACTGGTTGTGCAAAATGTTCAATATTAATAGGTTTTATGCTAACCCGTGCCGTTTTCACGTATATCAAATATGACTTAAATATCTCAACTAGTTTGGTAAATATTCAATAAAGTCCGCATATTTTTTCCAACTTTTAACACCTTGTAACTTTTTTCTAAGACCTTAAAAAGATATAGTTTATACGAAAAAGTGCCGTTATTTTTTTGAAGATCTATCACCTGTTAAAGTCCTGCTACAAAAAACTGATTCACCCTGTAGGTATATTAATATTTTAGTTTAGTTTTGTTCGTATTAATATTTAATATTTCTTGCTAGACATGTCTAGAATATACGAATACATTTTGAGCATGTGTTTGTATATTGAAAAGTTTATAATTGAGTAGCAATAAACAGGACATTTTAAAAATATGAAATAGGTAAAACACAACAAAATTATATGGTAGTTTTAGCGTAGAAAATAAACTAATGTCTAGAATATACGAATACATTTTGAGCATGTGTTTGTATATTGAAAAGTTTATAATTGAGTAGCAATAAACAGGAAATTTTAAAATGAAATATGAAATAGGTAAAACACAACAAAATTATATGGTAGTTTTAGCGTAGAAAATAAACTAATGACTACTACATTATAAGAAAACCACTCCAAACGTAGATAATATCACAGAAAATATATCGTAGTATATTTTCTGTGGTTGTACCTCAATGTTGATAAATGCAATATTATGAGTTACTGTAGAATATTCGATCCTATATAGTTTTTGTTACACTATAGATGGTACTCCTCTGAATAGAGTAAACTGCATCAAGAATTTGGGCATTTATTTTGTTGGAAGGCTTATCGCTAGTGCTTCCAAAATTCTTGGTTTTATTGTTTTATTATATATGGATCAGTAACAATTTCGAAGATTTAAATACGATCAAGCTTCTCTATTACACGTTTGGTCGCTCCAAAATAGAGTGTGGTGCCATTATTTGGAATCGTATATACAGGGTTAACTATCACTTAGTACAAAAATTTTTATGGCAGATAAAGAAAAATTAGACTAAATTTTCAAAAATTTTCTAACATTTGTCTTAAGCCTAAAAAAATTTTTTTTCAAATTGTATTAAACCCCTCAAAAAACGCCGCCTATGGACGCCCGCGCGACATGTCTAAACATTTCGCGTATGTCAATAGCGCGGCGTTGCCACGTCTATCAATTTATCCGAGGATTCACCACAAAATTTCGATTTCCTTTTAAAAACGATTACTTTCTAAGGAACATGTAGAATGCCTATGAAACACCTACCTTACTGACATTTCCAGGATTGTTTGCACCATTTTCTGTTTTCTTGCTTTTTTACATTAAAAGTCACACAACACAACATTCACATTTTCTAAATCTGTTGGGGATCTCTTGGTTTCCCTCTGCTATTCCTTTTGTTTGAAGCGAGGTACTCAGCCTGACGACCACGAGGAGGTAGATCCCCTCCGCCAGGAAAACCCCGAAGGGTAACCAAAAAATCACAACTGCACTAGCACACATTGCACAAATGCACATGCAAAGCACTACAGTAGCTGTTCAAAGAGGCCGCCGTTGACTTCGATGCACAAATTCACTCGGTTAACTAAAGAAGTCCGGATACGTGCAAAAAGTCCATGATTATTCCGGATTTGAACAGCTGCACCTTCAATTCGTTCACGTAACTGCTGCTCGTTGTCGATTTCCTGCTCGTACACAATCGCCTTCATGAATCCCCAAATACAAAAATCCATTGGATTCAAGTCTGGTGATCGCGGCGGCCATGCAATTGTCCCTCCTCGTCCGATCCAACGGTTGGGGCATTGGTCGTCTAAAAGTGCACGAACAGGTCTCGCAAAATGGGCTGGTGCACCATCGTGCATAAACCACATGTCATGCAGTACTTGTAGTGGCAAATTATCAAACAAAACATTTGTCAGAAAATACAAGTATCGTTCAGCGTTTAAATTTTCCGGTAGAATGTATGGTCCAATTAATCGATCTCCATAAACTCCTGCCCAAACATTGATGGAAAACCGACGTTGGAAATTAAACCGCCAAACAGCATGTGGGTTCTCATCGGACCAAATATGGCTGTTGTGTCTAAAAAAAAACAAAAATTAGAAATATTCACAATTTTGGCGAAGGCGTTAGGATTGACATAGCCAATTTTATAATAAATAAAAAAGATAATATGGAAGAGAGAAAGCTATAAGTAAGTAAAAATTTACATACGTGTTTAAAACCCCAGCACGTGTGAAGCAGCATTCATCTGTCCAAAGAATGTTGAAAACAAAGTTTGGGTCTTGGGCGATTCGATCACGTAGCCAAGTGCAGTAGGTCATTCTCACCGGAAAATCATTTGCTTCTAATGCTTGGACCTTTTGTATGTGATAAGGGTGAAGGCCGTTTTCCCTTAGAATCCTCCATGCCTGTAAATAATTTTATTGTTACATTTTAAATTTTATGTAGGTATTAGGTGCAAGCAAAGACAATCCCATCACATGGGATAGTCTTTGGTAGAAGTCAGTTTTATTGGTTTTATTTTACTTGCCTTGTTCTGAGATGTTCCCAATCTCCTTGCAATAGCTGTAGTGCTTATGGAAGGTTGCTCTTCCACCAAATCAAGCACTGACTCAACATCGTCCATGTTCATTTGCCCTCCAGGCCCACCCCTTCGAGCTTGCAAAACACCAGTGTTTCGCATACGTTGTACAATGTTCACGAAAGTACGTGGGTTAGGCATATTTGCCCTGTTAGGAAAACGAATACGGTATTCTGCTGCAGCTCGATGTGCACTTTCATCGCATCTCCCGTACATTATAACCATGTCCGTTAACTCGGCGTTCGAATACTCCGGCATTTTCACAAAGACGCTGAACGATTTGCCGCGAAAATCAAGACCAAACTGGGAAATAACGCCATGTTACATTCGCAAATGCCCTCCGTCGGCTACTAGCCAAACTTGAAAAGGTTTGTTCCAACAGCGCCAATAACCGTGCTCAAGCACGTTCAGCGCATGCGCACTACCCCACTGGCTGTTCCAACTGAATTATGTACCTACCGACACGGGACGATACACGCACTGTTCCAGCCGATTTATGGATCATTTGTGTATCGTCCTCGTACGATAAAAACGGTGCCTGGTCTAAAGCAATAACCGCGTGTACTGACATGCGCAGTGTATAGTCATGTGACAGAGATAAACAATAACCTCATATTTTTGTTTTTACGTAGATGGTTTTAAATCGATGGCTGGGATCGTGTTTTTTATTTCTTGTTGGTTTTTGGCTTGTTGGGTAGGGCGGGGAATCGTGGAACAATAATTTTTTAGAGTGAAGAGTGAGGTTAGCCCACCGAACATTCGGTTAGCCACATATTAAACACGCAGGTTAGGTGCGATCACAAAACGTGATTTGGTCGATTTGATTCACAATCCGTTCCATCTGAAATTTTCTTTGGGATCGCACATGAACGGTGCAAAACTAGCGCATGCGTTCTTTAAGGGTTATCATCTAGTTCATGTACAGTTCTGTGACGGTACGTAAATTCTAGCTGGAACAAATGATCCCAAAGAAAATTTCAGATGGAACGGATTGTGAATCAAATCGACCAAATCATAATTGTGACCGCACCTAACCTGCGTGTTTAATATGTGGCTAACCGAATGTTCGGTGGGCTAACCTCACTCTTCACTCTAAAAAATTGTTCAACGATTCCCCGCCCTACCCAACAAGCCAAAAACCAACAAGAAATAAAAAAACACGATCCCAGCCATCGATGTTACGGGCGACGTGAAGACGAAGACTTTTTAAAAAACTTTTATTCGAGTAACGCGAGTTACAGAGTTTCGGCTTAGACTACAGACAAGACTAGAATTCTCACTCTTACTTTACTAGGTCCTATTTATACAGATCTGTTATGCTGAGGTGTTGTGGTTCTCATGGGAAAAGAATATAAAGACAAAGGGAAGATCAAATTCTGCAATTCTTGCAGTAAGCAAGTTTTAACAATACTCAAAAGGAATATGATATGTTCTAGTAATCATTCTAGAACAATATACAATGGTAAATGATATCTGTGTAGTAAGCATCTTGAACAATAGAGAATGAGAACATAATATCCAACAGTAAACAGAATCAAGGGTAAAAACAAGGTTATGATCAAGGTGATGCTTGAGGTCGGATATAACACCTTCCCCCTTATATTAAAAATTTGTGTTAACAAATTTTGACATTACATTAGGCATATGTTTTAGTATTAGAATTTAGTTCAATTTCTTCTTCTTCGCGAGGTTCGTCCAATCTATACGAAGGTCTTCTTTTGACAGTAACAAATTTTCTTAAATTTTGAAAAACGTGATTTCGAGTTCTAGGAGGTTGTGGAGGATCGTCTCCGTTGTTAGTAGTAATAATGCCTATTTTAATGTTCCTAGACTTTTTACATTTAAAATAAAAGTACACAATAATTAAAAGTATGATTAAAGTAATGGATAGATATGTCAATATTGGCGTATACTTATTTACAGTTGGTTCGTTAATAATATTATCAAGATCCTTTGCATATTCGTCTAATTTATGCTTTGCGACATTTAAATCGTCATAATTAAATTTATTTAGTTGTAGAGGTTTTAAGTCAGGATATTTTAGTTTATTTGGAGTTTCTTTGCAACATTCAAATGGTATATTAATTGGGTGAAATTTATAGGTTTGATTAGATTTATTTAAATTTTTCGTTTGAATTTTAGTACTTCCAATATAAGCAATGCATTCAGATTTTAACGTTAAAATTGAAGTTTTGTCTAGCATTATAGTCAAAGGATTTTGATTTTTGCACTTAATAGTTATAGGAAATATTTCACTTAAAATTATTAACCATTGATTCTCTTGAATCAATTGTACATTGTAACTTTCAATTGAAATTGTGACTATGTCACAAGTATTAGGTAAATGGGTTTTTACCTCTAATAATTGAGCTTCACATCTTGAATGTGAGTCAATAGGAGTAGGATATAAATCTTTGCACATTATTAAATCAAATGCTAGTTCTTTACAATTTTTTATATCATAGAGAATTACATAGAGAGTTGGGTCATCGCTTTTTGCTACAAATTTAGTATCAGTCGATACCATGTGATAAAATCCAGTTTTATTGTCGAAAATTGGAATAGGATAAATTCTATAAAGAGTATACCATTGAGGTTCTACTAAAGGAATATCTAATATAAAAACAAGTCTATTTTCTGTTTGAAAAACCTTTAGTTCTATAAAATCAAGATAGGGCAAATTATTTTTGTTTAAAGTTTGAGCGATTATTTGCAAATGATGAACCAGGTCTTCAGGAGTTATAACTGACGTGTGAATGATATGTAGTTTTGCAAAAGTAATAGAGTTTAGAATGTCATTTAAATTGCTTTCGATAAAGGTATAGGATTCTAGGAGTCTTTCGGCCATCTCTAAAACTTGTAATTTTGCAGTGTAATAATTAAAATTATCAGAAATGTTATAAATGTAATTTTCGATTTGTTTTATGTCATTATTAAAAGTAATTTCATCAATTTGTAATTTGTTGATAGAGTCGTTAAAGTTTTTGATAACTGAAGTAGTTACTAAAATTTGTTTTTTCATTAATTTTTCTAATTCGTGTTCGTCTCTGTTAATTTTGTCGATACAATCGTTATAATACTGTCCGTCTGAAGCGTCTAAATTTCCGGTAATAAATTTCCAAACTGACCCTAAACCATTAATTAAACCTCTTTTATATCTTCTTACATCAATAGCTAATTCTTCAAATTTGAGCGCAATGTTTTCGGAAAGTTGATTTAGTAAAGTGAGATGTGACTTAACTTCGCTTAGAAAGGCGGCCATTCGTACGTCTTTTGGTTGAATTATAAATTGCATATTTTCTAAAATTTTATTATTATTTTCGAATGTTGTTTTTAGAGATGAAATGTCTTTATATACCAATAAACTCCACTTGTCATTAGAAATTTTGAGTCCGGATTGCTCTTGATAGAACACGCCTATGGTGTTATTAATTGGTCGCAGTGTATATTGTGCCATAGCGGTAGAGAACAAAGAAAATCTGTAACGAAGTTTCAGAATTAGGAACTTGGTTCGATATAACAAATTATCTTAATATCAGTATTTTTGAAAATATATTTGATCATAGGGAGAACTGTGTCCCAATCTAATTTGTCTAATCCACAAGCTAACTTGGGTATAGCTATAATTTTATCTTTTTCATCAGTGCTCTCGAGACAATTTGTTCGTAATTCCTTTAAGCAATTAAATAAATTAGCATAAGTTGGTTTATAATAGAAAAATTCTTTAGTTATTAAATAATAAATATTTCTTGTCGGAAGTTGAAGTACTGCTATTTCACCAATTGACTTATTTTGATTTTTTAGTTCATGTACGTGTCCAAATTTATTCTTAAATTCTTTTGCAATTCCTGCATTCATTTCTAAATCTTTAGATACACAGTGAGCTAATGAAATATTTTCAGGGGCATCAAATAAATTGCCCAGTTCGATGGAAACGTTATTATTTTCAATAGGGATTTTTCGATCTAGAGTATAAAAGAATTCTTTAACCGTTAGTTCTTCTTCCTCCAATTCGTGACATTTCTTTAGCATATCAAAATTCATTTTTGTAGTTTGGTTAGTAATTGGGTTATGTAGCAAAGCTATAAATTTCTTTAATTTTATAGGGTCCATTAAATTTGTTAGCTAGTTTATTTTTTATTTGGGACTCCTTGACATAAACCTTTTCTCCTACGCGAAATTGTCGTTGCTCCGAAACGTGTGTATCAAATCGCTGTTTTGCTTTTTGCTTGCGCATATCTGTACGCTTTCTTGCCACTTCATAATAATGCTTTATTTTATTGTTTAAATCGCGAACGTACTTAGAGATTAATTCTTGCTGATTATACAAAACTTCTGGAGGTCGAGACGAGGTGTGACCGAATAGCAATTCGTAAGGAGTAAAGCCGTGTGTTTTATTTATAGAATTGTTATATGCTATACAAGCGTAAGGAAGCATTAAGGTTAAGGTGGCATGAAATCTTTCTAAGGAGCCATTTGATTGCGGATGACTAACACTAGAGAAAGTTAATTTTATATTGTATAATTTACAAAGATCTTTCATTAATTGATTATTAAATTCTTTACCTACATCGCAATGGATTCTTAAGGGAGTTCCAAAATGTTGAAAATAGAGTAAAAGAGCGTCTACTACAGATCTCGCTGTTTTATTAGGAAGTGCATAAGCCTGGGTAAATTTTGTCAGTTCGTCTCTTATGGTAAGGATATTATTTTTTACTGGGATTTCTAGAATGTCAATATTTATTCTTTCGAAAGGAGTTTTAGGAGTTTCGGTAATAACTAAGGGACTGTCCAAGTTTTGTCTACAAATTTTTGTCTTTTGGCAGATTTCGCACTGCCGAATAAATGTTTCGACGTCTTTAGTTAGTCCTGTCCAATTATATTTTTGTTTGATGCGTCTAATTGTTTCGTTTATTCCTCGATGTAAGTTTGTCTTGCCTGAATGAAATTGATCTATTATTATAGGTATTTGGTCTTCGTCTGGTATAGTCACAATGTTCTGACAAATTGTTAGTTGGAAATTTTTATCTGAGAACAAAAAATTAAACATTTCTAAAATTGGAAAATCTGGATTGTTTTCAATGTAATAAGTTTTATTTTCTTCGAATATATCTTTACTGTAATAAAGAGATATGAAGAGTACTTGTATTGCGGTTTCAAAATTAAAAGGAACAGGAATTATATAATATTTTCTTTTAGCTACGGTTTGACTGGAAAGAACATTTGCTTTATTATAGTTAAAATCAGGATTTAGCTCAAGTAAATGATCAATAACTTTTTCGTGAAGGTCTGTTAATTTGTCTTGTTGAAAAATTAGTACAATGTCTTTGTGTGTTTTGTCTAAAAGTTGATTATTTGTGTATTGGATTTTAGAATAGTCGATCATTGAAGTCGTCTTGTATAGATCAAAAAATCTGTCAAATTCATTACAGATTATAGCAATTTCGTCAGTCTCATTATTGTCAATAGGCGGGTCAATGTCTTGAGGATTATCATGGGAAGTAGATGGTTCGTCTAGGGAAGTATGAAAGGAAACAGCTTCTTTTATATGATTGATTTTGATTCGAGATAAAGCGTCGGCATTTCGATTAATTTTTCCAGGTTTATAAATTATTTGATAATTATATTCTTCTAATTTAAGTCGCCAACGTGCTAAACGACTACCGGGGTCTTTTATTGAGAAAAGCCAGGTTAAAGGTCTATGATCTGTAACCAATAAGAATTTTCGTCCGAAAAGATAAGGTCTATAGTTTTTTACGGCAGCAATTATTGCCAAAAGTTCTTTCTCTATAACGCTATATTTCATTTCTGCTGGACTTAAGGTTCTTGAAAAGTATGCTATGGGAAGATCATTTCCAACAGGTCTTTGCGAAAGTACCGCGCCTACAGCAAAAGCGCTTGCATCTGTAGTTAAAACAAATTCTTTTTCAAAATCAGGATATATTAGAATTGGTGAAGTTATTAATGCATTTTTAAGTTGTTCGAAAGATTCACGACAATCTTTATCAAAAATAAATGGTACGTCTTTTCTTAAAAGTCGAGTTAAAGGCTTTGTCATTTTTGCGAAGTTTGGAATAAACTTCCTGTAGTAACCAGTAAGACCAAAAATTGTTTAATTTGTTTAGTATTGGCAGGTTGAGGAAAATCGATAACAGCTTGTACTTTTTGTGGATTTGGTTTAACCCCTTCAGGTGTAATAACATGTCCTGAATAAATTACTTATTTTCGTAAGAATTCACACTTATCTGGCTGTATTTTTAGATTTGAATTTCTTAATCTTTGAAAAACTTCAGTAATACGAGAGATATGTTCATTAATTGTGGAAGAATAAATAATAATGTCGTCCATGTAAACTAAGCACTTTTCGTTTTGTATCCCCATTAGTATATTATCCATAACCCTCTGAAAGGTTGAGGGCGCATTACGAAGGCCAAAGGGCATACGTAAATATTCGAAATGTCCACTTTCAACGGAAAAAGCAGTTTTCGAAATGTCTTCTGGATTCATTTCAATTTGTTGAAAACCAGAAGCCAAATCTAAAGTAGTAAAATAATGGCAATTACCCAACTGATCTAATATATCTGAAATATTAGGCAGTGGATACCTGTCATTAACTGTTAATTCATTTAATTTCCGATAATCAATTACGATTCTCCATTTTTGTTTGCCTGAAGCGTCTAATTTTTTTGGAACGACCCATACTGGGGACGACCATGGTGAAACAGAAGGTCTAATTATTCCTTGAGAAAGCATTTTATTAATTTGTGTTTTTACTTCTTCCTTGTGAACTTGTGGATATCGATAAGATTTAGTAAAAATTGGCTTAGCGTCGCCTGTATCGATAGTATGTTTTATTTCATTAGTGAAACTTAGGAAATCTCCGTCAAAGTAAAATATATCTTCAAAATTCAAACATAAATTAGTAATTAATTCTTTTTCTTCTTCGTTTAAATGTTCTAGCCTTAATGATTCTTTTATTTCTTCTTCTCTGCTTTTCGTTTTATTTAAATTACAAATAATATTAGTACTAGCGTTCGTTTCTTTAATGTAAGGCTCAAATTCAAATTCTTCGAAACAAATATCCTTTGTTATGGCATTAGCGTTTAATATTGTCGTATAAAAATTACCGTCTTCGTTTATTTTTACTATAGCATTTGGCACGTATACCTTTTCTACTCGTTGTGCGCATAAAATCATTTCTTTATTCGTATATTTATTCGTATGAAACTTGCATATTTTCTCGCAACGCGGTTCTATCGTAACCTGATTTATATTATAACTCGTATTTTCGCTTTCAAAATTATTTATATTTTCCGTGTAATCATTATTATTATTATTTCGTTCATAAGCGTTTATATGGAGGCTGTCGTACCTTTCGTCAACTATAACTTGTCTTTTATAAACGACTCGATTATTATTATCATTATTATTCGTTAACTCGTTTAATTCATCTCCGTCTTTAAGTAATTCGTGTACCTTATAGTACGTAATTAATTGTTTATTCCTAAAATCTACTATTGCACCGTACCTTTCTAGAAAGTCAGCGCCTAAAATTCCGTCGAATCCTATATCTAGATCGCAAATATAAACTTTATGGGGAGAAAGAGGACCCGTAAAAGAAACAAATACCGCTTCAGTAATAGGAATTGATTGGCCAGAAATACCTTTAATTTGAAAATTTTCTGGACATCGATTTAAAAATTGCTGAACCGTCTCTGGTTTGAAAATTGAAATACCAGCTCCTGTGTCAATTAAAATTTTGTACTTATCGGTATTATCTTTAATATAATATAAGTTACTATTGTCAACGGTATTTATGCAAACGTTTGGTCCGTATTGGTCATACCAAGATTCTTGAAGTTGGGAATAGGATTCTGGTCCGAGGCTGTTAATTGAAAATTTTCGCTTTGGCCCAGATAATGTTGTTGGGGAGTTCTATTTTGGTTATTTGGATTTGAATTTGGGAATCTAGGGGTACAATTTTGATTAGAAGGCTGGAAACCTGAATTATTATTAAAAGTTCTGGGGAAGTTATTTCTTGGAGCATTATTAGAGAAATTTCTAGGAGGTTGATTTCTTGGTTGGAAGTTTTGAGGGTGGTTCCTAGGTTGGAAAGAAGGAGTTTGAAAATTATTTTGCTGAGGAAAAGATGGTCTTTGATGGAACCTATTTTGGGAGAAATTATTCCTTTGGGAGTTATTTTGGAAATTGTTAGAGTAGCTAGAAGGATTTGGACCATTTCTGTAATAATTATTTTGATTTTTAGTTCGACATTCATTGATAGTATGTCCATTTCTTTTGCAATAATTACAAAATTTTGGAAAATTATTACTGGTTCTTTTGATATTATTATTGAAGACTGGTACACGATTTTGCCTCTGAAATTTTTGATTTTCAAAATAAGAAAGTTGCAATTCTCTCTTAATTAAAGCTATAGCATCCATCATGTTGGGTGGATTGCTAGCACGAATTAGTTGCCCTATTCTTGGTTCTAAACCTGTCAAAACTGTATTTAAACACATGCTATCGATTAATGTAGCTTGCGACTCTTTTTGTTCCCTAGTGAGAAGGCTTTGTTTTCCTATTGCGGCATACATTTTTGAGCAGTGAGTTTGAACTCTGCCTACAAAAGTCAAAGCATTTTCATTTTGGGATTGACACATTCTTTGTAAATCTTGAATTAATGAAGTTAGATCGCGAGGATCTCCGAAATGAACGTTAAGTAATTGTTTGATTTCGCGCCAGGTACTCAAGTCTCGTGAATTAATGAGTTGGGCTGCACGTCCCTTTAATTGATTTTTAATTTTTATAACAAGTAAAATGGCTTGGTCGCCAACAGTCATTTGCATGGCCCTATCACATGCAATGATAAAAGTATTTAAATTGATTTGATCTCCATCGTATTCAGGGATGATAGAAAATATTTCGCTTAATTTAAATGGTACTTTGTCGTTATTTGAAGCGTTTGCTTCATTGTTTACATTAGAGTTTATAGCTTCGTTATTCGGCATGTTGAAATGAAAAGGTAATATCGTTATAACGTAGAAAGTTCAATAATAGCAACGTAGAAAGTTCAAAAAAATCACAAATAAAATTCACTTCAAGTTTTCACTTACAATAGAAGTAACGTTATGCTCGCTAGATGTCGTTGATGCTGCTGTTGTTGCTGGATGCTGGCCTCAGGAGACTGTCCTTCTTAGTGCCTCCGGATCTTCCTGTCGAAGACCCTTTTCAGCTGGCTCCAATCGTAGTGGTGTGGTGACCCCCGAGGAGACTGTCCTTCTAAGTGCCTCCGGATCTCCCTCGTTGAAGACCCTTTTATCGAGGATCCCACTTCTGACACCAAATTGTTACGGGCGACGTGAAGACGAAGACTTTTTAAAAAACTTTTATTCGAGTAACGCGAGTTACAGAGTTTCGGCTTAGACTACAGACAAGACTAGAATTCTCACTCTTACTTTACTAGGTCCTATTTATACAGATCTGTTATGCTGAGGTGTTGTGGTTCTCATGGGAAAAGAATATAAAGACAAAGGGAAGATCAATTTCTGCAATTCTTGCAGTAAGCAAGTTTTAACAATACTCAAAAGGAATATGATATGTTCTAGTAATCATTCTAGAACAATATACAATGGTAAATGATATCTGTGTAGTAAGCATCTTGAACAATAGAGAATGAGAACATAATATCCAACAGTAAACAGAATCAAGGGTAAAAACAAGGTTATGATCAAGGTGATGCTTGAGGTCGGATATAACATCGATTTAAAACTATCTACGTAAAAACAAAAATATGAGGTTAATGTTTATCTCTGTCACACGACCATACACTGCGCATGTCAGTACACGCGGTTATTGCTTTAGACCAGGCACCGTTTTTATCGTACAAGGACGATACACAAATGATCCATAAATCGGCTGGAACAGTGCGTGTATCGTCCCGTGTCGGTAGGTACATAATTCAGTTGGAACAGCCAGTGGGGTAGTGCGCATGCGCTGAACGTGCTTGAGCACGGTTATTGGCCCTGTTGGAACAAACCTTGTATGTACAGTTAGTTGCCTAGCTAGTAAGTTGTGAAATGACGAACGGGGCATCGCGGAGCAGTCGAAAAAACGTTTCATAGACTCGACCGGGACGATACGTCGCTTAATTCATACCGCCGAGGCTTCAGAACAATAAATCCTTTATCTGTGCTTCAGAAGAGGTTAGATGATGGGCAAGAATTCATCAGAGGAGCTCCGGGGGTATTAAGGGAGACGGCTTGTGGTGTCGGGGTACTCAGCTTTCCGCGAGACTAGGAACCGGTCCGGATACGAGCTAAGGTAAGGGGAATCTAATAGCGCTGCATCTGTACAGATTCAAATCGATTGTTATTTATGTATTTTTTAAATTTGTTTGAGTAAAAAGGTATTTTCACCGTTCCTAAATCAACGGCAACACCGCGGAAAATCACTTCAGCTGTCAGTACCTTCAGAAGCCAAATTGGATGACGTCATTAAAGGCGGGGATTTACAGGGAAAATAGGAGTCTTTACCCGTTTTTTTAAAGATCGTAAAAAAAATCTAAAAATATTTTTCTGTTTTCTTAAGCCACCCTGCGCACGTGGTAAAAAGTCATAGTTAACCCTGTATACAACTGCCATGCCAATAATATTAATATAAATAAGCCTCTTTATAGAGGAGATACTTAAAATGTTAGGTATATTTCGAAGCTGTTTACCCTCCCAGGCCCAGGGGATCCATTCATGATGTGCCTTTGCATAAATGTATATAGTGAGATTTCATTAGATGATAGAAGGAAGATAATTTTTGTTAAATTCTTATTTAATCTATTAAACGGTAATATTGACTGCTTTTATTTTGTCTAGAATTAATTTTTTGGTTCCGCGGTTAAGTGCTAGTCAAAGTTTAAGTGCTAGTCAAAGTTCAGTGTTTTATAATATCTACACTAGTAGATCAAACATCAAACATAATATTTCAATGTGGGGCGGCGGTGTCCGAGTGGGTCTTTGGATTAGACCCACGCTTTGGCACCGTACGTCGTGGGTTCGAGTCCCACCACGGTATGTGCCATGGGTGTTGTGTTTGTATTTATGTTTGTATTCTTTAGGTTAAGATAGTTAATAGTTACATAGCGAGAGTTGTAAACAGCTTATTACGTATGAGTGGAAAAGTTGCGCACGAGCCGCGCAGCGGCGAGTGCTGTAATTCCACGAGTATGTAATAAGCTTACAACTCGAGTTTTGTATTATAATTTTTCTTCGACGAAAGAAAAACTATTATAATAGATAAACTATACTTCCGATTATCTGACAGGCAACAATTATTAGTATGTTGGTTAGTTGCTATGGTGACGCGGATGCCGCGCTAACAAGGCATCGGTGATAATTGCGTTTTAATTAAGAACAGATACTTAATTTTTTTATTACGTGTCAGTCATTACGTGTCAGTCATTACATGTCAGTGTTTGTAACAATGGATTTACTTATAACCTAAACTGTCACTTAATAGGTATGTTACTAGCATAGGAGTAGAAAAAATATAATTAAAGAAGGGGGACGTGTTACGGCATGGTCCCCGGAACTGGGCTAATGATACAACCGTGTTGCGTAGAGTAAAGACTGTCATAAGACTGGTTCGTTGCGAATGAAATAATGCGGCAATTCAAATATAAAAATGTACGAATATTCGCCTACCTTACTTTTTTGCGACTTCTCATGCGTTCGGCGTTGGGGTTGGGGATAGACCGGTACTGGGATGTCCCTCTTGTTCCTCGTCGGTAGAACGTGATGCGAAGCAATAATCTGAAGATGTATGTGTAGCGTGGCACGTGAAAAAACCCCGGGTTTATTTATTTTCAAAACCGGACGTTCAACGTTCAACTCGTGGCTCTCTCTCTCCGAGGTTTTACACTTGACTTCGTCGTGACTTCCCCACCTCTCTTCTTCACGCACATGCGCAGGTCGGCGGGCGAATATATGGTTGCGCGATAAATTTAATTTGAAATTGCATTATATATTAAGAAAATACCCAACACAACCGAAAAGGTAAAATCGAACCCATTAAAAAAATGTTTCAATGTCCTGTGTTTCAAATGTATAATATTTATGATTATAATGTGTCATAATACGTGCGACATAAATGTTTACTTTTTACATACAATAGTCCAATGCATAGAGGAGGAATTACTAAGATAAAGTTAGAATTAGATTTTGCTTTATTGTCAATATTTATATATTTGTGTATTATTGTTTCCTGTCGTTGGGTGTCTCTATACCTGTTGGAAATAAATGTTTTGGGGCACTGGGGCCTATAAATTCTTTGTTTGTTAAAAGCAATAAGTAGTTGTCAGAGAAGGACCTTTATTTATTATTCCTTTAAACATGAACTCTCTCGGGGTAAATATACAATTAAATAAATATATTAAAAGAATATAATAACTGTACTGCGAAAAAATGTGAGATTCTGTAATTGATTTAAATCTCTGAGTTCCCTTGCGCCTTTGAAGAATATGAGCAAAACTTGAGAAAATCATACAATACATTAAAAATACAAACTGAACGAAATCCATGCATGCCAGGTACCAAAAGGAAAGAAGGCAGCAGGCAGCAGGCGAACTGGCGCAGCATAAATCAGAAGTGGTATCCATGCGGATAGTCGACAGTTTTGGTCGGTGACTGAATATAATGCCGGATAGGGGCCGGCCGTTCTGGATCGAATTACCCGAATTAATATAAATATAGGTAATACTTAAATCAATATAAATATTCGTCTATGTTAAATCGGGAATACTTGTCCGAATAAAATTACAATAGGTAGGAAATTGAAACAAAACACAGTATAGGATACAGGAACTGTTATTCGCTCAGTTTATTTGTTATGACCCCATATTCATGCCGTGTCAGGATTGCAGGTCTGTTTTATTTAATTTATATATTTGAACATGACTTGATTGTTTCCCTAAAATATATATTTTTTTGTAATTATGTCTCTTTTAAACAGTGCGTTTTGCGGGATGGAAGAATGCTTTAATTTGTCGTTAAAATTACCCCGAAGTATAACTAAAGCTGGAATCTTTCTGGATATAACTTATAGCTTTACACTATGCCTGGAAAATTGTCCCGAATTAATATAAATATTATACTTAAATCAATATAAATATTTGTCAATGTTAAGTCGGGAATACTTGTCCAAGTCAAATTACAATAATAGGAAGGAAATTGAAACAAAACAGTAGGATACAGAAACTGTTCGCTCAGTTTATTTGTTATGACCCCATATTCATGCGGTGTCAGGGGAATTGCAGGTCTGTTTTATCTAATTTATATATTTGAACATGACTTGATTGTTTCCCTAAAATATACATTTTTTGTAATTATGTCTCTTTTAAACAATGCGTTTTGCTGGATGGAAGAATGCTTTAATTTGTCGTTAAAATTACCCCAAAGTATAGCTAAACTTGGAATCTTTATGGACATAACTTAGAGCTTTACACTATATGCCTGAAAAATTGTCCTCAATTTAGTTAAAAGAAATTTTCTTGAATAGTAAAACTAACGTTCATGGCATTTTGAAAATAACAGTGTTTAAGTATGCAGGGGAAACTTCGTACGGGTTTTGCTTGTCTTGCTGTCATGAAATATTGCATGGAGATATCAATCAATCGGGAAACCTTAATACCACACACGCGAAACTGAGATTACCTGGAAAGCATAAATATTTTATGGAAACTGACAATTTTGAGGATGAAGTTTTAATTCCGTGGCCTCGATTGTTCACACCATTATTTATGGGTGTAAGTCAAATATCCGATTTTATAATATTTTGTAATGGTGCTTCAGTATTAAATAAGAAATGTTAAAGGTAGATGGAAAAACAGCTTGCCTAATTCCAAACTAAACAAAAAAAATCGGAAATTAAAAAATCCATAAATCAACTAAATATAATAAACAAATATTTTCATATATATTAACGGCGCTCATGGCCCACCGATAAAAAATATCACATCGTCACGCGCCTTTACGGGCGCAATTGCCGGTTTACAAATATCGTAAATTTACTTATTTCTCACTTATTCCCAGAAATTTCAAAGAAGTTATAATTTTGAGTGTTTTTCCCTAATTTCTTTTATCTTTGAATTTGTTGGTAAATAGTTTACTGCTGTGATGATAAAAGCTTATTTAATTTTTCAATATGAATCCATTTATTCTTTTGCTATCAATGTTAATATCCAAACATGCCTTGACACTGACAGTAGCTACGTACCCACCTAAATTAGTTGGGTGCCTAAGGACTGCAACAGCGAACAAAACACAGAACTAAGCATGAAACGTGCAGGTACGCATCGAAACCAAAACGCACTATCACTGTTTAGATGAGCTGTTCGAAAATATCAACACCGACTTGAATGATTCAGAAGAAGAATACAATGAAGAATTTGAAAAAGGCGGTATATATATTATAACACCAATAAATAAACACAAACTATAATTTAAACATATTATCACAGAAAATATTTCGTAGTATATTTTCTGTGGTTGTGGTACAACTCACAGAAAATATACGCTACGCGGACAGAAGTTCCACACAATGCAATTATTTGGCAGCCCGAAAGGAAGCCGGCTCTCAAAAGCCGGCTTCTCCTGGCTTTCAGCAGTGTCTATAGAAGAATTCTTCCATAGTTCTGCCTTCACGGCCGTGGTACTTTCATTACTCAATACTAGGCGGCAGCACGCTAGGAAAAAGCATCCGAAAGCGGCGTTGCCGGATTGTGCAAACAGTCTGTGGTTTTACCGAACTATAAAAATAAAGAAGATCTTTAATAAAATGAGCTTGCCCATTTAGAATTCAAGGTTAACAGTCAGGCTGTCAGCAGTAACTATAGAATTCTTCCCTCGAGAGATTTATTTTTATCGTCGTTTTTAGAAATGATATCCAATATTTTACTAATCATGGCTGAAAAAATTACGGCGCAAAAACACCCCTCAAGGAAAAAAAATTATAACGACATTGTTGTTGGTCCGATTATCTGCCCCGTTTTTAGTAACGACGTTGCAAATTATTCCAGATGCTTGAACCCGTGTTAGAAACAATTTACGGGCAAAAATCCCTTCCAACCCTCAGATAGATTTGCTTTTGGTCCGACTATCGTAGTTTTTGGAAAGCGTAGCCACTATAAACGAATCCGTGGTAGAACAAATTTACAAGACAAAAACTACCCCATGCGCCCTCTGAAAAAATTGATAATTCCATTGTTCTTAGTTCGATCTTCACCGTTTTAGCAAGGACGTTACAAATGATACCAAATTCATGAATTAGTGGTTGAAAAAAATTGTTAGGAAAAAACTACACCCTCCCCCAGATATTGCTTTTGAGACGATTAGGTATTTAGTCGTTTTTTGAAGGGGCATTTATTATTTACTATAACCGTATTTCACCAATAGGTGGTTGAAAACATTTGCGGGCAAAAACTACCCCTTCCCTCCCCCGGAAGTTTGTTTTTAATTTGATTATTGTCGTTTTTTGAAAATGCAATCACTATATTCCTTATTTCACGAATGCGTGGTTGAAAACATTTGCGGGGCAAAAACTACCCCTTCCCACCCCCGAAAGTTTGTTTTTAATTTTATTATTGTCTTTTTTGAAAACCCATTCACTACATCCCTTATTTCACGAATCTGGGGGTTGAAAACTTTTACGGGGCAAAAACTACCCCTTCCAACCCCCGGAAGTTCGTTTATAATTTGATTATTGCCGTTTTTTGAAAATGCAATCACTATATTCCTTATATCACGAATGCGTGGTTGAAAACATTTGGGGGGCAAAAACTACCCCTTCCCACCCCGAAAGTTTGTTTTTAATTTGATTATTGTCATTTTTTGAAAATGCAATCACTATATTCCTTATATCGCGAATGCGTGGTTGAAAACATTTGGGGGCAAAAACTACCCCTTCCCACCCCCGAAAGTTTGTTTTTAATTTTATTATTGTCGTTTTTTGAAAACACATTCACTACATCTCTTATTTCACGAATCTGGGGTTGAAAACATTTACGGGGCAAAAACTACCCCTTCCCACCCCCGGAAGTTCGTTTTTAATTTGATTATTGCCGTTTTATGAAAATGTAATCACTGTATTCCATATTTCACGAATCCGTGGTTGAAAACATTTTCGGGGCAAAAACTACCCCTTCCCACGCCAGAAAGTTTGTTTTTAATTTGATTATTGTCGTTTTTTGAGAACACATTCACTACATCCTTTATTTCACGAATCCGTGGTTGAAAACATTTGCGGGGCAAAAACTACCCCTTCCCACACCCGGAAGTTCGTTTTTAATTTGATTATTGGCGTTTTTTGAGAACACATTCACTACATCCTTTATTTCACGAATCCGTGGTTGAAAACATTTGGGGGCAAAAACTACCCCTTCCCACCCCCGAAAGTTTGTTTTTAATTTTATTATTGTCGTTTTTTGAAAACACATTCACTACATCCCTTATTTCACGAATCTGGGGTTGAAAACATTTACGGGGCAAAAACTACCCCTTCCCACCCCCGGAAGTTCGTTTTTAATTTGATTATTGCCGTTTTATGAAAATGCAATCACTATATTCCTTATTTCACGAATCCGTGGTTGAAAACATTTTCGGGGCAAAAACTACCCCTTCCCACGCCAGAAAGTTTGTTTTTAATTTGATTATTGTCGTTTTTTGAGAACACATTCACTACATCCTTTATTTCACGAATCCGTGGTTGAAAACATTTGCGGGGCAAAAACTACCCCTTCCCACCCCCGGAAGTTCGTTTTTAATGTGATTATTGCCGTTTTTTGAAAATGCAATCACTATATCCCTTATTTCACGAATCCGTGGTTGAAAACATTTGCGGGGTAGAAACTACCCCTTCCCACCCCGAAAGTTTGTTTTTAATTTGATTATTGTCGTTTTTTGAAGGGGTGCTGGGGGTAGTTCTCGACCAACAATTTTTTTAACCACGAATTGGAATCATTTCAAACATCCTTGCTAAAATTGGCGAGGATCCGACAATGAAGTTATCATTTTTGTTCTTAAAGGGGTGCTGGGGGTAGTTTGCGCCCAAGAATTTTTTTCAAGCGCGAATTCGTGAATCTAGAGTCATTTAGAACGTACTTTCTAAAATCGACCTACAATCAAGTTATAATTTTTTTTAAAGAGGTGCTGGGGGTAATTTTCGCCCAACAATTTTTTAAAGTACAAATTTGTGCATCTGTGCTAAAAACGGTGGGAATCGTACCATGAAAGTTTCCTTTTTTTCTTTAAGGGGTAGTGGGGGTGGTTTTTGCCCAAGAAAATTTTTTCAACCACGAATTCGCGCATCTAGAATCATTATAGGACCGTCCTTGCTAAAATTGGCGAGGATTTGACAATGAAGTTATCATTTTTGTTCTTAAAGGGCTGCTGAGGGTAGTTTTCGAAAAAGAATGTTTTCAAACGCAAATTCGTGAATCTAGAATTATTTAGAACGTACTTGCTAAAATCAGCCAAGATTCGATAATTAACTTATAATTGCTTTGGTGCTGGGGGTAGTTTTCGGCCAACAATTTTTTTAAAGCACAATTAATTTGTGCATCTGTAATCATTAGGTACGTCCTTGCCAAAAACTGTGGGAATTTACCATGGAAGTTATATATTTTTTCTTTAAGGGGTAGTGGGGGTAGTTTTCGCCCAACAAATTTTTTGAACCACAAATTCGCGCATCTGGAATCATTAGGAACGTCCTTGCTAAAATTGCCGAGGATCCGACAATAAACTTGTCATATTTATTTTTAAAAGGCTGCTGATGGTAGTTTTCGCACAAGAAATTTTTTCAACCGCGAGTTCGTGAATCTAGAGACAATGAAGCTATAATTTTTCAAAGGGATGCTGGAGTAGTTACCGCCCAATAATTTGCTAAAAACGGTGCTAATCGTACCATGAAAGTTAGCTTTCTTTAAGGGGTAGCGGGGGGCCCAACAAATTTTTTCAACCACGAATTCGCGTATCTAGAATCATTATAGGAACGTCCTTGGTAAAATTGGCGAGGAGCCGACAATGAAGTTATCATTTTTGTTCTTAAAGGGGTGCTGAGGGTAGTTTTCGAACAAGAAATTTTTTCAACCGCGAATTCGTGAATCTAGAGTCATTAAGAACGTACCTACTTGCTAAAATCGGCCAGGATCCGACAATGAAGTAATAATTTTTTTAAAGGGGTGCTTGGGGTAGTTTTCGACCAACAAGTTTTTTAAAGTACAAATTTGTACATTATCTGGAATCATTAGGAACGTCCTTGCTAAAACGGTGGGAATCGTACCATGAAAGTTATATTTTTTCTTTAATACGGGGTAGTGGGGGTAGTTTTCGCACAACACATTTTTTCAACTACGAATTCGCGCATCTGGAATCATTAGGAACGTTCCTTGCTAAAATTGGAGAGGATTCGACAATGAAGTTATCATTTTTGTTCTTAAAGGGGCGTTGAGGGTAGTTTATTTCGCACAAGAAATTTTTTCAGCCACGATTTAGTGCATCTGGAATCATTACGAACGTCCTTGCTAAAATCAGCGAGGATCCGACAATAAAGTTATCATTTTTTTCCTAAAGGGGTGCTGGGGTAGTTTATTCGCCCAACAATTTTTTTAAAGCACGAGCTTGAGCATCTGGGATCGTTAGCTAAAAATCGTGGTGGTAGTCGGGGTAACTTTCGCCCAACAAATTTTTTCAACCACGAATTCGTGCATTTGGAATGATTAGGAACGTCCTTGCGGGGATCATGATATTCATGATATCAAATGAATATTTCAATAATACAACAATACTTATAGGTAGAAAAAACATTTGGAAACAGAGATTTGAATGATAAATTTAATATGCAACAAGTATTATTCATGATTTATGATTTTATTCTGTAAACTTTGGTTAGGCCCAAAATTATAAATAGTAAAAACCCATAAAATTGGTATCATTGACATCCTGTACATATTTTCTACATTGTAGAACAAATATTTACCGTATACTAAGTGTATAATTAGTAAATAAGATACGAATAAACTATATTATTTGTAACATCTTAATATATTTTAATCGGATAATTAATATTGGCTCTGAAGCACTCTGTATAGCTTAGTATACGTCGTACGGATTCTACAAAGACGAAGCAAATAATAAAATAGCTATGCTCCCACTAGGTTATATTTCGTATAGTTCAAGGCCTCTGCCCGTCTGCCCGGAAATAGATTTTGATGACTGAAAGCCGCCGCCAGCATAGGCGCGTTTATGAAACCTTTATTCCTAAACCACCGGCAACACGGTTGGGCTCTTCAGCTGACTGCTGGCGCCTCTAGCGGTGACTTTTATCGGAGGTTATTTTACGGTTTTAAAAATAGAACGATTCTGCATCCGAGCATCCGAGCATCCTGTTAGGCCAAGGCAAAACCAACTTTCAGTGTGCTATACATATTTTACGAGTCCAATGCTACTGGCACTTCTGTCCGCGTAGCGTATATTTTCTGTGGTACAACTTATTTTCTTTACACCAGTTTACAATTATATCGATGTTTTTCTGCAGGATAATACAGTCACTGGGAGATGCAATATCTAGAAATATTTTAACATCATCGGCATAATATGCTAATCTATTACAGTTGAGCTATCCCAGAAGATCATCAATAAAAATATTAAGTACAACAATGGCCCAAAATTTGAACCGTGTGGCACACCGGATGATAGGGCGAACATTGCCGATATGAACCCTTCGTATTCAACAAACTGTTGACGCTTAATTAAATAAGACTCCAGTAGATTCAGCGGACGGGTTGTTCTACCAAAGTGACGTAATTTAAACAGCAGTATGTAATGGTCAATCTGATCAAACGCCTTCCTGAAATCCGTGATCTATAAACGTGTCTCGGGTATCTACACTTATAGCATAGCAGCAAAAATAATTCTGGCGTAGAGTGTCACTTAACTTGCTGGCAACGATTCAAGTTTCTAGAGTAAACCGTTTGATAAAAAAAATTCAAAACTAGATCTTGTGTTCAAGGCTCGCACATATTTTCACATTATAACACCCATCATGACATAGCTGAACTAGGAGGTACATATTATATTTGATTTTTTTTTTTTTCAAAAAATGCACCGGTGGCATACTGACCCATATTAAATAAATTCACTATTCTTTAAAATCTTGTGCTTCACCTAAAAAGAAAACTTCAGCTTGAAGCCCCAAATGCAATCATCCTCGAGCCGCAGCAATCGCTATTTTATTTAATTAAAAAAAATAGTTTCCATTAATTTAAAAAATATATATTAGTGTCGTATTCAACGTTTATCTCATTGAAAGCAAAACTACCACGCTGCGCTACCCGCTCCGGATATCATTTTCTTAAACGTCAACTCACCACCGTTTGTTCCGGCTCCAACAAAAACAAAAAGATAAATCTCAATTCGATGGCGCGAACAAGTTTTATACATATTGGAAACACGATTTTGCATTCGGGCCTTCCCAAGGGGCAGGCAGGCAGAAAGGCCGGCTCGCCGACGGGATTATGTTCAGCCACCACACAAGACTGTCCATTATCCACATGGATAACACTTCTGATTTATGTTGGACCCGCGCGCTCACCTCCCAGGGTTTTTCACAAGTTTCCGGCTTTATTCGAGCATGATACGTTAATATAGAAGGTATGCAACTCTACGAACTTCTTCAATTTGCACAATAGTTAGTTCATTCAATACCTCGGGGTCTCTTATTGGGAAATTATAGTAAAGGTGAGAAGGTGTGAATTTCCAAAACCTCTTTACTTGAAATTTTACACAGTAGATATAGTATATTGTTGTATAACTATCACGAAGTGTCATTCATGGAAGTTATAGGTGTTTGAGTTTAAATTTCGACCTTTTACTCGACCGTGTACAATGTAGTAAATTTTTCAATAAAAAACGAACATATACAGTGTCCTCCAAAAAGTTCGCAGCATAGGGGGGAAATTTTTAATTAATGACTTTTTTGAAATTTTCCCCCTATGCTGCGAACTTTTTGGAGGACACTGTATATGACGAACGGGGCAAAACTTACAGTCATATATATACACAGTGGTTATCACGAATCTTCGTCCCTACGTCACAATGACCAACAATGCAATTTCTATTATCGACCATTGTGACGTAGAGATGAAGATTTACACTCGTTTGTTTGTTGCAAAGTTGATGTAGGTACCGTCTAGCAACTGGGGTATAAATTTAGTTACTTTACGTTTCCCAGTTCTAAATTGATGCCAAAATAATTATAAATTAAAATATCATCAAACTATTTTACGTATCTAAGCAAAACTCTTGACTTTTATGGAACACATAATTATTACCTTTAAGTTTAATTTCACATTAATCGATATTGATGAGTAGGCCATGGAGAGAATAGAAGCAATTGTTTTTATTTGACAGTGTAACGAAACTTATTATTTTGGCATCAATTTAGAACTGGGAAACGTAATGTAACTAAATTTATACCCCAAATGCTAGACGGTACATCAACTTTGCAACAAACATAACCGAATTTTAAAGCGTAAATATCATTTTCTTTTGAAAAATACCTATTCTTATCGGTAATTAGTAATAAAAAATTAATAGAATGATAAAGCTAGTGATATAAAATAGTTTTTACGAAGTTTCTAGTTTTTAGAATTTTCAGAAATTTCATAAATATTAAAAATTGGCAAAAAACTAAATATTTTAGTAGAGCGTTCAACTTTGGTATACTTACGTAAAATTGAAAAAGAAACAACTTTTTAAAGTAAAACTTTTTGATATTTTAACAAGTAAACCCATTTTTGGCGATGTATTTTTTTAAATGTCATTTTCGACAGGTAAAGAAAGTCACATGACCACGTTTGAGTGGGTCATTTTTCATCTTTTTTAAAGCAAAAGATAACCCCAAAATTTAATTTCAAAATAAAACGTTGATTAAAAATTTCCCCCCTGTGGTGTGAACTTATTGGAAGACACTGTATATCTATCAAACACCCCCCGTAGAATTTGTCATTACTTCTTTTCAGAAAACCCTGTGTATTTTTCAGATGATTACATTTTTCGCACTTAGAGCGTTTGTATCTAAAAATCTAATTAATTATAATTTTATATAAAGTTGTCAAAAAAAAATTGTTTACTTATCGGTATCTACCTTCTATAATATTCCATAGCTTCACGTCACCGATGGCTTGGGGCACTGATATTATTATTGAGCAAATTTGGTATAACTATATAGGTACATTCGTTTGAAAAAATTTAAAATATACTATAATTTTCTGGAAATTAGCACATCCTAATATAGAGTTTGTCGAATCCACGTCAACTCCGACTTTTGCCTTATTTTAAGTATATATGTGAATAGGTACCCACACCTACGTCCCTCAATTTGTAGAATTTGTATACGTTACAGACCGTACAGTGTGGAGCGGTTTTGATATACTCGATTTTTGACCCGCATAAAGTTATGGTGTGGAGCGGTTTTGATATACTAGATTTTTGACCGGTATAAAGTTTCATAAAAATTCAGCATTTTGAGATGGCACAGATAAGAACACTCTGTATATTTTGTATTTGACCTTTGCACACCAACACCTTGAGTGGTCCTATTGACCATTTAACTATTTTGATGGGATTCCATGGCACACTTGACTTGGCATATGCCTTTAAAATTCCTATTTTGCTCAACTTCGACACCCTGCATATGTAGAACTCCCTGTATATTTTTTATTCCAATTTGGAATTTTGGGGTGTTCTGATTAACGCTGTGGGGTCAGATTTTAAATAAAAAAATCTCTAAATGGTTTTCGTGAAAATCGAGGGTATAACAAAATCGCAGCCGGCCCTGGATTTGCATTTTGAAAATGGCAGGAAGGTCAAAAGAAGCGGTTTTTAAAGGCCTTTCAAACAAAAAAAATTAGGCGAATATCTCCAAAAATGAAGATTTTACGGATTTGTACAGTTTTAAAGTTGGACCAAAAATGAAGATTTTACGGATTGTACAGTTTTAAAGTTGTACACCCCGTATACAAAAGGACTAGCCCATAATATATGTAAACGGACTAAAGATATTAGTCCATATGTATAAGAAGGTTGTCCATCAACAAACGGTCTAGTCGGTTTGCAAAAGGACTAGTCCATTTATATACGGTCTATCTGAAACTGGACCATATTTAAATCACAGAGAGATTTAAACAAAGACAGAATGTATGTGCAATGTTTTCCGAGGTGTTGCGACGTCAGCGATTTCTGAATTACGCTTACTTTTTATAGAGGCCCATTAAAGAAGGATATTACTTCTTGCTGGTACGTAGTGTTTTGAAGGAAAAACGGCAATTATTTAGTATAGTGTGTGTGTAGGTACCCTAGATTTTTTTTTAAAGAAGGTATATATATATATATCCTTCTACCTATATAAAAAAGAAGGATAATTCAATGCGATTGCACATACAGTCTGATTGTCAATAGTCCGTATGTTAACGGTCTAGTCCGTATATAAAATACCATGTCATTTACATACGGTCTAAGCCATTTAGGCCGTTTAGATAGGACCTAGACCATATACATACGGTCCGTTTTCATATAATATATGGCCTGTAACATATACAAATTGTACTAGTTTTCCAATTAAATAGGTAATAGCCTCTCGGAACGAAATCTTCTATGTATCAAAATATGGATGGATTTTTGCACCTGTCCCGAGTCCCGGGACTACAGATTTTCAAGGAATTATCTGATGGTATGGCCGCTGTAGTAGGAAGTCATCCCTTCAATAATGACGGGACCTTGCGACTAGAGACTCTCAAACTGTCAAGAATATTTTTGAAACGTCATAACTTTTTATTTTCTGTACAATAAAAGAGATTTTCAATTTTCATGGGCGTGCTTTTTTGGTCGGAACCTACCGCCAGTTAAAATGTATATATTAATCAAAGTCACACCCTGTATATAATTTTGTCTACGTGGGGAGTGATTTTTGCAGATAATTATAATGTGATTACCTTTAAAAAGTTATAGAACGTAGTAGTACCTAGTCATTATACCTATATGCCATAATATGGGAGCGGTGGAGAAACTCATCCCAATGCATAATTTATTCCTCCACTAACTACTGTGTGGTCTACAAATGCAATAATATGTAATTTAAATTGATTAAATTCTCAATCACACGCTAGCCTCAATAGTGCCTGAATTATTTCACTTCAGTTCCTGTGAAACAGTATGTACAATAAATGCTTCTGGAGTAAATAAAATGAGTGGATGTGAGGTATTAAACCGTTTAAATTTACCTATAATGTGCAATAATTTGTAAGAGCTGGTGAAGATTTTAGAAATCACTTCATGTCTTTCAAACGATGTACCTAATATATCAAACTTAGCGTATGAGAATGAAACTTTGTATTTTAATAATTGTCTCTCTAAAGAAAGCACCTTGTAGCCGATATAGTCTTTATTTTTACTCCGCCATGCTTGATTGCAGAGTCGTTGACTTCCCAGTTCCCACCCACTTTTTGTCGCTCCTGGTGATTTGCCGAAACAGGAAATCCGAAATCCACCCGGAATGCGCAACAAAAACGCTTTGCTACGTCTCCCTAGTCGATCTGACAGGGCCGCAGCGGGGGCCGCAGCTTTTTGTCCCTAGAGGCCCGTCTTTGACCGGAGAATTTGTTGCGATCTTCTTCTGACGTTGTACTCTCAGAATAACTTACTTTGTAATTACATAGATATTTCGGTCCGGATCAATTGCTTTAGGGCGACATAATTGGCGAAAAATGTCTTCAGGTCATCGTAAAGCTATTGACCGGGATGTGTCTGTGTTGAGATTCCGCTATGATAGCGCCTCTTATTATTCCTTCAGTCAACGGTTGAACAGTTTCGTTCAATTGATATCAGCGAACTAAAGAAATACCCATAATGTCTCTAAAATTTATATATTCTCTCTGAGATCTACCAAAAGAGGTAACTCCTGTCCTTCAGATTATTTTGCTAAAACCCCAATTATGTAGCAGAAAAAGAGATACCCACTACACAGATAGAAATACAATTCTTCATAGAAAAATATTTGTTGTTTGATCAAGAATTATTTGCCAGAAATAATATTTATTTCCGTAAAAACTATGGTATTTAAACGAAGATTTATTTTTTCAATTAAAAAATAAGTGTTTTTTGGGTAAGGTATTTAATTTGTTTGACACATTATTGTTTAGTGGAAGCATATATTATTTTCCTGAAATAAGGAAACAAGAATATTTTTCATTTATTGTTTATACCTTTTGGTTGTTTGGATCAACCACATTGATATTTGGTTTAAATTTGACCTTATTGGAGTTAAATAATACTGCGTACCATTTTATAGCTATCTCACTCCAGAGAATGAAAAATAGAAAGAAAGAGAAAATATGGGAGGCATAGAGGGCGCACTCTAGTGTCGGCGTTCAGCGCTGTTCAGTGTCCGTGAAAGTAGTACCCGCCTGCAGGATCCCTGGAGGTTTTGTGCACGCAGTTTTATTATCATTTATAGTTGCCGAGTAGCCGAGTGTAGTGTGGTGTACTATGTGTAGTGTGTATTGCGTTTTTCAACCTATTTTGTAAGTACACGCATAAACAATAATAGAAACAAATCTCAAAGAACCTACTTGAAATATATCATATAGACCACCTCTATGATGGTATGTTGGTATGTTTTGCATAGTTTGTTTTTATACCAAATAAAGTTTATTTTAATTGTATTTAAATAAATATTTTTATAGCATTACAATTTATCGTGTTTTTCTAATCCACTTCCCATCTTTATGAATCGAGTAAACCTAATGTTTTTTATGAATGGACAAAAACTGAAATTTGTAAATAATGATAAAGATAAAGGTTGCTTTACTTTAAATAAATAATATTCTATTTGAGTGAATACCCTGAATGGGTAATTCAACCCACCACAGTTGTTTGGCGCAACTTTCTTAATTTTTTAAATAGAATAAATGTTTTTTAACATTATATATTTGTTCCTTCGAAATATCCTATTCAATTCAAATCATTTGTATCTCCATGGGATTAAAAATTAATTTCTTCCAAATAATATTTTATTTGTCCCAAATTAAATGCTGTTTTTAAATTGAAACAAACCAAATGTTTTATTCAAAGTCAGTCTAGGGTTCGCCGTATACAAGCATCAAATTTGTTTGAGTTAAATAAATTTTATTTGATTCAAGTATCTCTTTCTATCTGTGTACCCAAGTCCCACACCCTGTTATGTTATTGTAGTCTTAGCTTTCTTAGTATTTGTCGCTTTAATTTGCCATTACAATTTCTAGATTATATACTTGCAGGCGTTAAGTTCCCCACGGAATTTTGCGAAATTTAATCTCATACTCTCCCTGCGCCAGATTTCTCGCACACTACCGCTTTATTGCTCAAATAGCGCCCTCGACGGGGGCGTTTTCCCCACTCTCTGTTTCCATCCCATACCGTGGCACGCATTCCATTCATTCCACCTTTTCGCGTGTAACAATCTGTCGCCCGACCGTGTTTCAATTATACTTTCTGTTCCGCCTTCCGCACAGCTTTAGCGGGTTGTTCACAATGTCGCCATCACCATCGTGCGCCGCTTCTACATTAGCGCTACCCTTAGAATATAACAGTCGTATAGGGGAGAACTCGCGCAAGGTAGAAAAATACGAGCCCGAAGAACGATGTTTATGTTGTGGTTGGCGTAGGTACAGTTCGCGCGCTCTAAGCTGACACGTGAAAACCTCAGTCTAAGTGCCAGCGACCTATAAGCAGCTTATTGTGCGACGCTTAGACTGAGGTTCTCGCGCGTGTCAGCTTAGAGTGCACGGACTGTTACAGTTGATTCTACACGTCTCATGTTCAGTACATGAGGCGTGTAGAATCAAAGGCGGACATTACTCACATAAAAATAGTTAGAAGCAAGAATTTTCAAATGGCTAACGGACATCAACTGTAAATAAATAGTTTCTTTACATATAGCAACTTCAATACTTATATATTAATAACGATACAGTTTAGAACCGCATGAAATTCCCCCAAATTTTAATCTCAGTAAAAGTTTGAGCATTCCTGCAAACTCAAAATGCCGTTTTTAAAATTTAATTATCTCATTATGGGGAGGTTCAAAAATTTGATAAAGGCTCAAGCTTAAAGCATCCTTAGTTTTAATTTTAGACAAACCATGTATTACGAAGAGTAAGTTAGAATTAAAAGATAAGCCCAACAATGAAGTTTCAAGTTTCTATTCTATAAAATATCTTTTCGGCACTTTTTATGATTTACACAAATCCTAATTTATTTCTTACAGGTATTACTTTACTAAAGTAATCTTAATTTACTATAGAAACAGAAAAAACCAAAACAATTTGTTTAATTGAGTAGCCATAACTAGCTAACTTTTAACAATAAACATTTTTGGTAAATTAATAATAAAAAACAATAATTACATTTCTTAATAATGTAGGCTGTATTTCATTTTCTTATAATATTTTCTAAATGTTCAGTATTCGTAAACGGACGACATTTTTACATTTATTGTTTTAGGCACCCACAGAATAATCCATTGGAGTGGACCGTAGAGGCCATATTTCTGAATATCGTCCGATCCATTTATTTCGGAAGTTTTCGTTCAGCCTGTCCCTAACTTCTCTATAGTGCTGCGAATCGGTGCACCATCTTGTTGAAAATTTTTTTCCAACCAAATCAAGTTCGTCTAATTTATCGGAAACATCACCTTGTAAAAATTGTAAATAACGTGCTGCATTTAAATTTTTACGAAAAAAGTAGGGTCCAATAGTACCTGGGTGCATAAAATTCCACACTACACATTAGTTTTAAAAGAATACTGTTCCCCTTGCACTGAATTACAAAATGATAATTTTCATCAGACGACCATCTGCAGTTTTCCAAAGTTACTAGTCCATTGCTGTTAAACGTTGTTTCATCGTAGTAAATTAAATTTGTCTTCCAAAAGTGTGGTCCAAATCTCTTTCTTTCAAGGTGTGAACAAATCTGGGTATCTATGGTTACTGTATTTGTTGAGCCTAAATAAATATCCTTCTAATAGAAATTTCTGATATGCCATCTTCTTTTGGTCTCCTTCACAAAGACATCGTTGGGTCTTCGTCGGCAGATAATCAACAACTAATTTAGAGTTGTTTCGTCATTTACAATAAGCTTTTGGTGTTGTTTGCGATAGTTGTTTTGAGCTGATTCGCTTCTTTTAAATTTCACACTTGTATGGTTAATATTTACATTGTCTCTTTGATTCACAATACTCTCTGAAACGGAACTGCCAACTCTTGAGCGTTCTTCATATTTTCGAACCTCCCTCCTATACGAAATGAGATATTCAAATTTTGAAAACTGCGTTTTGAATTTGGAGGAATGTAAAAACTTTTATCAAGAATAAATAATGATAAATGTACTAAAAAATTAGAATACTTGAAGTATGCAATTGAAATGCCGAGGTTGAAAATATCAAACTTAGAAGAATGTAGTGTTGTTTGTTGTGAAAAAACTACTATAGGCGTTGTCATTTTTAAGATAATTCCTATGGCATTAACTGTTAAACGTTACTTTAAATTGAAAATAAAAAGTATTTTAAATTTATTTTCATAATAGAAAACAATGTCTATTTACAATAAAAATTTCGGAATAGCTATTCGTCATTCGATTAAGTGTATGTATTTACTTTATTAGCAAATTTTGAAAGTCTACTACGTTTACTTCAATTTAACCTCAAAATCGATTATTTGTTTCCTACTATAGACTAGACACATCAAATTAAATGTGATATTTTGCTTTATAAAAAATGCGTCATTACAATGTTTTCCATATAATTTAATTTTTGATTCCAAGAGAGCCCTAATTAAGTCATCTTCCTTTTTACGTTTTATCAGTACCTAATAACGGTATAGGTTACCTATGTCGAACGGTAAATTTTATTGAAAAATAAACTACAATACAATAAAACTTTCATCCAAATATTCGCAGCTTGGTCCACTTCCATCTTTATCCGGAATAGCTTCTTCTAGATTATTATTACTAATTTCGCGGGGAATGCCTGAAACAAACCTAAACAGGACAAATAAGGAAAACCAATGTTTTGATCTTGCGACTTTTACTGTTGTTGTTATACTCATTGTTCTTTTCCAACCGGCGCCTTTCTGTACTTTTCTTCCATCGCCAAAGTTTACTTCCTTCGCAAAGAAATCATTATTTTCCATGTTCGAAAAAGCAAACAAAACAGTTACATGTAAACCAAGGACCACGAGCCTCAGACGAAAGATGCAGCTGTGTTTGTGAGTCAATCTCATTGGCTGGCATGGACAACTCCGGATTTGCTATTAAAGCGCCGTTTCTGAATCCAAATAAGACTGTAAAACGGTAGCTACACCACTGAGGAACAAAACGTATATTGTAATGCAGATTCGGCAAAATGCGACTTGTCCCCCTTTGATTCCAATACCTCACATATACAGGATGATTTTTTTAGGTCTACCACCGCGATTTTCTCGCCCATTTTGCGGCCTACAAAAAAAACGTAAGAAACAAAAATGTGGCAATTTTGGACAGCTAAGTGGTGCTGCAAAAGAAATCGGCATCCATGGCCAACTTGTCGCGCAATATTAAAAAACCTCAAATTGAGCAAAACTATTAATGGCCGTGGAATGTTTATTTTAAGAGACAGAGGAAAACTTTTGTATTGAAAATTGATGGCACTGAGAAGCTTTCTCCACCCAGGTGCTCAGATAGTTTCAACAAATTACACAGGGTCTTCGGCTCTCTTGAGACCATGAAATTTTTTTGTAGATTTTAGGTTTTTTTAGTACACCGCGAAAAGTTGGGTATGGAGGCCCATTCCTTTTTTAATGTAGCCTTGCTGACCAAAATTGCCATATTTTGTTTTCTTACATATTTTCAAAATTGCCACTTGTTCCTTACGTTTTTTTTGTAGGCCGCAAAATGAGCGAGAAAATCGCGGTGGTAGACCTAAAAAAATCATCCTGTATATAGTCAGCTGACATGATGCAGTTCGTAGCCTGGACAAGTATATTATAAAATGAATCGAATGTGCAAAAGTCAACAATTTTCAAGATATCAATTTTCAGTTCAAACATAGTAGTGTAGGCAAGTTAGACTTTTTAGAAGAAAAAAATTATAAAGTTTTGAAATTTTGGTGGTGAACTCCCAGTAGGAACCCGAATACAGATCCGAAGAGTTTCCACCCCCCGGGGGGAGCTTCAACCCCTTTTGCCCAAAAAAAAACACCCCCAAACGTGACCTTGACGGTGTTTTCTTGCGTTTTGCACGTAAACCGTAACTCTAACGAGAAAAAGTTATAGGACTTTTTAGATTCTCCATTAAATTCTCCACAAAGACAGTCATATAATTTTTTTGCATATCTCCCACCCAACTCGAATAAATGACTTTGGAAAATATGCATAGTTTTCAGCGCGAACAAAAAATAAGCCTTGCGCCGTATTTTGCGTCGCTTATCTCGAAAAGTAGTGGCGTGAGCAAAAAAATGTATAGAAGCAAAATTGTAGAGCAGTTCTTTCTCTACAAGATTCATGTTGGATAAAATATTTTTGAGAAAGTATTAGTGGACATATGATTTTTTATACCTGTGTATTCTGTACTTTGAGCGTGTTTCCACACCACCCATCGGGTAACGCTCTCGGTGCGTTTTTTTAAAGTGGTTTCCCCTATAGGCCTATTCCACTAATGAAATATAAATATTTAATCAATTGCCTCTGCAAAATGGTCCTGCTCGATGGAATTTAAACAACTCTGCCCATGACAATGAGAACACGTTGTAGAGCAGTGTAAGCCAATCTTTGCACATGTGCAATGCTTTCCACAGCCCTTTTTACAGCCGCAAGATATGAGCTGCAAATTGAGGCTGGTGCTGGTGTTTGAGTAGTGAGCACTGGCATTAGAATGTTGTTAATTTTTCTACAGCCCCATTCAGTTGCTCCCAAATTTCTTCCTTTCCACAAATTAATTTGATGAAAAACGCGATAGGAATGTTGTCTTACTGCATCAGATGTAGGTGGTAGTCTGAACAAAATGACTGCGTTACTCGACTGGGCAACTAGCTTATTAAATAAAATAAAGCGATAATGGTTTAAAGATGTCTCTTGTCGAGGTGCCTTATATATAGATCAAGCGTAAATTTCTCCCCAGCTCTTGCCATCTTTCCTATGAAGGATTATTGAATACGGCGAACACTTCTTGTAAATCCTTTCTTGTATTAATTATTAAGCTTACGATCTGTGATTTTCCTTTGCCAAAGAAATCAGACGTGGTGTCGCAGCCACTAAACGCAATAGCAAATAAAATATTATCTTTGCAATATTTTAACCTGTCGAGTTTTGTATGTCCTGGGAACTATACACATACACCCTTTCCTTAATATTTCCTTGGGTGTCTCTCAAAAAGCGAATGTCTTTCTCTGGAGAACATAGAGCGATAGTTGGGTGTATAGTTCTCAGGGTGTATAGTTCCCAGGACTTACAAAACTCGACAGTTTTAAAATATTGCAAAGATAATATTTTATTTGCTCATATGCGTTTAGTGCGGCTGCGACACCATGTCTGCTTTCTTTGGCAAAGGAAAATCACAGACCGTATGCCTAATAAATAGGTACAAGAAAGGATTTACAAGAAGTGGTCGCCGTATTCAATAATCCTTCATTGGCAAAAGATGACAGTGCAAGAGCTGGGGAGAAATTTACGCTTGCTCTATATAAGGCACCTAGACAAGAGACATTTTTAAACCATTGTCGCTTTATTTTATTTAACAAGCTAGTTGGCCAGTCGAGTAATGCAGTCATTTTGTCCAGACTACCACCTACATCTGATGCAGTAAGACAACATTCCTATCGCGTTTTTCATCAAATTCATTTGGAAAGGAAGAAATTTGAGAGCAACTGAATGGGGCTGTAGAAAAACTAACAACATTCTAATGCCAGTGCTCACTACTCAAGCACCAGCTCCAGCCTCAATTCTGCAGCTCATATCTTGCGGCTGTAAAAAGGACTGTGAAAAGCATTGTACATGTGTAAAGATTGGCCTGCACTGCTCTACAACGTGTTCTCATTGTCATAGGCAAGTGCAGAGTTGTTTAAATTCCATTGAGTAGGATCATTTTGCAGAGGCAATTGATTAAATATTTATATTTCATTAATGGAATAAGCCTATAATAGAGTAAACCACTTAAAAAAAAACGCACCAAGAGCGCTACCTGATGGGTAGTGTGGAAACACGCTCAAAGTGCAGAATACACAGGTATAAAAAATAATCATATGTCCACTAATACTTTCTCAAAAATATTTTGTCGAATATGGATCTTGTATAGAAAGAACTGCTCTACAATCTTGCTTCTATAAATTTTTTTGCTCACGCTGTTACTCTTCTAGCTAATCGACGCAAAAGACGGCGCAAGGCTTATTTTTTGTTCGCGCTGAAAACTATGCTTATTTTCCAAAGTCATTTATTCGCGTTGGGTGGGAGATATAGGTACGCTAAAAAATATAGGTATGACCATTTTTGTGGAGAATTTAATGGAGAATCTAAAAAGTCCTATAACTTTTTCTCGTCAGAGTTACGGTTTACGTGCAAAACGCAAAAAAACTCCATCCAGGTCACGTTTGGGGGTGTTTTTTTGGGCAATAGGGAATTAAGCTCCCCCCGGGGGGGTGGGAACTCTTCGGATCTGTATTCGGGATCCTACTGGGAGTTCACAACCAAAATTTCAAAACTTTATAAATTTTTTCTTCTAGGAAAATCAATACCGGATTCTTATTCAGCGTTGTTCGAAACCCAAACGTACCAATTTGCATTACCATAGCTCTACGGGGTGTTTCAAAATTTTTAGTGCCCCGCTTAATTAGTGACCACCCCTGTAAAATTTTTATTTTTAGCTCGATTTCATAAACTTTTTTTTGTTGGATAGAGCTTCAATAATGGAATTAAATGCATAATTTAGGTGCCTCGTGCGTTACATTCATGGCCCACTGAGACGAAGTTTTAGTGCTGAAATTTCGAGAAGTACTAATTAGGGACTTTTTTAGAGAAAAATTAATGCTAGATTTTTATTCAACGTTGTTGGAAACCAAAACGTACCAATTTGCATTAGAAAATGGAGGACTAATTGAAATGACTGAAATTTGAGTTTATGTTATGTTGTGTTGTGTATTCATGTATTTGATGATATTAAATTAAATAAAAATTTTATTCGCTAATAAATTTTTGAAAGAAGAATGTTCCTCATGAATATTTTAGTGACCAACTTACCAGAAATTAAGAAAATTAATTGCAAATTAGTATACGTTTTTTTTTGGAACCTCTCACTGCATATAAGAATCCGACCTTACTTTTCATTTTAATTTTTTTGGAACTCCCTTTAGAGCTACGGTAATGCAAATTGGTACGTTTGGGTTTCCAACAACGCTGAACAAGAAACCGGAATTAATTTTCTTCTAAAAAATCCCTCATAGTACTTCTCGAAATTTCAGCACTAAAACACCGTCTCAGTGGGCCATGAATTTAACGCACGAGGCACCTGAATTATGCATTTAATGCCATTTTTAAAGCTCTACCCAACAAAAAAGTTTATGAAAATCAAGCTATAAATGAAAATTTTACGAGGGTGGTCAGCCCTTAAGTTTGGCAATAAAAATTTTGAAACTCCCTGTAGAGCTACGGCAAAGCAAATTGGTACGTTTGGGTTTCGAACAATGCTGAATAATAATCTGGCATTAATTTTCCTCTAAAAAATCCGTAATAGTACTTTTCGAAATTTCAGCACACAAACACCGTCTCAGTGGGCCATGAATTTAACGCACGAGGCACCTGAATTATGTGTTTGATGCAATTTTTGAAGCTCTATCCAACAAAAAAAAGTTTATGAAAATCGAGCTATAAATAAAAATTTTACAGGGGGTGGTCATTCCTTGAGTGGGACACACTGTATATATTTATAGTATACCCGACAAGGACAACCGAATAAAAGCATCGCTTGAAAACTTTGTATTATTATATTGATCTTTAAAATAAGGGTAGATCAGAAAACTATAAGAATACAGCAATATCAACTGCCTTGTTTTAAGTATTTTTTTTAGAATTTTTCTGTATTTATGAAGTATGAAGTATTTATGAAGTGTATAGATATTTATTCTAACTAGACAGGAAAGTAACAAATTAACTATTTACTAGCGAAGTCTGCAGTTATTATCAAAGGTAACCTACACACATTTTGAATAATTTACCAATAAAGCCCTATGCACGAACACGATAACATTCAATAAATTGCGAAAGCGTTATATTCTCGGGAATGCTGCAGGTTGCGGCGAATCATTTTGCATACGCAACTAGTTGATTACACGGCTTTATTTACTGCTTATTTAAGATAATAAGGGCGTTTTAGTATGCACACAATTATAAATTTTCTGAAATAATTGGGAGCTCAAACCACGGTCACGTCTGTAAATATAATATAATCAATTGCGAGGCAACGCAGCGGAACCCCCATTAAAGCGAACAATAAATTCGCGTAATACGCAAGTACGGAGTAGTGCATAAATTTATGGACCAGTTAAGGGCAATCTTGTTGGTATGCAGTCGTTAAAATGTTATAATTTTCGCCAGCAGAGGCAATTAATAAGTCAAAGATATCGCTCGCCTATATAAACCGCCCGCAAGCGACGCAGCGGGATACAGGTAAATTATTATTGCCGGAACGAATGAGTGATAAATTGTCGAGGTGATGAATCTAGTGGCACCTTGGGGTTTCCGCACCTCGACGGTGGGCGAATGTATTCCGTTCTGATTACCTCGTCTATCGTGATATAACCTGCATACAAGACGTCCCTGAAATAAGTACTTACCAAACTTTGAACCACGCACCAATAGCAATAACTTTTTCCAAATATATTTTTTCGGAAATGTTTTAGTTTTTAACATAAATGTTTTTAACTTGAGCATGAGTTGAAATACCTACTTAGTCGCTAAATAATTAAAAGGGCACAAAGAACGTTTGTCATATATTCTATTAAACTACAGAAAATGCATACTAAATGAGCATACATAAGGAAAATTTCTTAAGATAAAATTGAATGAATATAAAAACACTATAAGACGGCAGGAGCAACTAATACACATTAGTTAAACCGACACATCTTTATTTTGATGGGTACATATCGGTGAGAGCGACATTTATTCGCGAACACGAGATTCTTCTGCCGCCAAGACGCGAACTCTCGCGGAATGACAGCTCCCACAAAACACAAAACACTCGCGCACACACTTATGCTGGTGCACCGAGTAGACCGGGCGACGTGCTGCCGGATCTGAACAGGCGGCCTGTAGCGCAGTCTAGTAGGTAAGTGAATGGGATGTTATAACACCCAATTTTTATAACTTATTAAAAAAAACTTATATTTTTTACTCTAGTATTTCTTCCTCATTTTCTACAATATAAAAATCGGTATTACGTAAATTCGCATCTATTGATAAATTCAAATAGAAATCATGAAAAATATCTGGTATTAAAGAAAGTAAAGATACTAAATCATCTTTCTTCTCTTTTGAGATAGGCAAAGGTTGCATTGATATGACAGGCACATTGCCAGGTACTCTAGATCCTCTCCTTTTCAGGTTAATAAAATGAAATTGACCTTCTCTCTCTAAAGTATCTTTGTACGCAATGATGCCAAATTCCGTTTCGTAGCGCAACCATCTCTTTTCTAACAATTTGAATTGACGGCCATCAGTGTCCTTAGTCCTTAAGATTAAAGAGCCCTTTAAAAGAGACGAAAATTCAAAAAAATCTGCAGACTTCATTGCAACAACTTCACATTTTTTGCTACTGGATTTTATTAACTGTATCCAATCATGTGGGTGATAGATCTGTAAATCTGTTTTATTTTTCTTCTTTTTTTATTATCCCGTGATCGGTGTCAACTTCTATAGATGGCTATGTCCGGTAACCATAAACTTATGATCTATTATTTTGATAGATGTCTTTTGTAAAACCCTCGGTAAAACCCAAGTAAACATTGAACTCACATGGGAGTTTCTGTTTTGACCTAAACATGTATCTGAATATAGTATGATATATTTAGTGTTTGCAGGTACATAGTTCAACACATGCTTGTAAATGCAAGACGTAATCTGGTTTGCTCCTCGTCGTGCGATCGTTTCATGCCAGCATACATAGCATACAACATCTCCAGTTTTATTGTTATATGAATTGTTACATTAAATGTCCATAATTGCCGTTTATAAAAAGCAACAGATGAACTTAAAGATGGCGTAGGTAAACATTGCTGCAAATCGAAAGTGTACACTTGCACAGTCTCATCGTCAGCGTATAAATTCGAGTCAAGTCGTTTTTCCTCGTGCGCTTGATCTTCTGATATCTTGTGTTGGTTATGTTCGGAAATTAAATTAGCTTTAACATTTTCTTCTTGTGCAAGTTGTATTTTCATTTGGAACTTGTCAAATGTGAAACAAGTATCTACACGTGGCTTTTTAGAGATAATTTCAACTTATGAAACTCCTGGCTATAAATTTTTATAGAGGGGCGATTTTCGTTACTTTCACAGAACAAACTATACATTTTTTGTATGGTTAAATGATAAGGTAAATACTTATTCGAAGTAGTTTTTCTAGTGTAGTGGCTCTCATAGAACGGAAATGAAAGGATATGTGTTCTAATTTCTTCGCGTTTTAATTCAGATATTTTATTCTTTGGTACTACTTTGCTTCGCATGTCATCGGTTTCAGTGCCCCCAATAGACGCTCGTTTCTTCAGTGACACTGTTTTTATGAAGTTGTCACTTTCATCCAATATCCTAAGTAAGCAGCCTCGGCAAACAGGTTCTCGTTTACCTACCATGAATAGCTAAAAAATATTTATCCAATCCAATGTACGTATTCTTTCAGTAGCTTTATCTTCTATTTCTATCAAAGAGGCCATATATGCTGATCTTTTGGCATATGATCCCCTTTTCCAATATTCGTCGAATAATGCCTGATTATCGTTCAAAGATATCCGTTCTCTACACTTCATCCTACACATCAACAGTGTTTTCATTTCTCTACCAGGTTTTACTTTCCCTTTTAATGTCTTGTAGGATAGGCCCAGATTACGCCTATTTTTCTTTTCTTTCTTCAAAGCACGTAAACTACTCGTATTTTCTGGCAAAATACTGCTAGGTGTCGAAGGCGATACAGGATTGTCTTCATCTGGTGAACTATACGAGGGTCCTTTTTCATAACTGGGACTGTAATTTGGATCATCGACAGAATCATCACTAGAAAAATCTCCTTCTGGTAAGTCTGCAGACGTTGTAAAATCTACAGTTGACGGCATGGGTTCATTTGCAGTTGTTAGTTGGATGCCTACATTTGGATTTATATTTTCATCGCCTAAAAACAACGTAAACAGTATAAAAACATCTGTACGCCCCACATGTGTAATTTTGAACATCCCTCGTTGCCATACTTTCATTCAATGGGCATGTCATCATTTGCTAATGGCAATAATTCAATAAGATCTGCTGGTTCATTGGCAGGCGAACAAGAATCAATTAACTCCTCTAAACTCATAGCTGCAGTTGTTGTCGATGTGAATTGCAAAGGTGCTATTTTCTGAAGTTGGTTATCATTATCTAAAACAATTAAAATTTGTAATGGTTATGGAAATTGCATATAAAATAAGCGTCTTTACTTACATTCAATTGATTTGCTTTCTTTTGCTAATGACAATTCAACCATTTTCTTTCCTCTTGAGTAATTCATTTTGAATACTTATATAGTTTTTACTTGAGTAAACAAGCAACCACAATATTTGCAAAACAAACTATACGCTATCGAGCATGGGATAGACCTGTTGTTACGCATAAAAATAATTATTAAAGGAGACTAATCTAAACGTGCACACACGCGTGGACTTGTTTCTCAAATGTAAATATAACCTAAAACCAATTTCATAACAGCGTTGATACGACCTGCACAGAATATCTTCATCTCACTTTCACAGCGTGAAAATGAAAACGAACTGCATACACTAAGATGTATTATGTTCCTTATAACATAAGTCACATTCGTCGTCAAAGATATACACAGATTAGTTTTGTTCCTTTAAACATAAGTCAAGTTATCTGGTTTAGTGCGTTCCTAAATATAAAATAAATGAAATTTGAAAAAGCACAGACCCTGGCCAATCCATTAAATACACTACAGTGACTTATGTGCTTTATTCAGGTTATGAGTTAGATAAAATAATTCAAGTTGCCGTAAAGCACAATATGATAATTCATGACTTATGTTCTTTAGTCTGCTGACCCTAGATATATACCTATACTAAGATATATACCCAAATAGTTTCAACACGTTAAAGGTGGATTTATAAACTCGACGTTTGCATTGGCGCTCGCCGTTGCCGTTTGCGTCGAAAATTCAATCCCAATATTTTACGCGTGTAACCGTTTATAAACGCGGTTGAACGTTGCCGTCTGCGTCCGATGCCGTCCGAGATAAACTAATTTCATCTTTCACGTTCCGTCGTTCACATTTCTGGACACAAACTGCGAAGGTCACTGTCAACTTCGGAGCGCCAACGCAAACGTCGAGTTTATAAATCCACCTTCATTATGGGATAAAGAATTGACAATATACAATAGTGACAAATTGATCGTCAAAAGTTACATCTACAGCTAAACATACAGGTCTCATTGTCCACATCTACCTTTCATTATACAGGGAACTGATAATGTAAAAATGGAAATAGAAAATAATAAATCATTTCTAAAGGTTCGGCCATCCAGTTCTATGGGTCCGTTTCGGATTCACTTTGATTCTAAATCCAAAGTTCACGAATTTTTTACATATACCTATTAATATTTTCTCCCTTTTTTAAGTTGGCATTTGCCTCTTCTTCCATCTTCAATGAATCAATAAACAAAACTTAATTTTCTTCTTCAAAAAATACATTTATTTATTTTTATTTCTAAACCATAATTTCTTGCAATTTCCAACACCAGACGTTCGGTCCCTTCTCTTTCATTCTTACCTAAAATTACTACCTATTTCATCCCTTAATTCCCTTAGGATATGACAAATAAAAGGCAGAAATACTATTGGACTATTTTACAAAATCGAAAAAGACGTTTTAAGAATTCGAACTGAATCCTACTCTGTTTGTACTGGAAATCTATATTTCACAATCACTTTATTCAACTTACTAAAATCTACGCATATTCTTGTTGCTCCATCTTGTTTTTATAAGAACTCCTAGGACTGGCAAAATCTGATGAACTCTCTCTTATTACGTCCTTCTTAAGTCACTTTTCAACCCGACACTCAACTTCCCTTCTTTCTGGTGCAGATGTTCTTCTTGGACTTTGATAATAATAATAATTCTCACCCTCACAATACTCCAAACTAGAAGTAGGTACCCCAGAAGCAACTGAATGCTTGTTAGGGGGATGGGGCATTGAATATTATTTTGCCTTCGTTGCTATTTGCGGCTAGTGCCGACTTGTCCCGTTAGAACTAGAATAGCATTTGCTCAAGTACTACGGAAAACCCTAGAAAACCGTAGTAATCCCATATAGCGTTGATAAATTGCTTCTTTATTCTTCTCATAGGTCTAAAATTCTATGATGTTGGCTGTTCCATTGAACCCAAAGCAGGTATGACAGTAGTACAGGTAGTGATAAAAATACGAAAAAACCCTTTTCATAACACATAGACGAACTAAAACAGAGAATTAGTCAACAATGCCGAAATATTTCGAAAACGACATTTGAGAAGGTTCGACAGGAATTTGAAAATAGATTATACTATTACCTTGCCCAAAATGGATATCATATTTAACATTTACTGAAATAAACGCGAACTTTAGAAATATTTACTTTGTCATGTTCTCTCTCCATTTGCAGGGAAACTATTAGTCCAAAAATGTACTACTGTTTGGTATTATTGGAAAGCATTTTTTTAGAGCTTTCCAACGACATATTACACATAGGGTGTTGCCATTTGAGATTTTAAAGTTGGGGTCGCTGTGGCACAGGGGGTTGGAGGGGGTGAGTCGCCAACTAACTCATTGTAGTTCCCCGTCCGTATTACAGAAACGGATTTTGATTTTTGAAAATATCTCTTTTATTTTCTGAGATATGAGGGGTGGTAAGTTTTCAAATTGTCACCCCGTATGTAGTTATTACTTGACAACTATGTTGTGGCTTTTCTCTTTGCACATATATCCACTATTGATCTAAATCTCTGGAGGCTATTTTGAACAGCATCACTTTTTAGAGTATATTTATTTTGATGTATAATATTTTGGTATGCATGTATAGTGCACATTGTTTGATTTCTTTTTCTTTTGTATTTCCTATAATTGGGTGTAATCCTGTTGGAAATAAACGTCTTCTTTTCTTTTCTTTTCTTAAATGAATAAATCAGATTATTTCATTAAATTACAGAAATTAAATAAACTGTGCCTCAAGTACGACAAAATTTTTAACCTTCAAGTTATGTGTTTGCTTTAAAATATGTACCCAAGACGATATTCAGTTAAGAAAATGAATATAAAATATGAGTTTATTTCTAATAAAGCACTTTATGCAGGTAGAATCTGAGGAAAAATAACTAAAAAAAGTTACAAAAAATGAATATTACTGTAAGTTCACTAAATTGGTGTACGGGTAAATAATTGCAAGGCAATATTTTTTCGTTAGTTTTTTCGATATTTCGACAAATAAGTGGCGCCTTTGAAGTCACGTGACCACATTCAAATAGTTCTACTAACAAAAAGTTTTCCCTCATGAGTCAGACTTTATGTGTCTGTGTCACACTGCATATCTTATAATACTTATTTTGTTTTTCTTTTTGTTTCAGGTAACACACTGGATAATGTAGAAGATGAAGGTGGTAAGATAATTTTGAGGAACCCTGTATACTTAAGCCTCATAGTGCGGGCCTTAAGTATACATACATCATTACCACCTACTTAGGTATATATCGCCCGCGGGCACTATCGTTCTTAAATACGTTATAAAAAAATGAAAAAAATTAAAATATAACAATTTGTATCTCGATTATAAAGGTCATTTGCAAAAGATTATTTATATTTTTCTTTTCGCATCCACCGATGTAGGTTTCCTAGTTATCATTCACATTTAATATGCATGAACTAGGTACTACATTTTTCCCAGCTCAAAGCAAGCCAATCCTAACTTATACTTTTAAAATACCGACAGAGTGCATTAACACTACCCTCTTTTTGCCGCAATTAAAACCAAATGGACAAAAATAATTTGAATGAGGAAGAATAAATTCTACATGTCTGGCCTGTATCCTGACCTAGCTCGTGTTAAGCCCTGTTAAATTTAGCGGGAGCAATTAGGATCTCATTAATGCGGTAATTACGAGAGTGAACAGGCATTATGAATTATGACCCTACAGCACCTTTTTCAGACATTTAACGCATGAATTCAAAAAAGAACGGGCAAATATCGACCATCAGCATTTTCAGAAGTTAAAAATTTAGCCAGATTCGACTTAAATCTACATATAACATATGCGTCCAATATGGTGTGTATTTAAACGTACAATCCACAACAAATATTGGAAAATCTCCTTATATACCTATACCTAAGTTAATCTTTCATGTATTAAATCCTAGTAAATTCTTATTACTTAAATGACTTGCTCATTACAGAAATCTGTGCAAGACATACAAGTCTAATGTAAATAATAGATATACTTAAAAGAAAAAACTCTTAAAACGCCTGCACAATTAAAACTATTAAAAAATGCCATTAATAGGGTTATTTTTCTGTATTGAGGATGTTCACACCAATAAACTAACCAAATCTTTCGTGCTGACCTCTCAACTTTATTAGCACAAGTCTTCTTCAGAGCTTCTAAAATCAGTATAAATATAGCTTTCATTCTCTGTTAAGTTATAAAATACACATCAGTACTGTCCGGCAAACGAAAGAAGTCCAATGAAAAACGCAGTCTAAGTGCCATCCGTATGTTATTAATGTGGGCATGGGCGGTTAGACTGAGTTTTTCATTGGACTTCTTTCGTTTGCCGAACTGTACATTAATTTTAAAAGCAAGCAGGAAAAAATGTTTTTATTACGAATTTGCAAATATATTTTTTTCTAAATTGTATATCGCACATCCCGTTCAAAGGTGTATGAACTCAGAATATGTAAAATTTTCAGGAGAATGAAAATAAAATTGAAGTTAATACAATATGCTCCTTTTTTCTTATTATTAGCCAAATAATATTTTAGTTGGGTTTTTAAACTATTTTATTAGTACATTTTGGAAAATATTATGGAAACAAATAAAATTTATCGATTTTGTGCTGAAAATCGAAATTTGATTCAAGATAATACAGTCTTTCCCGGAAATTTCTGAATAAGTTTGTCGTTTGATCTTGTTTAAGGTATTATGAAATAAAATAATTTAAATGTAAGTTCTTAAAAGATTATAATGTACTAAAATGCGGAAAAATAACAGCAACACAAATACATTTCAACAAATCCAGGCCTTGCAAAACAAAATTTTTCACAAAATAAGCAGCTTATGGACGTAAACAAAATAATAAAAACTAAAAAAAAGTTAAAATAATGATTCATAGAATCCTCGATAATAATTGGGAATGAAATTCTTATCCAATAGAAACTTTAGATCCATTTTTTTGTGCTTTCATTTAGCGATAATTTTTGCTTTGTATGCTTTGCCTGGAACAAAAGGCATCAGAAAAATTATTTAAGGATCCCCAGGTTCTAGCAGATTTATTTTCTTGTCTGATATCAACCATTTTCCACTCATTGTCACCGTTTGAATACGAATATTTATAAAAAAAATGAAAACGACACATCTTTTTCTATTTTTACAATTTTAATCTTACTTAAAAGAACTGATTCGCCATTTTGGTTTACGTTGCAATTAGTGCCCATTGCTGCTGTTAGTTGTTTAATATCAATGAAATCGTTACGTATTCAGTCACCAAATATGGATTTCCTTTTTTTTGCAGTTCTTATCAATGTAATAAATTGATCTGGAACAAATAACGGTCCAGATTTTAAGCATCTCTTGACCTAAAATAAGTAAAATTAAATCAGACAAGAATAATGATTCTAAAGAATTATAATGACAAACCTCTTTTTCGATCACAGAATGCGTAGAATCACCCTCGTTCTGCGTGTGTCCCACTATTAGGTATTTATGTAGAATCCTTTTAATCTTTAGCTTCTGAATCGCATATACCAGCAGAGCTATTAGGTATCTAAATAAAATAATATTTTTATTCAGTTTATCAAAACAAAATTAGAGAAATACCTATTTTTTTGCTGAGCTCCACAGTTATCACTATACAACACAACCTCTAGATCTTCGTCATTCATCTTATTTGCTATAGTTTCTAAATACATAAGGATGCAAGAACCAACCTCTGTGGCACCCTTACCACCTTCTCCTTCGTGCCAAACATAGCAATATGTTGAATCATTTCCTGCCTCTGTAACAGTCAGGTTCATTGTGTTTAATTTGGACTTGTAATAAAATATGGAAATCTCCCCTTTTGGGACTGGAAAAATAGCTTCCATGTCAAAGCAGGCTAATACAAAGTCTTTTCCAACTCGAGCCTTATCTGATTCTTTTTCTTTTCTGGACAGGTTTTTTTCTCTCAAATGATCCTCATATTCGTCCTTTATTAATTCTTTTGCTTGATCAACTGCTGTATTATATTGGTAACATAAGGAACATTGATCTTTCTTTGGAATAAAGAATGAAATGTTAAAGTCATTGTTAAAAATATCTGTGTACATGTGGTAGTTTGCTGATTGTTTACTTTCAGCCTCGCATTCATGTTGATAGTCTCTGTGTAAATCTGCAATTGTTTTACTGCCGTCGATAAACTCTTTAGTTGTTTGCTGCCTGAGATAATGACTTTCGACTCTAGGAATTTGTTTAATATGGTTTCGAACATCGTTTTTTATATTTTCATTTACCCTTTTATGATTTTTATGCCTACCACGCATGTCTTCACTAACAACACCTGAAATATTCGTTTTATTTCTGATTGTAAGAATTGTTCTGTCATTAATATCAAGAGTAGCTTTCAGAAAATTCTTGCACACTCTTATTTTTTGCCATTTATTTGTAAATAGAAAGCGTAATTTAATCTTCTATGGTTTTCATTTCTGACGTATCGATACTTGGGATTAATCAGTTCCATATGTTTTGACAGAAAATCTCGCTGAGGCTGTAATATTCATTAAATAAATTTAATCTCTCTTCATAAGTTATTTTGGTTTTACATTTATAAATACATTTGTCACCACATGGTTCTTTCAAGACTTTAGGAGTCACAAGTTTTTTAGATTTAGCAGAAGAAACATACTCTTTTCCCGCGTTTCGCAATGCTTTCTTTTTATTTTTTTCCCACTCACTTTCGTTACGCTGCCTTTTTCTAGTATTCTTTTTTTGAGTTTCGTTAGCCTGTATTTCTTGTACATTTTCTTCTTCGACGTTTTCCTACACTGATTCATCATCAGAAGAAGATGAAGTGCAAGATAAAGTAGATGATGATGAAGAGCTACTACTGGAGGAATATGTAGGGTCCTTAATGCTATCGTCTTCATCTTCACTCATATCTTGTTCGGAAGTATTAGTTTCAATTTGTGAACAAGAATTCAAGGCAGCCAGCATAATTCGCACAGTCCTTGATTTCCCGGAGAAGTTCTTAAAAAACATAAACAAGAATAAGCATGTTGGCATATTTTTAAAATACTAAAGTTACTTTGGGACAAAAATAATCTTATTGTAATTATTTTTAATGGTGTTTTCAAAAATATACCGTTTTATTGGAAAAATGTCTAACGAAAAGGGTACTGAATTGGATTAAAATACTTCTGTATTCAAGAAACTCCGAGAAACAAAGTATTAATTCGGAATAATACTCTATTCCTTCACATTACAAATTCAAAATAAAAAAATCCCCGGTAAAAACTGTATTAACTCGGAATAATACAGTTTTCTAGCAAAAGCTTACCCTGTACTTACCATTAATTTTAGAGAAAAAGAGCACCAATTTGACTTAATACACTTTTTCTTGCAATGATATTACTATATCACTAAATTCGAAATAATACACTTTTGATCGGAAATGTCAGACGAATACCCGTGTCAAGCTGCGATGATACCGTTTTCAGCGGGACGTGCTCCCAAGTTTGCAAAATGTGCCGTATAGGTGGCGACATCTTTAGGAGTTATCTTGAATTTACAATAATACGGCTTTGCAGGGGAACAAAGGGACGTGTTTTTGGGATAATCTGATTTTTTTTTTGAGTTGATACACCTTTGACGGGATGTGCGATATTATCCTTAGAAATATATATGTATTTTTTAAACGCTACTAAAACCCCTTATTCCTCCATTCCCCTGTGCAGCGTTGATGTAGGTATCGCTTCTTCACAGTATTTAATAAGTCTTCTTTCAACTAATTTTTGGACAGCTCCTTAATGGTTCTCTCATCAAGCACAGTAATACGTCCACTCTTTGGCAAATTTGCAACAGAACCCGTTTCTCTAAATTTCTTTTCTATTCTGCTAACTGTTGATTGGTTTATAGTAGGTCTCTCTGGATATTTTTCATTAAATAAAACACATACTTCTTTTTGTGTACGTACTCGATCCCTATAGCCAATCATCATAAGAACCTCAATCCTTTGTGTAAGGGATAAATTAATCGCCATAATTTAAAAAAAATAAATTCACACAAGTATGGTAAATCTGATCTGACAGGCTCTTATCAACTGACTGCTAAATTAAACTAAATCACCACAACTCAGTTTGTAAACACCTGATCTCTCCAAGATATCAATTTTATCTTTATTTCTAATGAAAACATTTGCAAGGGCGTTTGAACATCTAAAAGAAATATTGTAATAATTTTTAAATATATTAGCCAATTTGTAAGATTCTGAACCGAAAAATGTTAATGATCTATATTTTAGAATTGAATTGGGAGAAAAAAGGCTAGCTACGCCTATGCAAGAGGCGCATTTAATAGGGAGATTTCGAGCCAGATTTCTATACGCTTCGGCCAATTGCTTTATGACGACTTAATCAACGAGAAACCGCATCAAGTCCTCTTAAAGCAGTTGACCGGGATCTATCGGCACTGAGATCTATGTCCAGGACGACACCTTAGAACGACATAATCGATGAGAAACCGCTTCAATTCGTTCTAAAACAATAATTGACCGGGATCGATCGGCATTGATATTGTGGACTCGCTATTATACATGAAGGTATAGCGCCTCTTATTATTCTTCACTCAACGGTTCTATTGTCGTTTCTAGGCTGCAAACAACGTTATGTTGGGGTACACAAAACCCTCATTGTGGCACGCACTGTGCGGCTCTAAAAGGAAATAGTTCAGAACGGGAGAACGGCGATAGCCCTCGAGGCGCAGAAATTAAGCCTACAGAATAATCTCTCATTTACATCCAACTGCACACACAGAATGCAATTAATTCCCGCGGGTTCTATTGTTCTTTTAAAAGCCCGAAATGCAAATGTAAATTTTAATGAACCGCCACACGGCCCGGTTTAAAATTTCGCCGTTGAATAATTCGAGGGCGTCTTTTTTTGCCGCAAAGAAAATATTACGCTCCTTAATTCACTGTTGGGCGGACTTTGTTCCCGGCCATAATTAAAATTAGATTCCCGAGCTCGCGCGGAAATTAAGAATTGATTTTGTAATTTCCGGCCCGCTGGCCCGCCGTTCCGCGCCTTTATCGAACAAGTGGTATTTATTGATAAAGATTGACTTGTCCTCCTGGCGGACGTCCTTTTCGGAAACGCCGCCGGAATTTGTGAATTATGGGCTGTCGGCTGTCAGTGTATAAATACGTCGTTCAAAATTGTTAGAAAAGTTTACGGATGAATGCTGTTTCAGTAATATAACCTTGTATATTCACTGATATGTAGTTCATTGCTGTCACAGTAAGGTGTCTAAAAAAATAGTTTCTGAGCAAGACCCGTAAAGCGGCACCGTCGCAATGATAAAGGCTTGCCAGCTAGCGACGCGAAACGTCACTTCGTCATCACAGGTGGTTTTTTGAAGTTGTTTACGTTTACTTGTCTGGCGATTTTTCTGTTTTAAAGAACGTTTGTTGTGTGTTGGACTATGTTTTTTAGTAATATAGGACGTGGAGTTTTATTAATAAGGTGGTAAAACAGCAGTGGTTCAGAATAAAGTGATTAAAGTTCAATTTTAGTTTATAGGTTTTAGGTTGCGTCTATAGTTTCGGACTAATTTAAATCATGCCTTGGACGTATTCCGTTCCCAACTGCAAGGGAAACTACAAAGGCGGTCCTAATGTGTCCGCTTTTTTCTCCATAAAGACCCCATTTTAAGGGAAAAGTAGGTTAAGGCCATCAAAAGAGATTTTGTTCCTACACAGTTTCCAGGGTTTTTGTTTGGACTGTTGGAGAGTGTTATACCTAACAATTTTACGTGATTAAACGTAACCACCTTGAAATCAGTAAGTTTTATGGTTTTATTTATTCGAATTTAGTTGTATCTAGGCAGGCAAATAAGAAATAATTATTGGCATTTACGAAAATTTTACCACTAAAACCCCTTGAAAATGTGACTTTCACTCTCGTAGATTATTATCCGTGTTGTAAAACCATTAAAGTGTTTTTTTACCAAATTTACCAAGTTGAAACCTTGAAATTTGAATTTGGCGCCTTATAGGCTCACCTCCCTTGGATGAGTCATCGCTTTCAGCTGGCGGGCCTTGTTATTGCGACGGTGCCGCGTAAAGTGAGAACGTCCTCATCTACTATCGCACTTTAGAAAAAGATCAATCATCTTACATAATGCCGATGCACGATACACAAACAACGGCATGCTACTCCGGATGTAAAAACACGTCGAGTTTGCGCAGATGACGTCACTGCGAAGCACCAAGTCGGTTCAGTATCGTGAGTTCAGTTCAAATTAGGCGTCCATCAAGATGTTTCGGTTGGTATCAATGGAATGTGAATGTAGAAAAGAAAAAAGTATATATTAGGGATGCAATCAGCAGGGCAAAAAAATATACTCTTTGTTATGGTCAAGCTTTCGGAATGAATTTATTCCTTCATCAGGATAATAGCTGCAATAAATATACATTATAAAAATGTTATAATGTTAATGGTAGGACCACTTACAAACTTGAGGTTTAGTTTAAAATTCGCGGAAAAAATACTAACAAGGTATCCTATACAGTAAATGCAGAAATCCTACTATAATCTTCTTTCGATGAAAAAAAATTTTTTTTCTTAGTATTCTTTCTGCGAATTTTAAACTAAACCCCAAGTATGTAAGTAGTCCTAACATTAACATTATAACATTTTTATAATGTATATTTATTGTAGCTATTGTCCTGATTAAGGAATAAATTAATTCCGAAAGCTTGACCATATTAACAAAGAGTATTTTCTTTTTGCCCTGCTGACTGCATCCCTACTACATACTTTTTTCTTTTTAACTAAGTCAGTCACGACCTACACCTGCTTATCAATAAATGTATGTAACAAATATAAATACAAATAATGTAGTATATATACCTTATTACTGCTGTTAGATCTGCCCTAATGCATTTTGCTTAATTTTATTCAACAACTACTACATATTCAAATCCAACAAAGACCTACATGAAAATAAGAAAACAAACAGTAAACTTGTTAAACAAATTGATGGGGTTGAATTCAGGATAGGTTTGGAGACCTTCGAGGAACACCCTTGTCTGAAAAGTTGAGCTTTTGGAAAGTTTTATTTCCTTTTTCAAGAAATCTAAAAGTTGTACACAAATTAAAGATGTATTGAAAAAAGAAATAAAACTTTCCGAAACTTTTCAAACAATAGTGTTCCTTTAAGACCTCCAAACCTATCCTGACTGCAACCCCAGCAACTTGTTTAACAATTTACTCTTTGTTTTCAACTAGCCAGTCAAGTCTACTCACCTCTATCTAGAAATAAAAAATTAAGATTACTAGCCGATTCCCACGACTTCTTCCGATTGAAAAGACCCTTTCCTTTGGAAAATCCTTTCTTATCGAATCCCTACGTCGTACAATGAACCTACCTGCCAAATTTCAAGTTTGTAGGCTTTATATATTTTCTAAAATTTATTTGTGGCGCAAACAGATCCATTTAATTTTTAATTGGGTTTTCGCCACCAAACTGATTGAAAGAAAACTTTTTCAAGTTGCCTCGAAAATTCATAAATTATTAACACTGAACGAACGAAACTTTAAACGTGTAACTCAAAAAACAACTTCAACAAATTTGTTTTCTGAGCTTGCGGAGGATAAATCTTCCTCCTTTCTCAAAGATCATGTCACGTCAAAGTGAAGTGACAGATTAATAAATTTCAGGTTAAAATGTCATGACAACAGAAACAATAGCCTAGCCACCTGCCTGATATTGTACCCTGTGTTTTATCTAATTATCTATACTAACTTCTCTTTGAATAAGTGGCAATAATATTTTACTGAATTCCACTGAACATTCAGCAACACAGTTGCCCGTATTTCCTAGAATAAATGCAGATTCTTTAATTTTTCGTCTATTTCCTACTTCTTCTCTTAGAATTGGTTTGGAACTATCCCACAATATCCTATGATTGTTATTAAAGGAATGTTCACATATTTTTGACTTCGAAATTTGATTTTGCCTGATATAATTTTTATGTTCTTTTAAACGAACGTTAAATGGCCTACAAGTCTCCCCAACATAGAACTTTCCACATTCACAAGGAATTTTATAAATGCAATTTTTTTAACTTTGTAACTCATTAAATGGTTTTGTTTTAACTAGCATCGATCTTAATGTATTTTTGGTTTTAAATACTGTTCTCACATTAAAACGATTGCCTATACGTTTTAGCTTATCTGACAGTCCAGGAATATAAGAAATTATTAAATTTACTGGTCGGTCCACCAGATTTATTTCTCTAATTCTCCTTATATTCCTGGACTGTCAGATAAGCTAAAACGTATAGGCAATCGTTTTAATGTGAGAACAGTATTTAAAACCAAAAATACATTAAGATCGATGCTAGTTAAAACAAAACCATTCAATGAGTTACAAACTTCAAAAAATTGCATTTATATAATTCCTTGTGAATGTGGAAAGTTCTATGTTGGGGAGACTTGTAGGCCATTTAACGTTCGTTTAAAAGAACATAAAAATTATATCAGGCAAAATCAAATTTCGAAGTCAAAAATATGTGAACATTCCTTTAATAACAATCATAGGATATTGTGGGATAATTCCAAACCAATTCTAAAAGAAGAAGTAGGAAATAGACGAAAAATTAAAGAATCTGCATTTATTCTAGGAAATACGGGCAACTGTGTTGCTGAATGTTCAGTGGAATTCAGTAAAATATTATTGCCACTTATTCAAAGGGAAGTTAGTATAGATAATTAGATAAAACACAGGGTACAATATCAGGCAGGTGGCTAGGCTATTGTTTCTGTTGTCATGACATTTTAACCTGAAATTTATTAATCTGTCACTTCACTTTGACGTGACATGATCTTTGAGAAAGGAGGAAGATTTATCCTCCGAAAGCTCAGAAAACAAATTTGTTGAAGTTATTTTTTGAGTTACACGTTTAAAGTTTCGTTCGTTCAGTGTTAATAATTTATGAATTTTCGAGGCAACTTGAAAAAGTTGTCTTTCAATCAGTTTGGTGGCGAAAAACCCAATTAAAAATTAAATGTAGGCTTTATAGTTCCAGAGATTTCGTGACGAGTGCGTGAGTGAGTCAGTGGTATTTGGTATTTCGCTTATATATTATGTATATAATTATATAGATTTGACCGATTCATAATATATTAACGATTATTAAAAATGTTGGTCAAACCCCTCTTCGTAATAACCTTGGGTGAAACGTCGCTATTTTTGCATTAAAGCTGCGTTTTATTTATACGGGATTTATATTATCTTTATGCCTCATGCTTCGCAGTGACATCAGATGTGGGAGGAGCCTAGGACGCGAGATGCCCATTAGCATACCGTTGTTTGTGTATCGTGTACCGATGTCACACGAATGCTGCCGAATGACGGCTATAGGTTCGTCATTCTTCCTGAGGTGTTTTTTTGTTGATTTTTTCACAAACTTCCTTGGTGTTTTTCGGTGTTATTATTATTTTCCTGATTTTACCCACTTCTGAAGATGTAAGTGAAAGAAAATGTGCAAATTCATTATATTCAGAGCTACCGGTACTGAATAAAAATGTACTGCATTTAGTTAACCAACACTTTTTGTACTTCCAGTATTTTCTTGAAATACTTTTGAAATACAAATGTAGGTACTTGAATTTTCCAGTACTCTTCTTTACTGTACTGGTATTGGTCTATTTTCATCTAATCTGGATTCTCCAGTATTACTTGTTACTGGAAGAAAGTACTGGTATTGAAAGCAGCAGTTACTGAATACAAAATTTACTGCATTTAGTTCACCAGTACTTTTGGAACTTCCAGTTATTTACTTGTCTACATTTGAAATATAAGATGTAATATTCCAGTATTACTTGTTACTGAAAAAACTACTTGCACTGGAGGAATGAAAAATTAAACGAGGCCTATCCGGTTTGTACCAGTTTATTTCATTTATCACAGTTTTATATGTTTTGTTTTGTAACCACCCTCTCTATATGAACGAAAGCTCGAATGAGCCGTTAGCCTTCATAAATCACAAATATACTTGTCAGATACTGTCACTGAGCAAGAATATTTTCTCAGCTCCAAAAATCGCACTATAAATTCGCGTTATAACCTTCAACTTCCCTCAGGCCCAATAGGGTACTTGCACAAATTTTGTTTTTTGTTCAATTTATATTTAATGAAAAGTTTTTGTATGGAGAATAACATTCCTCAAATAAAAACTGCAAAATAATTGTTTCCCTTTTGGCAAACTGATTCTGAAAATGGCTTTTTGAATGCGCGCTTAAACAAAGCTCTGACGTCACTTATATCTAAACATGGTAAATTTGGCAACATGGGGTTTTGGCTGGAATATTTTGTGTTTTATGGACTAGCAGCTGTCAGTGTCAGGCGTCAAACTGAAATCATAACCTTATTAGTGAATGCTGATGCTGATAGATGATTATTTGCATTTGGAAATTCAGTGTTTAATCAAATATCTACTAATGCCCATTAGGAAGTGTTGTTGTCGTATTTTGAACGTGATACAACAATGGAAGCAAATTTTGTGAAAGCTTATACTCAAATAATTTGCCAAAGCTAGATGTCTTCATTGTGTCAGATTATTTTACAAATAGCAAGCTCTATAACTCAGCAGAAATTCGTGGAGTTAAGACACAGAGGTAAGCTAAAAAACAATATTGTTGATTAGTTAAGTACCTAATATATAATATTTCTTTCAGTGCGGCAAGAGATATGATGATTCAGCCGTTTGTTATGTGCACTTAAAGAGACACTCAGGAAAGTATACTGTAAAAACCAAAATATGCTCAGAACACAAGGTTCGTTCCAAAAATTATGCAGTAGTTTGTGAAATAGATGAAGTGGCTGAGAAGATCATTCAAGCACAATGTCTAAACTGCGCGGCTTCCCAAGGAGGTTGCAAACATTCCGTGGCATTTTTAACGTGGCTGCATAGACATAGCCAAAGTGAATAAGACAAGTGTATCCACTATCCACTCCGTGGTAGCCGGGATACGAAAATGAAATGTTATTGACGGCCAGGAGTGGGAGAACTAGGCCGAGCGTTTGAGCGATATTTACGGGCGTAGGCAGTGTAAAGAAAATAATTGTATAATAATTATAGGTAACAAAACGTGCTCAAATTATAAATAAAAGTGGCCAATTCATGGATTTTACTGTATATTGAAGTAATTTGAACTTAAGGCATACCTAGGCATAGTAAATAGTGCAGTTGTTACAAATCAATGTTTATTTTAAACATAATTTACCTAGACAGTTTTTTCTTTTCTCTGCTCTCTTTCGCGAGGTGTATATCGTTGCTTAGAATAAAATCCAATATGTAATTACGAAACAAAAATGCCAACACATGATTCGTGACTTTTACGTTCAAATTTAAAAGCACTACAGTTATTTAAGAAGTCTTGTAAAGTTGAATCATAAACATCATTCGTATCAATATGTTCAGAGAAACCACTCTAATTTTCCTAATAAATAATTTATGTAAGAACTGGGATGCACCATTTACAACTTTCCATCATATATAATAGTTTTCCATATCTTATTTTAGCTATAAAAAGCATTATATAAATGCACACCAATAAATATCACCTGGCTATGACTTACATAAAAATGATCTTCACATACAAATATAAGAGTTTGTGGAAAAAGAATTTTTACGTTTTATAGCTTCTAACAATTTTGTTCTTCTGTGCCAAGTCTGTAGAACTTGTATAAATGTTTAATTTGAATTTAACCCATTAGCGCCTTGCGTTACCATATGGCAACGTCCAACAGGTGATCTTTTCGACGCGTCCTAACTTGTCAGCGATTTTATTTCGTTTACGGTAGGAATCTTATTACCGACGTATTACTGTTTGGAATACATTCGTACTGGCAAATTCAGTTTACATTTGATTGTTAGAGTGTGAGCAGTGTTAGAATATACCATTCAAATAAATCATCGAAAAAAATGGAGCCTCGGTTTGAGTAAGTATGTTTATTTTTATGTGTCACATATTTTTGTTACTTTGGATTTATATTTATGTATAGAATGCGTTAGAGTATTCATTGACAAAATATAAAGACATTTTACTAAAAACTAGCTGACTTACATATTCGTAAACATGACTGTTGTCATATGGCAACGCTAGGCGCTTACATTCAGTAAATATTTATTTTTCAATTTCAGGAGAGGATTCTCAGTTTATCAAGCACTAGATATGATTTACAATGATGAAACTTAGACCAATGATTGAAATGCTAAAAGATCGATGTATCCACAATTTTGTTCCGGAATTGAACCTAGCATACGATGAAAGTATGGTAAAGTATTATGGGAAGCACAGTTGCAAACAGTTTATTCGGGGCAAGCCAATCAGGTTTGGCTACAAAATCTGGAGCCTATAGGCTCCAGATTTAGCGTTTATAAACACTAAAGATGGCTACCTAATAAACTTTGATTTTTATCAAGGAAAGAGTCCTAAAATGAATTCGGACTATGATGTTCTATTTGGTAAAGCCGGTGGTCCACTTCTGATAATGTTAGATGAACTTCCGCTAGGAAAAAGACAGTTGGGGTATACTTTCTATATGGATAATTTATTTTATAATCCAGCACTATTTTCTTTTTTGCAATTTCGCGGCTATTCCGCCATTGGGACAATTCGAGAAAATAGAAGTCCAACACAGTGCACCCTAACTAACAACTTGCGTATCAAGTTCGCCCTAAAGGTGCTGGAAGACATGCAGGATCAATAGAGTCCTCAGATAATAGCCGTATTTCAGATAATATTAGATTTGATAGAATTGACCACTTTGTTCAGCATACAGAAGGCCATAAAAAAAGAAGGTGCGCGCGCAGTACTTGCAAGTCCATAATTAGAACAATGTGCTGGAAGTGTAATGTAGCCTTGTGTATCGACTATTTCCAGCCATTCCATTGTCGATAGCATAATCTGCTATTGCATATTATTGAAAATAATATATACTTGACGATATTACACTGTTTCATTGCTTTCCAAATAACTCCCAAAACCTTTTTGATTTCTTATAAAATTAGACACTTTGACTTCACAAGCTCCTAGCGTTACCATATGGCCACAGCCTATATTTCAAAAAGTACTACTCAGATATTTTTGGAATAAAATATTTTCGTTTCAGGGAGTCATTTTTTACAGTTATTTAAGAAAAAATATCGAAATTTGAAAAAATACATAATTCAGGCGTTAATGGGTTAAAGACGTATTCTCATACGATTTTACCCCCAATAATAATACATTTCTCAGGCTCTTTTAGGCAAGTAGAACTCGTTATAAAAGTACACAACACTGAGAAGACAACACAACTAAATATTTTGACAATCAATATGTTTATAATTATAATCCAGCAGGTAGTATAATGAATAATAAGGAGACTATAATAAAAACCTAGGGCCTGGGCTGGGGGAGTTAAAACAAATAATTTAGGTATTTTTCTGAGTTTATAGGTTACAACCAGAGAACAACTTTTTAGGTTAGAAGTTCAGCTCTTCTTCTTCATTTTGTGGAAGGGAACCGAGAAGGATTCTGCCAGTCCCATTAAATATAAGGATCTCAAAATCATAGATATAAAAATAAATTTACCATGTTGCCAAATCTACTCGATATCCATATAAGTGACGTCACCGGTTGTTTCACAGGAATTGAAATTAGAAAATTCATATCTCAGTAACAGTAGCTAAAAAAATTTTTTTAATGCGTTTTTCGTATTTCCCTATCACTTAGGTATAGTTTCAAAATAGTTTTGAAAAATCGTCAAGTTCCCTATTCCCAGGGCTTACTCGTATAATATTCAAATGGAAGCCTGGAGACTAAACTAGAATATTCCTGGCCAATGACAGATGCACAAATCAAAGTTCTAGCAAATTTCTAGAAACTGATGGAAGCTCTACAGAGAAGACAATGAAAACTAAAAGAAAATGGGGCTCTGGGGGCCTCATGCCAACAAAAATGCGACGGAAAATGCCTCTAAATTAATCACAAAAATTATAAAACTGTAAGTAGAATACTCAAACTTAAAATTTTTGCTAAATCTTTGAGTAGGTTAGAAAACAGTGCAGACACGTTCAATGAAAACTGATATAGCGACTTTAGAGGCATTTTTTGTTACAATATTATATCAAATAGCAGCTTTAAATACAAATATGTTCCTATTTCTGTCCATAAGGACAATTTCAGAGCCAGAGCCGGCCAGTGGGTCCCACCGCCGATCTCCAACTCGCGACAGATCTCACGTCCCAGGTCACTACCCAGGCAGATATTAATAGAAATCACCGGCCCCGGCGTCCAGAGAGGTTATGCTATTGTTTGTGTTTTTACTCTTTAATTTCATATAGGAAGCCCGGCAGGGTAGGCCGTTTGGAATCGATAATTTCGAAAGAACTGAGTTATCGATTGTGTATAGAAAGTGCGAAACATGGCGCAAAGTAGGAGAATAATAATCATGGTGTTAATGTCAATGAGGGAAGTAGGAAGCAATAACGCAACTAGATAATTATGGACTTTATTTTAGACACCCATTGATATTGTGAAAAAAAAACTTTTTGACAAAATTTGTTTATGTGAACATGGGTCCGGAAATGATTTATAAGAAAGATACAGGGTGTTAAATTTTATTTTTTTAAACGGTTTTTTAATAATATCTCAAAAACGACAAATGATATTAACTTTAAATTCGACACACATTATTGAGTATAAAGAGCTACCAGCGTTTTGTTGTCCTAACCAGTGGCGTACGAGAAGGTAGGATACGCCTCCTTTTTAAAAATAAGTTTTACGCCTATATGGATTTTTGTTAAATTTGACAGCAGTTTTTAATTGCCCAGTCATTTCTACATAAAAACTGTATCTTCTTAGTTCTCCCTCCCTAAAGCTACTGCATTTTGAGCAAGCAAAGCAAGTCCAAGTTGCTGCACAGAAAAAGTGATAACTTCGGGGACGTCACATTTGGGGCCTATGCTGTCGGATTTTCAAAAGAATCATGAGTGGGGAACTGAATTTTGAAAAGGGGGCGTATCATACCTTCCCGTACGCCACTGGTTATGACAATAAAACACTGGTAGCTTTAGTTTATTGTAACTGTTTAAAAAATAAACTTTAACCCCCTGTACCTTTCTTTAAAAATCTCCAGACACATGTTCACCTGACCTTTTTTGTTCAAAATAAAATTTTCTATCGTTTATTTCAAAAATGTGATTTACAACTGGGACACCCTGTACATAGTTGGACAGATTGTTTTCTAGACATAATAAGAGAAATTTTTCTTGAAAAATAAATAGTGGAATGCACCAACCTGTTATCTTTTTGGTAAAGTAAATTTCCCGGAATAATTTAATATTAACAAAAAATATAATTTGCTGTTCTGAGGTGAGAAATAAATTATCCTGCTGCGCCCTGCATATCGTTCGTTGGAACGAAAATTGCTCTGGTCTGAAGGCGGGTATAATACAGGGTGTTTCAGACCTAAATACAATAATTTTAACCACATGCGGACAAAAATTGAGCTTAATACGAATCCGCAATTAAAAAAATTAAAAGCCAGAATTTTTTTTAAGGAAGCTATTTTTTACAAAAATAACGACGCCACTGGCGAGGTAACGTCCGCGAAGTGGGCCGGCCAGAAGCTACATTATTGGACGAAGTGCAATGTTGCCGGTTTTAGCTGGTATTCCCCGATTTTAAATACTTTTAAGTAATTTTACCATGTATGCATTTATGAAAGGCCAATTCAATTAAACTAATGAAATCAGGCGGTGGAGGCGGCCCTTCCGCGCGGCACGAGAGGGGGCGATCATGTATCTATCTGCCGTATGCCAGTTTAGTTTTTAGTTGTTATCGTGTCGCCTTTTAAAACATAAAACCTTAACTAAGCGCCATGTTTTATGCCTTTATTTTTTTGTTTGCTAAAGATTATCCCTGTTGTCGGAGGACACTCACTGTACATAGTAATAAATACATAAATAATAAATCTAGTTAGTAGTAAAAAATCAGACAATAAATCTGCTGTATCGGCAACGTCGCACCGCCAGCAAAACGACAGTCGCCATATCGAAAGGGAGCGCAGAGCGCGACCGCGCAGGACAGTCGGCCATCAGAAACCAAGAAACCAACAACGCGGAAAGGTACGCGCCACGCGGAAAAGGTATTACTACAATTCCCGTCGGACGCAGGGCGAGTTGAGGTCTAAATTACGTCGGTGGACGCCGTGGAAAACCGCAGTACCATATCGTCCGGGCGCTGCCGTGCCGCCGAACTTTCTTTTCGAAACCGGGAGTTTTGTGATAATATGGCAAGTGCGAATGTGAGTGCGTGTCTTACCGAGGTGTTACCAGAGGAGGATAGTTTTTAAACCATCTTTCATTTGCTATCAGCGATTATTATCCTAAAGGATAATAAAAGGTAGGCACATTTAGATAAATCAGTAGATACCTAGAAAAGATAAAAAATATTGAGTTTTTTCGTTGCCTGGCCCCCCGATCTGGCAACGTCGTAAGGAAGACCTGAAACGAATTTGCCTCTCCCTCGCGTCTTGGGTACGCGTCTACCCTATAATAAAACTGAGCGGCTCGTTAGGGGAAATATTAAAAGTAATTATTTCTAAAATATTTTCGAAAAAAATTTTTTTTTCGATTTTCCGCATTTAGACACCTTTCTGAGTATGTGGTTAAAATTATTGTATTAAGGTCTGAAACACCCTGTATATAAGAACCCTATAAAAACAACATACAGAGCGACATCAATATCGAAACTGCTTTAGATTCGGTTCATCGACAAAATATTTTAAGACATAACCAATCGGATAATGCAAATCGGCAAATAATTAAGGCTAATATATATTTAATATGGTTTTATTAATTCTTTAATGCCGAGAACTTTAGGGAGTTTAAACAGATTTTGAGTCAGTTTGGTGAAAATTTTAAAGTTTTTTAAATTGATAAATATTGTAGGTACCTACTATGTGGTAATATCGATGGAAATTTGTATTATTGGCCGGCTCCCCGACCCAATAAAAATTACTGCGAGCCTCCACTGGTACCAACCCCATAGTAAAAAAAAGAAAACACTTGAATCGTATATGTGCATACTCGATACCTACCCTAAAAGTATGTTTTTTTTCCGTTGCAAGTACATAAAACATTTGAGAGGGAAACGTATATCCTCCCATTTAAAATTTGTGGAAAGGTATTTTTAATCTTATTCTACTAGAAGTTTTACTACTATGTTCTCCAACGCTTTTATCCATTGTTATTAAATTCAAAATGGGTTGCCGCTGTTGTAAAAAATCCAATAACGCCTCCATCGGGATTTATGCATATCCCTTCATAAGATCGCCGCGATTTGTTTATGGGCGTTGGGTTACGTTCCCAGGAAACGCCCTTCCGCCAGGACCGTCCAGTAAAAAGGAAACGTGTATGGGAATGCAGCAATATACCGTCGGGTAATACAATACGACTTCCACCAGCTACCGGTTTACTCGGCAGCGAAAAGTGTCAGCCGTAAAAACGAGAATGTTTCATTTGCATTGAGAAATTGCATGGGTGAGGTGTTTTATTGTGCGCTTGTCTGATTTCAGCAGTTGCCTATCCATTACCATCGGCTTGCAGCCTAGCCCAATCGTATGGATATTCTATAGTAAATTCAATTCCAAGATGCAGTGCACATTGGTGAACATTGATATGCACGTCATCGGTCAGTGCAAGGCTGGCTATTGGCTGGTGGGCTCGAACGAAACGCAAACCGGTCTCGACTCACACGTTCGTACGTCTCTCATCGCGTTTTGTGCTTTAAGAATGTTACATTCCGTCGGTTATTATGGATACTATTGTACAGTTATCTTTTATTCCTTATTGTTGCTTCTAAATTACCTAATAATGTAATTATATGTACCTATATGCAATGTTATCTGGAGTAGTTCTTAATGCAGCCCTGCTCCGTTAGAGTCTCCACGTCTGCCTGTTTGCATTTACTTCTTCTTGTGAATAGGCTATACAGGGTGTCCCAGTTGTAAACCACAATTTCGAAATAAACTATAGAAAATTTTATTTGGTTTTACACACCCAACCTGCCCTATTAAAACAAGTATATGGTTCTTGCAAGTCGGCTTAAATCCCCGAACAACGTCCACAGAAAGTAAGCACAACGTCCGCAATAATAGTAACAACGTAGGCAATAATGAGTGGCAGCAGAGTACGCTCTCAATTGTACACATATACTGAATTTAGCTACACTGGTTATAGTACGACAAACAAAATATTATAGAACTTAGCTGTTGTTGTATCTTCCAAACCACGATGGCCTCTAGTAGTGGTCGATGATCCCTCAGAACGCTCAGATGGGAACATACGAGTTACCAAAAAGATAAACACATCTGTGTCTCGGTTGTTGGTGACCACAATCCATATTCCAAAAGAAAATAACATGAGCTGGCTTTAGGTGTTAGTAGCCACACAAACTGATAAAAAAAAACTAAAACAGAAATATCTTGTCACAAACCTCATAAGGTCGCCCAAGAAAATTTACCTCTGGATTGAGGCTTTTCCTTCCAAAAAACAACCAATCAACCACCATGGTTGAACCCAATTTACCTTCGCGGATACTCTGCAAAACCTGACCCAATCAAATGATCATGAAATCTTGGTGGACGCTCAAAAACCTGGTTGTAGTTCAGATGAAAGTGATCCGGCCCGATGGAAAAATAAAACGGCACAGTAAGTCGTGGGTGGCTTCTGACTCCCAAGCAAAGGGGGAACCCTAAAGACCAAAACTGCAACAATTACCAGTATTCCCAATGTCTCCAACTTTGGGTGCTCCTTCAGTGGATCTAGCGATTCAGATCTCTTCTTGCGAGGTTCATCAACAATACCAAATGGCGAATTACTCAAAATCGCTTCCACTTATAAGCCACCAACAAATGACCCTTTCAATTCAAACGCCGAGGACCGAATGGAAATCCGACGCCACGCTGCCCTCCCTATCCGAGAAAACCGGAAATGGCTGTCAACAATGTCGAATTTCAAAATAGTGTAAATTCTGCCAGAATGCCAAAACAGTTACATAACAACTGTCAACCAAATCAAAACAAAATACGAGAAAATAAATAAAATCGCTTATAAAGAGATTCAAGAGTCGAGGATCATCAAGAACAAGAACACCCAGTGTAATATTCCCCGCTCCGCCACTGGTTACGATTGCGAATAATTATAATAAAATAGCTATTTCAAAATTCCCTGTATTGCTTACCTACACAAATATTATTGATGTACATGTACAATGATATTGCAATACGATAAAATTAAATAGGTATATGCTAATGATAATCCCAATAAAGCACCACTAAGTTTTAAAATTATAATGAGGGTTTTAGCTGGCATAAAACCATTTAGTAAAATTTAACTACAAAGCGGTGTTACAATTTTAGTGGATATATTTTGCAATGTGCACTTTATTTTAAAACGTTTATACATTATTTAATTTTGAAAGGTCGGTAAAATGAAAGAGCAATTTTGCAGAGAGCTGAATAAATAGGAGTACAGGGAGATTAATTCATCATTTAAAAAATTTTAAGCACAGTGTGGGAGGCCCATTAAAAAGGAAAATGCGAAAAATTTTTTTTGGCGAAGTTTAGAACCTTAGCACCCGAGTAACTCCACGCACGATTCCAAGGAAACATCTGAGGTGAACAATGTTGCGCATGTCATTGTCATTGTCAGTGTTCCACCTTATTAATGAAAGTTAATCTGAAGAAATAAGATCGGCAGTATTAGAGTTAGCATCAATTATGTGCGCGAATTGAAGATACTGCCGAAGATACTGCCGAAGATACTGCCGAAAGAACAGAATTAATAACTTGTTATTCGAGTTAATGGTGGCATTTTCAAACCGCTCCTCTAAATTGTGATAGTTTGTTCTGGTGCGTGTTTGCACTTTTTGTACTTAGTCTAGTGTTTTGTTTGCTTCTGCACAGCCCTTCGCAGTATATTCTCGCGATTCCCGACGGAAGGTTACCCACTTGGTCGCGTGGTCGTCGCACTGAGTACCTTGCCGCAAACTTCTGTCGGCCGAGGGAAATGCAACGAACTAATAATTAGTGTTCGCGCATTTTTCGATATCAAAAGGAAAAAATTGATTGACGTTGCAAAATCAAAAAGGTAATAATAATCAGAAAACTGTTTCAACAAAAATTTAAAAACCCCGGAAAACTCATAGAAACTTTTAGTTTTTTCACAATATTTCGAAATTTTTTTAGATTTCTGTGAATAAGTAAATGGGAAATTAATTTGCGATATGTTGATGCAACTGGCAACAGCGGGCCGGTAGTTGCAAGCCTACACGCTATGTTTAGTAGCTCAACCATCCAGAAACGCCGTTAATTAGAAGTTAAAATGCACTTCTGAAAATATTTAATTTTTTTTTCAATTCAGACTTTTTTAATTTCGGATTCTTATTACCTACGCTAATTTTTATCCACCTGTGGTTAATTTTTTTTACATCCTGACTGAATCACCCTGTATGCACTGGTGTTCCTATTCGAAGCAATCAAAGTTTAGGCAGCGACAGAAGATCAAAAGTTTCTAATAAATACATACAGGATGTTCATAAGAAAGATAGCAATGATATAAGTATTTTTAAAATTTTAACACTCTTGTATCTTTCTTATAAGGCCTCTAAATAGAAAAAATGGTATTTGTTTGCACATTTCAAACTGAAGCACCCTGTATACGGCGGGACTCATTTCGGGGACATGAAAACATTTACTGTGTATAATAGAATGTTTAAACCTTTTGTGGTACCTAATGTAATCGGTCATTCTGTTCAACAGTTATGTTCAAAACAATTATTAAATAAAGGTTTATTTTTAAGGGCCCTTAGGGACCTTAATTTTGAGCTTTGAACAAAACCAAAAAATACGGGTCTCTTAATGTTTTAAGCTTATTACTGCTATGTATGTACCTATAGGGTGCCACTCATTTCTGGAACACACTGTATACAGGATGTTTGTTGTTTTAGGTCTACCACCGCGATTTTGCGCCGCACGAAAAAAACGTGGAAATTTTTGATAGCTAGGTGACGCTGAAAATAAATCGGCATCCATGGGCAACTGGTCGCGCAATATAAAAAAATTCAAATTGAGCAAAATTTATAGCAGCCATACAAAGACAATCCGTAGCAAGTTTGTTGTAAGAAGTAGAAGAAAACTTTTACATATTATTTAGGTATTCTGTCTTTATTTTGTTCGAAGGGTTTCTCCACTGGCAATATCGGAATATTGATATATCGCTATAAGAATTCAACATAATCACAACATTTTGCCAACAAACGAGTTCAATAGGACACTTTCAGTTTCGGGCATTTCTAAATACTTAATAGGGGATTTCCTAATTCCACGCAGATTTATCTCCCAATTATTAAGTATCCTTTAGCCGCTTTATTTATATATTTTTTCATAATATGAAAATTTCGGGTCCCTCGTGTGATGAACACTAAGCCAACATTATGAATATTTCCTTCAAGGTGTTGCTATAATAGTCACACTTTGATCTCGCTCGCATTTGTGCAACTGCATCCGTATTGTTTAAACAGATCCAGGCGTTCCTTTCTACTCGAGATTAGCCTGATGTTAATAAGAACCTCAAGACAGAATATTAATTATTATGAAGCCGAAAAACTATTTCTGACTCGACAAATTATGAAATATTGTTTTAACGTTCTCGGGACTATTTAGAGCCGCCTTTCATTTTTTGTATCCGCGAAGCAGTGTCCCCGAAACAAAATTTGTCATAGAAAATTGTCGTTTTAGTACAACAAAATAAAATGATAATTATTCATAAATACGAGTACGTTATACTGCAAAAGAAAAGTAACTCGAAATTTACATAATAAAGAGTTTTCTATAATATAGAGCTGACCCTATCTCTGGACTGTGTTATGCGATCAACGCTAATTCGATCTTTATTAAGCATAGTTTGTCAAGTATTGATGTTTAAATCATCGTTATGAAACGAATGCAAAATCGCTATTATCACGGTCAAAAGTTACTAAATGAGGTCTATTATACACGGCCCACCCTTTTTCATAAATAAACAATTTTTTCCGGTATTGTGACCTCAAACGAATAAAAAGATAAATAATATGTCTCTCCAGCAGAATTCCAAAAGCAGGCGGGGTATTATGAAGCGTTTTTTTATTCCAAAAAGCTGGAACGTGGAGATTTAAAATTAAAACAATTTTCACATTTTTATTGTGCGAGCGACCGAGTGCAAAAATAATTTTGTAGCACACGCACATTCTGTTTTACGGGTCGAATAACAATGAGGCTTTTGCAGGAGGCCGTACTTTTTTATCCCCTGTGAATTAAACCATCGTTTTTTTATCTCTTCATAGAAATTCTATTCAAATTGCAAAAGAAATTCCCACTTTTGGCTATGCTCATTTTGCGCTGACGCGATTTTTATTTTTGGAAACATACTGCCGTGTTAAATGAACACTCAGTGACCATCATTTTTATGATGAATTGAACTACTCGTATTCTGGTGATTATCCACCTATTGCCGTATCAATTTTTGTCTGCCGTATAAAATATGCAGTTTTTTGGATTTACCCAGAAAGTTTTGCCGTGCGTGGTATAATAATTGTTAGAACTAGGTGCCGTATAGCTGTAGATTCAGCAGCATATTATGTATATACAGTGTCACCATTAAAGTCGGCACCATATACAGTGTGTCCCGCAATTTGATACTGGACACCTCAGAAATATATGAAGGGCAAGGAAAACAAATGGTCTCTATTTTTTTTATTGGTAGTCCCAAGGGAGAGTAGATATCTCATAGGTGGTTGTATTTGGATGGGGTAATTATTTCATGACCTGCCATGATTTTTTAAAATAGCAAATTTTCAAGAAACCCTATTAGGGATTTTTTTACGACAAAACGTTATTAAGAAAACTTGTTCAGAGTGAAAAACTGAGTAGACTAGCAAAATTTCAACAGTCTAGGCCTATTTTGATTTTTAGGTTTTTCGCCTTTTTCTCCTATTTTTTTCTTAGAAATGTGTCCTGGAGCTTTCACGTCAAAATATTATTAAAAAGTGATCATTGTAAAGCTCCAGAAAGGACACATTCTAAGAAAAAAGTGGGAGATAAATCTAAAAATCAAAGTAGGCCTAGACTTTTGAAATTTTGCGAAACCACTCAGTTTTTCATTTTAAACAAGTTTTTTAATAACGTTTTGTCGTAAAAATTCCTAATGGGGTTTCTTGAAAATTTGCTACTTTAAAAAATCATAGCAGGCCATGAAATAATTATTAACCCCATCAAAATACCACCGCCTATGAGGTACTTTCCCTTGGGACTACCAATAAAAAATAGAGACCATTTGTTTTTCTTGACTTTCAAATATTTCTGAGGTGTCCAGTATCAAATTGGGACACACTGTACATATGTAGGATTTTTTTTAATAGCTTTGGTTAAAATTTTATGTCGGGAACAGTTTTTGCTTCAAATTAGAGCAAAAATGACATTAATAGTTGTGGCCAAGCGATCTCTGTTAGACATTTGTTGCAGAATGTAGTGGAAAGTGGCATTTCTAAATCGAATTTGAAAAAAATATATTGAAGAAGATATTTCTACTGCGATTTTATGTATACCTACATAGGTGTACAAACTTGCAATTTGTTTACCATGGCCAACTTACTGTTCTGACAATTTACTTATTACAAGGTGTGAATACTAAAAAGTGTGAAAACTAAAGTCTAATAATTATTAAAACAATGTATTCTTTTGACAGTTTCGATAAAATTATTGAAACTGCACCGCTCGTTTCCACATTTTTTATGGTTGCAATTTTAGTTTTTAGATGTATGGAAAGTACCTAAATGAGATATTTATCATGGAACTGACATATGTGACGGTAAGTATACACAAATAAATAAATTTTTACCAGTTAAGTAAACTTTGGAATTGTAAAAAACATTTTATTTGATAAAAATATCAAAAAACGCAAAACTTATCCTATATAGGCTTTTTAAATTTTGCACATGTACAGGGTGGTTGAATATAAATTAACACCCCCCCCCTTAACTTGTTAGTTTTTGAGGTTAGAAAAAAGTTTATTACAAAAGTTTTAGATACTAATACAAAGTTTTTTGTGACGCTATTGCACTTTATACAGGGTGTTCTAGAAAGCCGTGGCAGATATAACTAATGGTTTTTTAATTGAACACCTTGTATATTTTTGGATTATTGAATTCTACGTATTTTTTCCGATTCCAATGTATAAATATGTTCAATGTTCGCTCCAACCGTTCGTTCAGAACTGAGCCTTTTTCGTGAGGGATTACTCCTTGGGTCATGGTTGCCATGGAAGACAAATGCCAAATTATAGTAATAATCAGGGACTCTTTAAAATAAGGGGACCCAGCATTATACTTTCCAAAGTGAGGCCTATTCTTTCTTCATTCTAATAGTATCAGTGATGCCAGGTATGGCATTTTATTGGAGAATCTATGAATATAACAGGTACTTTGATTGTTAGTAAAAATTAATAACGGTTTCCATGATTTCTAAAAATTAGACTTGACAATGTTGTGTCTACAATTACAGAATATGGCAACTGTCAAATGAATAGTAGATTCTGTAATGAGGTTGGAATGAAAAAATTTGATACGAGTGGAAGATTCCGAACGCGAGCGTTAGCGAGCGTGAGCAATTACGAGTATCGAATTTTTTCATTCTAACCGAGTAACAGACTGTACTTTCTCCACGACCATTTTCATATTCATGTTTCGATTTTTGCGGCAGCAGGTTCTCACTTATATTATTTACACAATTTGTAATTTCCGGTGGAGTATTATAATTAAATTCCATATCAAAATCACTCGATTTTTCACTCATTTTATTTAACTTAAAACACGTTCGAAAATACTTATTATGACGCGCACCCCCACGCCGCTATTGTTGACAGCGAGGTTGACAGTCTTGAAATCCATGGCACTCTATGCTGTGTTTAGTTCGATTAGCGTATATTCATTCATTGTCTTGTTATGGAATGGAAATACATAAAATAATGCAATGATTTATTATTATTAGTACGAAATATTAGTACCCTATTATTATATTGTTTATTTATGTGCAATAGATTACAAAAATTATATTAAGATCCTGGAAATACATGCAAAACACTCGAGAAACAAGTATTTAAGAATAAATCATCTCGCTCTAGAGTGAGAATTTTTAAGTTCTATTATTAAAAATGATTTGAGAATACTTCCATTCACGAATGGTCATGGAGAAAAAAATTATTGTATAGTTGAAATTCTTTAATTGTCACATCTGAGTATCTGGAAGTTAGAAAACTTAAAAATTGCGAATTATGATTGGAAATTTTTTGCCTCCTTTAGAATATATGGCACTATCTATCACATAAAACCTGATGGCAGTTGGACACTGACATATAACCCAACCTTGAACCAGCCCACTTATGTGGTCTCCTTGGAGTTTACAGAAAACAAACTTCCCCTCAAGGCTTCACTTTTCTATGTGATAGACTGTGAAATGCTGGGCCTCCTTATTTTAAAGAGTCCCTGGTAATAATCATTGACAGTTTACAAGTCTATTCACGCTTTGGAAAACAAAGTGGGCTATATTAGGATTTCAGAGAGAAGTTAAGAAGAGAAATTGAGAGAAATGAGAAATTTTAAATAGTAACATAGTTAATAAACATTTTATAAAATGAGATATTTGATGAGATATCATTTTTCTAAAATGTTTATTAATTACCTATGTTACTAATTAAAACTTCTCATTTCTCTCAATTTCCCCTCTTCATTTTTGTTTGAAATCCTAATATAGCATTAAGCATAAAGTATTTTGCTCAGTGGGTTTATTTTAATTTACAAATAAATGCTATATATTTTTATACTTAGGTACACCTGGGGCAAGAGCGATTATACTTATGTGAGTATATAGATAAACAGTAAACCGAAACATCCTTTGATTAACTTTTATGGCCCACTTTAAACCGCGCGTTCTACGAGAATTTTCGAAATAAATCGCGAAACGGCCACGCTATATCCTGTGGCGGGGGTGCAAAGTCGTCATTAATTTTTTTCTACCGGGCATAAATCTCAACTTAACTGCCTCATAAGTTGCGCGGTGCTCCGCAAATCCTCGAAGTTTTTGCCGGGCCATACGTCTTGGTGCGTTTTTAAAGCAACAGTTCAGCGGTAATTTGGCGGGCCGTTGGCGACGACAAGTGGCCCTGTTTTGCGCGCTTTTTGCTGCCAGCAGAAAACGGAAGAAGGCTTATAGGGATAGCGAACGGGGCAGTAAATTAAGGAAAACAATGTTGCAAAACTATTAAATACAAATTAAACAAATATGTTATTGATTTGGAGGTAACTTTCAAATAGTGCGGACTGTTTATTTACTGTCTATTTTTCCCAATATGAAATAAATGTAAACAAATCGCTCTGCGTGCAACCTACGTAAACAGATTGTGAGAGGTCTACATATTTACAGACTATGAGAGGTCGCATTTACAAGCCGTTTGGCTGAGACAAAGCAGGTGCAAACTTTGTGATATTAGAGTGACGCCAAGACAAGTCTTGCGCTTTCTGCGTTTCGCCTGACGGCGATGGCCTGGCTACCTAAAACCGCTGTACCACATGCAAACGGCGGGTATATGTTTACATTGATTTCACTTCGGAAGTAAATATACTTAAATACACAAGAATAATTTTGTTGCGTAGCTGCACTATATAGGTAGGTACGTCTGAAACTTTACTTATTGTTAATTTGATATCTCTAGACACGATACAATGTGTCCCGCATAAGAATGAACAGCATGGGGATCTTGCAAACAATCAGAGATAGAACAACGGTTAAATGGGGAAAAAGTTGTGCAATTTTAAGGTCAATAAAATGGTACAAACAGATTTCTAATATATTTTTCGTTTTTGAAAAAAGTAAATTTTGCGTTTTCGATTTTATTTTTTTCTGTAGTTGTTATCCCAGATAGAAAAACACGAAAAACACTTTCTTATGGAATTTTTTAACGGGCTTTTAGATGGCGTTTTTAGATTTTTGTTCTGCAACATTTCGTTTTTGAGAAACTATCTTCAAATTTACTTTTTTAAATACGGACCTGGATTTTTTTGCAGATTTTGAAAGCACTTTTCATTGCAAATACCATGATGTATGACACAAAATAATTTAAAAAATTCATACCTAATATTATTTGGCGCAGATATTTACTTGTTATTGTAATTAACCTAAAAACATCATATCCACAATCCACAAAATATTTCTTGCGTTTTTCACCCTGACGATTTTTGTGATATGTTTTTAGGTTCCTTCCCACCTTTGCGGCAAGTAAGGCGAAATATACAAATAATTTTTTTTAATAAACCAATGAAAAAATATAAGTTTCTCAACACAATAACAAATAATGCAAAAAGTACTTACTCGTTGTTTAGAATATTGATCTGTATTTTTTTATATTATTCCTCTACCCGGCAGGGTGTTGAAATTTCCAGAAAAGTATCAAAGATTTCGAATAACTTTTCTGTAAATTAATAAATCGAAGCCAAACTTGGTAGTATCCATGTTTGACGACAGGTGGCTATGCTGAGGGAATTTGACATTACCGTCGTGTACTCTTATCTGTCAAACCAAACCATACTGAATTTCAGAATAATTTATAGGTTATTTTTTACATGACAGTCAATATGTGTTTCGTGTCTCTCAATAAAATTTGACCACGTTTGAATTCATGAAACCAATATGGTGACGGTGAACTTCACTTTTATTTCTTCGCATGTTTTCCATGCAAAAATATAAAAAGCGAATTTCTGATCGATGTTGCTCTTTTTCCATTTTATCTAAAAACACAAAACACGTAAGATAGAATAACTGTCAAATAAAAACTAACCTATAAATGAGTCTGAAATTTAGTATGGTGTGCTTTAACAGATGACATTAAAAGACGGTAATGTCAAATTCCCTCAGCAACACCACCTGTCGTTAAACACAGGTATCTACATATTGATAGACCCTAGTATACTAGCCTTCTGTGGCTGCCAGTGGCGTAGTTAAGAAAGATCGACATTACTTAATTTGCAACAAAGTATAGTCCGGCTCTATGTAATACAACATTTTATTACATTTTTGGAGAGACTATAAAAAATTCTCTATAAAAGTCATCTTTTGACATTTTCCCTCTCTGTCAGGGTTTCAAGGCAAACACGAGTTTTGTGATGAAATTATTAAAGTTATTTTACTACTGCTAAATAACACAGTTGCAACCAGCTGTAGGACAACTTAAATAAATAACACAATTATTGCAACCAACTAGAACAACTTGTTGTTATTCAAAGTTTTCGATATTTTTTCTGGAAATTTCAACAACCTCTATCTCAAAAAGGAAACTATCAATAGGAACTCTATTGTTCATATCAGCTTTTTTCTTAAAAGCGACCCTAGAATCTTCCCTTGAAATTTTGTGACATAGGTAGGTACTTTATTAACACTCTGTATGTACCTACAAAGAAGGCGCACCTAAAAAGCTCATTGCAGAGTGAATATTGACACCCTCATAAAAGTGTACGGCTTGCTTCGGCGTCCAACGAAGGGAGAACTGTAATGGTTACGTTATCTGTGGTAATACCTACGTTCGATACGCCCCGCGTCCGAGGGAATTTTTGAAAATTGCTCTTACATTATAATATGGTTGCCCCTAAACTCGAAAAGGACAAAATAATATACCTAGGAACTTATTTGTTAAAACACCGAAGATTAATAAAGTAATTTTCAACTGGTAAGTATTTCATTCAAATTACTTAACGAAATGCCATTTCGAGTGCCAATCTTATAATGTTGGATACATGATGTCCATATACATAACTATATTCATATTAGTTCGACAAATGATCAAAATATACCAATTTCTTTGTATATTGGTAGTTGGTACTGCCAAACGCAGCATGTGAGCATGTGAGCATACTAATTTACGCGAGTGCTCACATAATACAAGCTCCCACAGGAAATGTGAATTCTAATCGAAATGATGCACGCATGGTATTTTGACAGGAAGGACTTATGTTTACTATGTTTGTCCGGCATTAGCGATTCGATATCATTACGGGTTGGGCGCATAGATCGCATAAATAATATCGGCACGTAAACAACACATATTCATTAGTATCACAAATTAATTAAAGCTGTCGAGCAATCCGACACAGCCAACCTTAGTAGTGGCCGAAACTTATCACCCCATATCAATGGAAAGCGTACATCATAGACAGAATTAAAATATTAGATTTTAGTGTGCAGTCCGTATGTCGAAGTTATTGTCTTGTAATTTCAAGAAAACCCGGTGTGAGAAACAGCAGCTAATAAAAAATGCCTTACTTAGTCAGTTATTTACAAATGCACACATGTTGATTGCTTGAAGTTTGTATAGACAAGGTGGAATTATTTTGAGTAACACATTTGTTGTACTTTCATCATCTGTCATTATCTAACGTATTTGTGTTCTCTCTTCCGATGTGCTACGGTACATACATTTATTATTCAATTTAATTCTTAGATACTAAATACTGCTAAATACTGCTAAATAAATTAAAAGTAAAAAAATATTTTTAAAAAAAGCTTTTATTTAAATGCGCTAAAAAGAATAAAATAATCTTTTCTTTTAAAACTTTTACTATCAACTTATAACGTCATTCCACAATTTATATGATATAAAAGCTTGTCGCGAGATTTAAGTAGTGGTATTTACTTAGTTTGAAAACTTAAATCTCGCGACAAGCTTTTATATCATATAAATTGTGGAATGACGTTATAAGTTGATAGTAAAAGTTTTAAAAGAAAAGATTATTTTATTCTTTTTAGCGCATTTAAATAAAAGCTTTTTTTAAAAATATTTTTTTACTTTTAATTTATTTTGTAATTTTTAGTTTGGCCAGGTGTCTGAGTCTATTCATCTCAGTTAACGCATCATTGTTGCAAGGTCGTTTGCCGGTTAGTTTAGAACAGTCTAGCTCTTCAATAAGGAGACCTTCTAATGATCTAACCCTACTTAAGGCCACGTATGCTTGACCAGGCGCGAAGAGCTTGGAGCCTAAATATACAACGAGATAGGTTGCAGACCAATGCTGTTGACGCCTATCTCACCAAACTACACAAGTCAAAGTTAACTAGTCCGCCATCTTGGGTGTTCCGCCATGTTGGATTTAGAATGACGTCACACATATAATCATGCATTGTCATCCAAATTAAACTTGTGTACAAAATTTCAGCTCGATCGGTTGAAATTTAACTAGTCCGCCATCTTGAGTGTTCCGCCATGTTGGATTTAGAATGACGTCACACATATAATCATGCATTGTCATCCAAATTAAACGTGTGTACAAAATTTCAGCTCGATCGGTTGAAATTTAACTAGTCCGCCATCTTGAGTGTTCCGCCATGTTGGATTTAGAATGACGTCACACATATAATCATGCATTGTCATCCAAATTAAACGTGTGTACAAAATTTCAGCTCGATCGGTTGAAATTTAACTAGTCCGCCATCTTGGGTGATCCGCCATGTTGGATTTAGAATGACGTCACACATATAATCATGCATTGTCATCCAAATTAAACGTGTGTACAAAATTTCAGCTCGATCGGTTGAAGATATCTGCTTCAAAATTGAGTTGCAAGATTCCACCCGAACAAATTACATACATACATACATACATACATACATTGCAAGTTAAATAAAAGCTTTTAAAAATTATTAGGCACAAAAATCAAAGTCGACCTAGGCTTTTGAAATTTTTGACACCTATCCAGTTTTTCATTGTCAACAAGTTTTCTTAATAACAGTTTCATGTGAAAGTTACCCAAAGTGCACTTTTCTAAAAAAAAGTGGGAAAAAATACCAAAAAATCAAAGTAGGCCTAGACTTTCGAAATTTCTTTCTTGATTCTGAACAAGTTTCCTTAATAACAATTTGTCGTAAAACCTACAGAAAGGGCACTTTACTGATGTGTAAAATTAGTTTTTTTTCAAAATTCCCAAGGCATACGTGATTTTTCGAAAGTAAAATTATGTCACAAATTAGTTTAAAAGCAAGCAGGGCTGATCCCCAGAAGCTCAAATTTCAACTCTAAATTTTTTTGTCACTTACACCCTACGTGAACCCTATCCGTGGACACACTGTATACATGACCACAAGGGTTCACTAGCAGAAGCTTACAGCTATCTAACCATTAAAATGTATCTGTTGATACACTTATTTATTTACCATTTACCTGTTATTTGCAAATAATACAGGGTGATTCATTGTGAATGGGAAATCCCTAAACTGGGGGTAGGGTAGACCAAAATATTGCGATTGAGTCCAACATTGCTTAAACAAATGTTGTTTGTTTGAGAGATACAGTGCGTTAAAGTTCTTCTTTTTTAGATTGAATTATGGCTATATCTACCAAAATAATCAAGCTGCTGACCTGAAATTTGGCACTGCTATGTTTTTGGGGATGGAGAATAAGCTGAAAATGTCAATTTCTACGTATCTCACAGAGGACGCCACTTGCGCGGTTTTTGGATCGTGCTTTTACTCGTAACTTTTGTGAGGTTATCTCTTTGGTCCTGCAGGTCCATCATTTTAGCGCATCTTTTCATTCTGCAACAAAAAGGTACTCTTGTTCCATAACGCCCAAATCAACCGTTTGCGTTTAAATTGCCAAAACGTGCCCCAAAACACCTGTTGACTTCAATATTCGAAAAATAAAATTTTCACCTACTACTTTCAAATGTTACAGATCAACTGTACATTGAAAATGAAGAAAAAAATGCCAAATGAACATTGGTCGAAACACATTTGTTTTCTTGAAATAGGGTGTCCAAAGTTTGTCGAGTTTCAATCTGTTCCATTTTGAAAGTGAACATTTTTTGGGACATTGTTCATATGGGTTTTTTTCTCACTTTAAATATCTCGTATACTTCTAGAGATACTAAGAAATATGTGTATTTTTCTCTAAATTTCTACGCTTTGTATAAAAAAAACTATGGCCCGTAGGAGAAAAACATATATGAAGAAGTGCCCTTATTTTGACTCCAAGAATACGTGGTTTCATTTTTGACCATCAGTTCAGTTACACCCTGTATAGGCTTGATGTGTCGATGTGTTTGTTGCTCTTATGACAGTCAAATCTACCTTTTTTGCATAAGCCGGCATTTATTAATATAACGTTGCGCTTACCGTCTAGGAAACGGAGTGATCAGAGCGCGTTACGTTTCCTAGCTGGCTGCCACAACGAGTAGCGTTGACAGTATAGGGAACGTAAATACGCCTACAGGAATGCGCATTAGAATCGAAAACGTTGGTCCCCGTTTTCCCTATGTTTTAAAGAGTCTCCCTGTAGGTTTTTTATTTATTTACTAAATCCTTTAATCAGTGTTCAAAGATTCTGGTAACAAGGATAACACTTAAAACTAAACAACAGTGCATAATTAACTAATTAAATAACAACGTTTAAGTATATACATCGAACATTTAAGTTATGTATCCATTCAACAATTTTTTATATCTTGTAAATTGGTTAACAGATTTGATAACAGGTAACATATTATATTATACATTTGCCGCCTGATATATGAGATTAAATATAATCCCTTGTTTGTCCGAACATTTTCTTGATAGACATTCCCCTGAGATCTAGTACAATAGTCATGAATATTTTTTTAAGAATATAATATTTATGTTTGTTTTTGCCTATTATTGATGACTTTATACATACTGCTCTAACTCCCTCAATTTATCCAGCTGACTAGCACCCAACTCCCTATACAGGACCTCTGTGTACGTTGGTCGATCATAACGGTATAACACCTTTAGTATTTTATTTTGCAATATTTGTATCTTTTTAAACTCAACAACACCACAGTTGTCCCATACAGGAATTAAGTATCTAAGATGCGACAGGAAATAGGCATTATATATATATATTCATTTTAGTTTTTTGTGATAGGTAACCTCTACATCGATATAGGGCGCTGACCATAGATGTAATTTTCTTAACAATATGATTAATATGCTCTTTCCAGTTTAAGTTTTCATCTAGAATCAATCTCAGGTATTTTATTGATGACACCTTTTCAATATTAGTATATATAGTTCAGTTTAATTGTAGTTTCCTGAACCAGTTTGTTATTTTGTTTAAATAGCATATATTTAGTTTTTGAGACGTTAATTTTAAGTTTATTGCACAATAACCACCTAGAATATATTTGAGGATCAGCATTTATACACTGTTCGAGATTGAATTCATCAACATCAGTGTACAGTAGCACTGTATCATCAGCGTAGGCAAAATATTGAGCTGTGTGAGTCCAGCACGTTTCAGGCTAAGAACATACAAAGAATACAATAAAGGTCCAAGGACTGAACCCTGAGGCACTCCACATTCACTGGTCTCAATATCGCCACTATAGCAACCTAGTTTTACATATTGATTCCGGATATGATTCTATAAGATCATACATAACACCCCTAAAGACCATTTCTCTCAACTTTCTTACCAAAACCTCTATACTGACTACATCAAGTTCCTTTTTTAAGTCTATATACACAGCTATAACTATTTTTTTATTGTCCAAGTCTATGGAAATCTTGTTTAAAAGATCCATGATTGCACTTAGAGTATTACTATTTTTTGCAAACCCGTACTACGCCTGATCGACCTCAATATATTTACCAATGAAACTTAACATTCTTTTTTTTTAACGATTCTTTCAATTATTTTTAAAAATGCACTTGCAACACTTAAAAGCCTATAATTACCCATACATTCCCTAGAACCCACTTTAAAAATTGGACTAATTTTACTAATTTTAAGCTCATATGGAAAACTACCGCTCAACAGAACGTTATTTATGATATGAGTCTTACCAAAATAATTACAAGATCTTCGCCCATGCTACAAACAATATAATAACATGTACTGAGTAAAGGACCGTAAAAGACCTAACTCACTATCTCACTCTCACCTACTCGGTTGTATATTGCCTCGTGCTCGCACGTACAGCTATAATATAGCTTATATTATGTTTGTCTGACCAGGGGTTAGAACTGCCACAACTGTCTGGCTACTGAGGAAACATCTTCTAATAGTTACCCAAGTAGCATGTGTAAAATTCAGCTTTTCTACTATAACGTAAATACAGTTACAATTTATTAAAATTTAAGGGTGTCTGGCAAGGGGTTGCCACGATATTAAGTGTCCGGCAATTATTTGATAAATTTAAGTTGGTATTTTATACACCTTTGCTACTTGTTACCTGCCAAAGCCAGGATAACCCAAACTTTATATGTAGCCCATCGTTCCTACCTTTCAGCTTTTATAAAATAAGGAAGGTCTGGCATTCACGGGCTCTTATTCTATAAAGAAAGTCCAATAAGATTAAAGTATTACATAAACATACTTTTTTTCCTACTTATAGGTATAATTTTCCAAACTATTTTATAAAAACCTTCCCAGAATCAGAGGTAAATCGGTCTACCCTTCAACAATCCTCAAACTAAAATTAAAAGCCCTATTTTGGGGTTTTTAATTTTGTTCGAGCAAAATAAAACAACAAAAAATGTTGATCATAAACAATTATTATTGCGTTATCCTGCCCTATGTAAATCACATAGTAGAAGTTCAAGTTTTTCAAATGGAAAACTGGACAATATAATACAATCAATACTATAGCATTCAAATTTTGGCCTTTTCCTCGAATATATCAAATTATGACAAAAAATAGTTTAGCAAGTTTATTATTTTAGCTATAAAATTCATGTAGGTACATACTTATTTTATTTAAAAAACAGCTTAGACCTATCTTACATAATTTTGGCAAAAACAAGGCCGCGGCATTATGAAACATTCCCACCTCAAGCATTAGGGAATTTTCATGAAAGGTTCGGCCAGAAAAATTGCTTTCTTGCGTGCCGCCCGTTATTATCCTTTGAATATAAAAATGCAAAATATATAATTTGTGGAAAGCAGTTTATTAATGGAGGAGAAATTAAAATAATTTTCCGTGTTGCTCCACCGTATACAATATAATCATCGGACACAAAGTTGTTGTTTCAATATATTGTTGCGCATCGATAAAAGTTTTTCCGGTTGAGTTATTCCAGTCACAAATAGAGGATCGTTATCAAAACAATTTTAGTCCCTATATATGTGATTCCGTCAATACAATTAAATTATAAAATTAAATACAAAAAAGTTGATATTTGGTTATTTGTTTATTCCGGAGTAAAAATTTTCACTTGAAAACAGCCAGAAAACGTCGATAATAAACTAATAAAGATAATAGTTGTCTACAAACTTTATTAGATGTTGTTTCGCACCCCGGGTTTTCTTGGGATTACAAGAAAATAACTTCGGCGGATAGACAAGGCTTCGACATACGACCTGCACACTAAGATCTAATATTTAATTCTGTCTATGATGCACCCTTTCCGTGGATATGGTTTGATAAGTTTCGACCATAGTGAGGTTTGCTGTGTCGAATTGCTCGACAGTTTAATTAATTTGTGATACTAATGAATGCCGCGTTGTTCACGTGTTGATATTATTTATGCGATCTATGGGCCCAGTCTGCAATGATATCGAATGGCTAATGCGGGTATAAACGCAGGTCCCTTTTTTGTCAAAATACCATGCGTGCATCATTTCGATTAAAATTCACAATTTTATTCTTGTGGGAGCTTGTATTATGTGAGCACGCGCATAGATTAGTATGCTCACATGCTCACATACGGCGTTTGGCAATACCAATTACCAATATACAAAGGAACACATAACGTATGGCTTTAATATATTTGGAGCATTTGCCAAACTAGTATGAATATTTATATGTATATGTATATATGTATCCAACTATGTATGATTGGCGGCATTTCGTTAAAGAATTTGCTAGAAATACTTACCATCTTTCGTTTTTATCAGCTCTAGAATATTGAATATTATTTCTTATTTATATTTCCAGGAATTGTTTTATTGGAGTGTTTTTTTGGTTAGATATAAAAAATTAAATTGAAATATTGCATGTGACCTTTCTCAAATGAATACCCCTATTCAATATTATTTTGCAACGGAAAGAACGGTTATGGAAAAAATATTCCTTTCCATCTGCTGAAGAAATCGCGCGATTGAAGGTATTGAACTAACAATCGTTTTCATTTAAATATTTGTGTTTGAATAATTACTTTGGGTATTTACTTATTTGCTTTTATTTTGCAAAGCCGGCAACAAAATTATAATTTTGCATACGAAATTACACAGCAATATCAAGCTATGTTATATTTCATATACATATATGTAGTCCTTTCATTAAATAGAAATCATGGAACCATAGCTAAATCAATATTTGCGCGAATAAATGGGATGTTGGATCGTTTCAAAACGATGAGTTTTTGTAGTGGTTTAGCACCCTTGGAGTAGTGTTTTTGGACCCAGCTGCTGGAGGAAGCACCATATAGTCAAAAATAAAGCATTTTACTAGTTCCTTTCTAACGTTGTCAATTTAGCATATTTATGTATTGTGCCGAAACTTGACACGTTCTGTAATCTAACTTGAGGATTTTTGTATCTTTCCCGGAAAAAACTAAATAGCCATTTTACATTTATTTTTTAATTTTTGGAAAAAAAACTAAATTTCCGAATCAAATACATTTAGTCAAAACCGCATTAATGTAGTGCTTTTTCTAAGAGAGTTATCGCCGAATTACGTTTTCAAGAAAATTCGCACCTATTCAATACCCCTAAAACAATAGTATTAGGTATCGAGCCATCGAGCTGCAAATAAGTATATTAGGTATTATATGTTTTTAGCAATGTCCATAAAATATGTTTGTCATCTTTATACCTATGCCTCCTATAGTAGATAATTAATAAATAACCTAATATCAGCTGATCAAGCGCATGATATGGCAAGTTACGGTGATATGTATACAACTTTGCTCTAATCAATATGCGAGTTGTTTTGTAAATTAACGTTTTGTAATCACAAATTTCGATACAGCTAGTCGTACGCCACATTCTAAACACTGAGAGTCTGCGTGTTGGAACTATACTAAAATCGAGCAATCCGTACGCCTGGCGTAAATAAAACCACGTGTTCAATGACGTTCTGCGATTGGTCGGTAGGCTATAAAACTTCACCCGACTCGGCAACAGGGACGTACTCGATCGCAAAAGTATAGTTATGCGGTTTTATCTTGTTGTTTTCAGCTATTTAGACACTGCCACAAATAATTTTATCGATGTTTCGAGCCATTTTAATTCAGCCAATAATTTTTTTCCGGAATATTTTGATGTAAACAATTATAAAACTAAAATTAAATATAGGTCGTGCCTCAGTGCGGCCCTGGCCAATATCTCAATGCACGTGCTCTTGTTTACGCCAGGCGTAAGAGTTGCTCGATTTTAGTATAGAGGCTATTTTACCCAATAAGAGGCACAGGACCGTATTTAGTTGATGCATCAAAAACCTATAGAGAAACCTTAAAAGTATAACTTTTTTTATTCAGTATTATTTGTTGGAAATCGAAGAAAGATAATATGACGCCGCGTTTCAGTATAAAAGACGGCTTGACGCAATCATAAATCGGTTATACCATGCAAGAAAATTTTGCTGTATGCCATTCAAAAAAACTAAAGTTGGTTGCATGCATGTAGGAACGAAGATAGGTAAGTACCTATTTATTTAGGTACGTTAAGAAAAATTCGCAAAGTCGCAAAGTCAAAAAATACTAGTAATAAAACTATTGTTGAAATAGCGATTATTTTAGGAAATGTTACACTCTCAAAAAGCTAATCCTCTATGGTTTATTCCAAATTATTTATTTACGTGAAGTCAGTTATTGCTGAGGTTAAAACCAATTATTTTACAATGAAATGCTAGCACTTACATGAGGCAAATACTCATATACTTCTCTTAAAATTCAAAAGTACTATTATTTTATTCAAAAATACAAGTGGTAATTTAATTTTTCGATGTTTAGAAAAAACAAAATCTTATTTCTCAGAGCAAATACTGATTCGTGTAAAATTCTATAAGTAATCTATATTCGAGAATATTACCCTCCAACCAAAAACACCATATTTTTGGAATCGTTTTCTTATGGAGGTGGCAGAGGAGTAGTAAGCGGGGCTCATTTGGAGATGAATTTCGACACGTCGAGACTTAGCTTCACACGTGCTGGAAGTGGTGTGATTGTGCTATACCATAAAGAAGTCGTGGACTCGAAACTTCAAAAGTGTGGTTGCTAAATTTATTTTCTTTGGAAAGCATATCTCTTATTTGTATTAATATTTAGGCATTAGCGACCTAACCGTTTTAGTTTTAGTATTAGCGAGTGAGATATATACGGGGTGTTTCGCAAAGTTATTCCAGCCTCAAGAGAGATGGAAATGACAGGTTTGAATTTACTTTCTCAAAAACGGTTGCATCTAGAAAGGTGAATTTTGAAACACGTTACCAGCAAGTTGAAAGTTATTTACTATAAAATTATTTTTTGCACCTTTTGTATCCTATCTATTTATCTTTTTTACAGAACTTTTTTGTAAGTGTGTTTATTTGAAATCAAAAATTAGTATTCTATGTAGGCAAATTACCTAGATCTGAAACTTTTTTTACTCTTGTTGTTTTTCCATTAACAGAAGTGAAGTGAAGACCCCCTTAAAACCACCTGTAGAGCACTTCCTCCAAATATTGTTTACGTTATATTGTTTACGTTACTTTTATTATTTTTTATAAAACATTCATAATTTTAGGGACAAGTCCATATAAAGATACGTAAAGTATTAACAATTTAAAAACTTTTAAAAAAGGTGAGGGCTAACGACCCGCAGGTCATTAGACAAAATACTCAATATGCAACCCCAAACACTTAAAAGAATAGTTTACCAGTATTTATTTGTTCATAAAAAAGAACTATTACCTAACAATATTGACATTAATTCTCCCTGGCCGCACTTAAAAGATATTTCCCTCCCATTCCTAGTTTTCCTTGTAGAAAAGTTTTTATAAAATGAGGTCATTTTCTAAGAGCACCTGCTATATTTTTGACGGCCTCTGATAATTCAATATAGATTATACAGGGTGATTCATTTGGAATGGGAAATCCGGCACCGGAGATACGGGAATCTAGGGAAGCGCTGAGGGGCCACGTAGTGATTTTTTGTAGCCAGCCGACTTTAAACTCGGCCGATCGACTTCCAACTCGACCGTCCCAGTTTGAACATGACCGGCTCCATATTAGTTACACCAGTACAGGCGCGGTCATATCCATCTGCGAAGGAGGGGGGGGGGGCATACCTGGATATGTACTCCTTTAGGCCGTTTTTAAGTACCTATTATAACAATAAAACTACGAGTTCGAAGGCGGCCGGCCGAGTTCGAAGTCGACCGGCAACAAAAAGTCACTACGTGGCCCCTCAGCGCTTCCGTAGGAATCAAAATATGAACGATTGAAGCCAATATTCTTTTTTATAATATACAAATGTTGTCTGTTTACGAGATACAGGGCGTTGAAATTCTCATTTTGAAATTGCATTATGTATATATCTGCCAAAATAATCAAGCTGCTGAACTAAAATTTAACGCCGTTGTTTTTTTTATGGAGAATTAGCTGAAGATGTCGAATTCTACGTATCTCACTAAGGACGCGCCCTATATTACTTTTTTGGGGTTATCTTCTTGGTCTTGCTGGGTTATAATTTTAATGCATATTTTCATTCAACCAAAGGATACTCTTGTTTCGTTATTTGTCCGAAGTCGACCTTTCATACTTTTCACTCAGACTGTTTATGGTTTGGAATCCATGCCAATTCATTCTCCTCTGGGTTAATTTATTAAACCCAATGACAACGGCACTCCTTGAGAAACTCGGCAGATGCAATATTTTGGGGCAGAATTTATTCCATGAAATGTAGCCTCGGAATACAGAATTTTAGAGCGGCCCCAAACTTTCTACTCAAACAATTTCACCGGAAAAACTTTTTCACAATGCCAACAGTTTTCCCCACAACGCGCGCCAAGCAACTTCGAACAATGTGACATACTTAATCCATAATGCGGCACGCACAATTGAAAGTTTTCACGTATAATATCGCGGCGATTTTTCACAGAATGAAGGCTTTTTGTGCACCATATTTTCAATTAATTAATCTATAGGGAAGCTTGCCCCTCTGAAGAGTTTCTCGCCGAAAAGGTGCTGCCCTTCCGGTGGCTGACAAATATGATCCAGTGTAACATAGAGCAATAATATCGAGCCCTATATTATGAACAATCTTCCATTAGATAAACTTTTGAAATTGAAGGCAACTCACAAGAACTTAGCTACAATTATTATTGCTTGTTTCGCAAACAGGTCAATATTATGCACCAGAAAATCTTTAAGTAGGTATGTAATTTGCTGAGATGTAGATTACAAATTTTAATTGCGGAGTAGAATTTTAGAGTATAAAATAGTTATTTTTGTTACAAGTACCTAAAATGAGGTTTATCAGGATGAATCAATAAATTGCATCATTGTTTCCGGACGAGGCGTTAGCCGAGTCCCGAATAGCAGATGAGTCCTGAAAAACATTTTAGGTACGTGTGACAAACACTATTTTTTGTCATACGCTCCCAAATTTTTTTTTACGCTTTTTACAATAATTCTTCAGAACGCTTAAATTTGAAATCATAGCAACAAGTTTGTTTATTTGATAATTTTGTCATGTCATTAGAAATTTGTCAGAAAGAGACATAAATTTTAAAATGTTTCAAAATCCCGAATATATTGCTAATAAGGCCAAATAAATCGTGTTGGATTTACTTCCTGTGAAGCCTCGTGCCATTTACCATAAAGAATATTCTAAGGAATTTTGGAATAGCCGGTAAAGGTTGCCATGATAACTCAAGGGATAGGCCGAAAAAAAAGCATTTTACGGACTTTAATGAGTCCCTAAAATGGCTATTTTTGGGAGTATATAACTAAAACATAATTTTGTGTAGAGAAATCTGCCTGGTTTTTGCACTTAATGAGGGAATAATGGCCAAAAAACGTATGAAATTGAACATAACATTGAGATTTCAAATAACACTCTATCGTCTCCATTTTATTATTCTTTAAGAACATCTTCTTAAAGAAAAAAAGAAGAAAAATAAATAATAGTCATCATTATGACTAATATTTATTTTTTAAATTTACCATCTATATTTACTGATTTCTTTAATCTACGTACTGGCTTTGACCATACAAACTAGTCTTCAAATTACCAAGAATATTATTTCTATATTATGGCGAATTAACTATTACAAAAAAAATAATATAAACCACCAAACAACAACAATACAAAACAGAATAAACTCATTGTATCTTAAAAGCGAAGTGTTTGCAGACTTTATGTAGTTTAATTTTTCTAAATATTAGGTAAAGATGTAAGATTGTGAGTGTAAATGTAAATACAAGAAAAAATTATAATGGGCATAAGCACTCAAAGTTAGAAAACAAAAAAAAACAACTATAGTAACCGCATACACGTGTATCATGCTATTTGGCAATCATCAATACGGTGTAACATCAACCAAATTAAAAAGATGGGAATGATTTAGGAAGCAACAAATGAAGTCCAGGCAGGAGCCAACAGCTTTGCTTCCTAAACCACTGTAAAAACGGAAACGGCATCCAGCCATATATGCAGAGACTGTGCCGGTCCAGCTTTAACCCACTTGGACCTACTGTTCCATATAAGGAACATTTCAATTCCTCTGCTAGAATTTTCTCATTTCGCTATTGATTCATAGATGGCGTAAAATTACAGGTTAGGAAGACATTTTTATACACTTTGACAACTGTCAAACCATTACTTGTGTGGCAGCACTTACAGGAGCATCATTTTTAAGAAGAAATTTATAGTGCAAAATATTGGTGCGATATGTGGTCGTAAGTATCCTGATAATATTATACATTTTGAAAATATAAAACTATGAGTGTATGCTATAAATACTAAGTAATGGATGTGCGTTGTCTGGTAAATAATAAATTTTTGTTTACTTACTATTTTTTCACAGAAATGACGCTGTTTCTCTAAAGGAACGGTAGGACAATGCACATCTAAAATTATTAGAGGAATTTTAGATGGTCACGTATAGTTATATTTTCAGATACAAACATAGGCCATTAAAACTCCATGAACTTCTCGAAGAACTAGAAGATCCAGAACGAATTCCGGATGCTCCAGATGAAATAATTATTTTACCGCCTGATAACGCAAATGAGGATATAACCGACGAAGACTCAGGAGAAGAGGACAATGTTACGCTGTCTAATTTACCTGGAAGCCAGTTGAGGGCAGAAGTGGCATTTTCAATTCATGGAGTAGAGGGAAATTCTGTTAGTACTTCCAGCAATAGTTGGGATAGTGATGACGATTTACCCTTGTCACGATTTGTTACAAAGAAGGCAACACACTTAGAAAAAAACAAATCAGCAAAGAAGAAGCTTGTCATTGTTTGGTCTGATGAATTGAAAAGCGAATTTCCGAAGTGGGTGAAAGAGCATGGCTCTAAAAATGAAGTGAGTCCTACAAATTTATTCAGATATTTTTTCGACGACAATGTCATAGACATGCTCGTTAACTATTGTAACTTGTATGCTTCTCAAAAAAATCGCACATGCACAATTTCTAAAGAAGAGTTTTACTGCTTTTTGGGAATTTTATTATTGAGCGGATATAATTCGGTAAGCCGTCGAAAAATGTATTGGCAAAATTTCCCGGACACTAACAATAAATTGGTGTGTGAATCAATCTCAAGAGATAGGTTTCAGTATATAATATCAAATTTACATTGCAATGACAATACATGCCTTCAAGTCAATGACAAATTTTCTAAAATGAGACCTCTTTTTGATGCTTTAAATGATCGCTTTCAACAGTTTGCACCACTAGAAGAAAACCACAGTGTGGATGAGGCCATGATCCCATATTTCGGTCGGCATGGGTGCAAGCAATTCATCCGTGGAAAACCAATACGTTGGGGCTATAAATTTTGGGTAGGAGCTACTAAACAAGGATATATAGTATGGTTTGAGCCATATCAAGGAAGCTCTGCTGTATTGCCTGAAAAATATAAAGACCTCGGTTTGGGAGCTAGTGTTGTACTGCAGTACTCTGATGTATTGCTTCGTAAAGCTAATATGCCCTTTCACATTTTTTGTGACAATTTTTTTACTTCGTACTTTTTACTTGATGAGCTGCACCAAAGGAACATTAAATGTACTGGTACTATAAGAGAAAATAGAATACCGTCAGATACTTTAAAATCCGGCAAAGTTATGGCAAAAGATAAAAGAGGTAGTTTTTGTTCCAAAGTTGCACACGGCAATATTCTTATATGCAAGTGGAAAGATAATAATGTCGTTTCATTAGCATCAAATTCATTAGATGTTTTACCAACAAAAAAACGTCAGAAGATATTCTCGAGCTGAGAGAAAGCACATTACTATTGATCAACCATATTTAGTGAACAAATACAATGAGAATATGGGCGGCGTAGACCGGTCCGACCAAAATATTAGCCTAACTCGAATTTCCATACGTGGAGAAAAGTGGTACTGTCCCCTTTTCTTGCATTGTGTAGATATGGCTGTTCAGAATGCCTGGCAGATTCACAGGCAGAACAATGAAAAGCTAGATCAACTGGCATTTAGAAGAAGTGTTGCTATGGCTTTTCTCGAAACTTACCGGAAAAACACCTTCTAAACCCCCTAACACTTTACATGAACATTCAAGGTACGATAGATTGGACCATTTAGTTTTGTACCAAGAAAAGCAGACAAGATGTGGTGTTTGTCACAAAAATTCATTTTTTAAATGTCAAAAGTGTGATGTAGCTCTCCACCCAAAACATTGTTTTCTAATATATCACACACCTGTTTAGCCATTTAAGATTGTTCAATAAATTTTTCTTAGAGATGGTGTAGTAGCTTATTGTCCTACTGTTCTTTTAAAGGAACACCACAAAACAGACAAACGGTAGCATTATTTTACTAGCAGCTTTTTTAAATGACAAGTTGAGCATGTCAGTATTTAATATTTATTTGAAAAAATACCAAATTTTTGACTTCATAATTTCAGGTTTATCTGGGTTAAGCCCAAATTTGCCCCTTCCTGGGGTTCTTTATTCAAAGAGTTTAACCCACTCTTAAAACATCAGTATTTCTCCATATTCTCGTTTTATTTGGACACTAACTGCAGTGTAAGTTGTTCTATGTAGCCCTATAGAGCGTGACAGGTGAGACATAATTGATGTTGATTGGCGAGTTTTTTTTTAGGTCGCCTATCAATAAAATTTATGTGGGCATCGATTGGCGGTTAACGACTGTAGACACGGAAGGCCGATATAAATCAAAACTGCGGGACATTTTTATTCCGGGAAGCCCACGGAAAATTGCGATTTATGTGACGGCGTTTAATATTGCCTTAAGATATTATTCCGAAGAGGCAACAAGAACGGGATGGCTGCATGGGACTGGAATACGAGCCAAATTTTTACCTGGATTTATTTGGTGTCGTCGCAAAAGTGTCAGTAGGTATTATACGTATATGAAGTCCATTGTCAACTTTTCTGATATATGTTTACTGCAATAGAGGAATCAGTTGTCAGCCATTTATGCCATCCATATACCAAATATCGTTGCCACAAAATTTTTGCGAACTTTGAAACATCTTGTATTAACTATCATTTCTTTGAAAAAAGAAGTAGGCTATGACATTGTTTTCAAATAAATAAAATAACCAAATTAACTAGTAACAAATAGGTACAAGACTATTTTTTTATCAAATTAATACAAAAAAAATATTGCTCAAAATGTCCTTTTTTGATGCTCTAATTCACAATCATAGGTGATTTTATTCCCTACTGTTCATACACAAAAATTCAATGTAAATTTAAATTTAAAAAAAAATTTCGTTTCTATGGTTTCTACGGTTGCTATAGACTTGATTATTGATTGATGTGATAAGAAGGGAATTCAGAATTATTCTTAACTTAGAGAGTTAAGGATATGTCTATGATTACCGTTGCTATATGGCATAATTGAAGTTGAATAAGAATCATTTCTGAGAGATAAGAATTGTACTACAACACAACGGGTACTACATTGTATGCACGGTTTTACAACTGGTGCGGGAATATTGTGCATATTTTTCCATAGAACCAGTGCGCGTATATCATTGTGCACGGGTCCGCTATACAAATGTTGAGTGAAGCAGTAACAGCCTAGAAGCAGATAACGCAACTATACACGGGCGCTGTTGAAAGTGACAGTTCAGCTTTGTTGGTTAATGTCTGTTTTCGTATATTTTTAAAGTGGAAAAATTAAATCAGTTACTTAAAACAAAAATGGAAGTTCCAGCGTCGGCGAAATGGAATTTACAATAGCGCATTTTGAAAGCTGCGAATGAGAAGGCAGAAAATTTAATTCCAGAAATTTCTGGAAATAACTGTAGATACAAATATATCATTTAAAAATAGGTATAATTAATAAGAATATTGTGTTAATATAATATAATAACAATTTTAGTACCAACTGGTTCATGTTCGATATTGATGGCCCACTTTTCTGCAACCAAAAGCTGTCAGTGGAGTTTTTTCAGTATTTTTCTTTGTTGTCGTAATGAAACTAAGTCACATTCTTCCATTCTTGAAGGCTTTTCGTTGTTTCCATGCCATTTTTGAACTTCATATTATTTTTATAATTTATTTTTGCTATAAATTTGTTTCTAATGATCTTATAAAAAAACAGCTGAGAATGGAACACCATTTATATGTACTCATTTCTTTAATCTACGTACTGGTTTTGATCATACAAACTAGTCTTCAAATTACCAAGAATACTATTTATATAAATATTCTGTTTGCAGAATTATGTTTAGTTTAGTTGTTCTAAATATTCTCCATAGAAACGATGCTTCTATTAATTTAGTTTAACCTTTGAATAAAGAATCCCAGGAAGGAGTCAAAGCTCTATGTGTATTATAAAATACGTGAGACGGAAATTGCCCTGAGTAGTAATAAGTATTTTGGTATATGACACGGTGCATAATTTAAAAATAGGTATAATAAATAAGAATATTGTGTTAATATATAATAAAAATTGTAGTACCAACTGGTTCATGTTCTATATTGATGACCCACTTTTCTGCAAACAAAAGCTGTCAGTGAAGTTCAGTATTTTTCTTTGTTGTGGCAATGAAAGTAAGTCACATTCTTCCGTCTTGTGTAGGGTTTTTGTTGTTTCCATGCTATTTTTGTACTTCATATTACGTTCTAAAAAAGATGGTGTCGATGTGTCGCTATACACGAGTGAAAGGCAAGGCTACAAGGCTGAAATGATATTGTGTCAACTATTGTGCAATTATTTTAAATCTTAAAGAACCCACACTGGAGATGGAAAAAAATTAAAATATGTTGTTGTTTTTTCAAGTATCACAACCAAGAAGCATCCCCAGTCCTCAATATCCTTCACGTGGTGCGAAAATGTGTATTTAATTTTATTTAATGCTTATTTCGCGGAGTAGATTTTGGGAGTAAATACACTTTTTTGCCATAGTTGCGAAAAGTTTAGAAATTCGTGCGACTATCTTCGAAACTATACTAATTTGAGGCAAAAAGTGATCAGAATCTTCCTTGTGGAAAATATGATGGAGATTAGTATTGATATTTTTTGGACATATTCACGAAAAAACTAATTTCGGGCCATTTTGCTAATATGGCGACTATAGTGCCGACTTCATCCGATGGGGAAAGTATGGTTATCAGGACGTTTATACAATCGGAGCGATTAGAGCAAATTCCAGATCGACAGGAATCATTTCGTTATTAAAGTACTTGGCTCTTGTCGGATTGAACTTATAGGCTCTATAAACAAACTAGTCAGAAAGTTCAAGGAACACAATGTTCTTCAATAATTCTTCTCCACTATGGATATATGTAATCTATCCCTACACTGCCCTGTGGAAATACTAGATTGCTAAAATTCTCCACTTTAAAATTATATCACCCCAGATAGCATGTCTTTGCGTTAGCCGTTCTATTTTGTATTACAGGACACGATGTGTCGCAGTTGCGAAGAGTCCTACATTACGCCGCATCAAATACACGTTTGAAAGGAGCCGGCGCCCCGCGGCACAGTCACTGAATAATATTGCAATTTCGTATATCCTTTCTCCGACACGCTAGCGAAAAATAAAATTTCTCTGTCAACATAAAACTGTATTTATTGCCCCGAAAACGTACACAGCCCGTACGGTTCGCGCTTTATTATTTTCACTGCAAAGCTTAAATTTATTACCTTATTACTGTGCCGATACATAAACGAGAAATATCGGGCGTTTCTCGTTTTTAAGTTTGACGGAAATATACATTATTCATTCTACTGGAAATGGGGGCATTTCGGAGACAGTTTTCTCGCTAACGTTTGCAGTCTATAGCTTGTTCGAATGGCCAATTTTCTTAGATAAAATAGTTTTCGATCATATCTGCAAAGACTGACGGCATTCTCAATGTATTCAAATCGAACTGAATAGACTTACAGTTCAATATTCGGAAGAATGGATTCTCACAACAATATAAACACTAAAGAACCTAATTGACATAAGAATAAAAAATGTCGAAAATATAATTTGGTAGTTCCTAATTAAGAATAAAATATAATTATTTTTACGTCTAAAAGATGACAGTTACTTAGGAACCAATAAAACATAACCACCTTAATAACTCCTGCAAATCTAAAAATAAACTCGATTGAAAAATACTCAACGGCACTTATCATTATTAAATCTTTTATAATACCGAATTATTCGTGGGAAAAGCCTGTTCTGGTTCCTACTATTATTGCTTATATTATTATCGCATCACCAGTAAGTTCGTTACAAAATATTCGCTCCCACAACAAATCAGAATAAGTTTTTTTTCTGTCAGTCCATAAACTACACAAACGTTCTGTTAGAACAGCTGAGAACAATAACCCCTCTAAATTTGCAATATGACAAACAAATCGAAATGTGGGTGCGGGAACTGTGGAAAATAGTTCCGTCACAAAACATCGCAAAATGTCTGGACAAGAACTGTCCAAACAGCGTGCCAACTATTAAACCTTTCGAAAAATTTGTGGGAACAGCAAACTATTAGTTTGCAAACTAATATAAACCGTTGTTGGAACGCTCGGTAATCGACTGCACAGAATCCTCACGGTCCATGACGGATTTTGACTGTTGTAAAATGGTCATGAATTTCTAGAAAGATCCTGGTCTATCTATTGGAATCAAAACGGAAAATTATTAAAATATGTGATAATTATCAATAAAAAATTGATTTGTTGGGATATTTTCAAAAAAAAATTTGATACAAATGTCTTCAATAGCGCAACTTTCTACGTGAACACATTTGTCAAAGTGCAATTCCAGGGCCGGCTAAGATTTTTTTAAACCCCGATTTTCACAAAATCTATTTAGGCATTTTTTTATTTAAAATCTGACCATACAGCGTTAATTAGGACCCTCTAAAACCCTTAAGTTCAAAATTTGAACTAAAAATATACAGGGAGTTCGGTTTTACAGCGCCTTAAAGTTGCGCAAAGTAGTGATTTCGAGGGCCCCTGGAGAGTCAAGCGTGCCATGGAATGATTTTAAAACAATTGAAGAATTAACAGGACCATCCAAAGTATTGATGGACGAGACTGCAAGAAAAAATAATACAGGATATTTTTCTCTACCGCTGCTGAAATTTCAGACTTTTTTCGAATTTTATTCTGATCAAGTTTGCCGTGCTTTTTGAAACAAAGTTACTAATAACAAAATTTATTTAATCTTAAGAATAAAATAACAAACAAAATATTTAGATCTTAAACTATCGGGGTTTTTTAAACATAACTGCCTTCTAACTTAATACATTTTTCAAGACGTTTTTTGTTATTAGAAACAACTCGTCTTAACTCATCTATTGTTACGGAATCGCAAGATTCAATTATTTTTTGTTGTAGCTCGTAAATTTTTTTTGAAAATATCCCAACAAATCATTTTTTTATTGATTTGTGTCCACTTAAAATATGTATAATATAACACTGTGTAATGTGTATACGACGGTGCAAATTTCGATTTTTCTTGTATACAAACATCAAAGGCTGAAAAACCAGTTGTGTGCTCTGGATGAGCATGGAGTGTTTCTCAACCTGATTAAAAATTTCCATTGTGTGGTCCATTTCAGACCCTATTACATTTGTTTCGTACCTAGTCTAGACGATTTCAGCTTGCTTTTTGTATACTTAAGATCGTTGCAGAAAATATAGGTACCTAGGTGTATTATAATCAACAAGGTGTGCAAATCGCCTTTAGCGCATTTTAGTTATACCTACATAGACTACCTTCGGACTTACCAAAATACTGTCGTTCTCCTGCAATTGTTTTGGTTGTGAGTTTCATTTTAATCTCTTCTTAAGCTTTTTAAGTTGTTATTTTTTAATTCTGGTAGAAAATCGTTACAAACGTTATATGTGAAACGACCTTTGAAAACATGAAAACAACTATCCTATAGAACGAGAAATTTCTGGTGTCACAACTCCTCTCACTCCCCACAACCGACAAACCTTATAAACAAGTAATACCTAATTAGAGGTGAGCACCTCAGAAAAAAAAAAAAACAGAACATAATTCTTCCTTATGGCATGGTGATCAACCAGCTTGTACCTACAATACAAACTTAAAACAAAACATAACACTTTCCTTGTAATAGTGCAGCAGCTGGTCAGCATTAAGAATCAGTGGCGTAAGCATAGTACCGAATATCGACGTTTATTTATTTTCTATTTTAAATGTAAGTATCGAGTATTAAAGTATTACTGAAATAATACAACAATAGTTAAAGAGTATCTACTTATTATCAGTACGCTATCAATTAAGTGAATATGGATCCTCCCTTCCTTAGGCGAAACGCCTCTGACTTCAAAATGTGACATTTAACTTGCCCGTTGAATGTTTGTCGGTCAGTCTCACATAAGGCATTTTAAGCATCTCATTTCGAATATGACTGGTATGTTTCAACTAAATAATTGTTATCTACCAGATACTTATTTCCTTTGAGCTATCGCAACGGAAACACAAAAAGACTGCATTTGTTCCAAAGATTTGCATAAAGTGTAAAGTAAGCGTCATTAACTTTTGGGTCAGCGCACAATAGAAAATTGATTCAAATTTTATAATGCTATTCTGAAAGTGCGATACTACTTTCCTTGCTTCTGGCATAGCACAAAGAAACTCCGGATCAAATTCCTGGCGTACGCGTCCCCTGGGGCACACGGAATTACCTAAAAAAAAATTGGAAACGCCAAGGGTTTACAATCAATAAGTACATCAACCGGGAAATGGAAATGTATTCCTTGTTATCCGTCCTCGGCCCGCGGGCGGATTCGTGGGTATTTTGCTTTCGCTTGTTTACAGCGCCCGAATCAATCTCATGAAAATAAATTGAAACGCATGTTTCTTTGTTGCTGCGCTTCTTGTTTCGCAGAATGCTCGCTGGCGCACCATTTCACTAGCAATCCACATCATCCTTTTCCAGTGTTGCTTTTTCCCAAAATCACCTGAGTTCTGTCATTAGCCTCATTCTGAATGGGGAATTCAGAACGAGTCTATTAGTCCCCAGAACAGCGTCCTTTTTTCATCGTTATTACAAAACTCGGAAAAATTGTATTAGAGGCTTCATTAAACCTAATTCTCTGATATGTGATGTTTCATCATTTAACATACAAGGTAATAGGTTTTCCGGGTAAGCAAAAAACTAATAATTTCTCTTAATTATCTTAAGCATCAGACCCAAGGGACTAAATTTCTTACCCCCTTGGGACTAAAATATTTTAGTCCCAAGGGACTAAATGCCGCACTTTAGTCCCGCAAAAGAGAGAGTAAAGTGGCCAGTTTACTACCTAAGGTGCAAAAATTAATTTACATAATATTATTTGCAGCTTTAATTATTCACGGAAATAAAAATTCGATTAAGGCTGCATCGTTTTAACCATATTTTGTCGGACTGGCAGTCTGATCCACTATTTTTGTCGGACAGTGCTATATTTGGTTCAAAAACGCACCAATCTATAACGTGGGATTTATGTCCGAAATTTTGAAATCGCAAAACGCAACCTGCCATAACTGACATATTTAGGTTGTCGGACAAGTTATCAACTTTTTTTTAGACAATTATGAGCAATTTCAATTAAAAATTAGGTGCTATGCAATAAGAAAACGGAGGAGAAGGTCCGAATATGATGGGCCCTGCATATAATATGGGCAGTGGCGGCTCGTGGGTTATTGCACAGGGGGGGCTACGTTTTGAAAAGAATACACTCGTGCGTCACTTAAAAATAGGGGGTACCTAGGTGGAGGTGGGTACCTACTTTCGGTATGGGCTTTTTAATTTTCTTGCATAATTAATATAAAAAGTAAAAAAGTGCATAAAACAATAATTCCCGTTTTTCAAAGAAAAAGTTAATAACGCAAAATCCGTAATTCCTACTAAAAAAATCTATAAGCCGAAGTAGGTAGATACTTACCACCTACCACTATCTAAATATCTAAATATCATTACCATTATTTGACAATGATTCGAAATGTCGGTTGTTTCATCACACTGTATCTGTATGGCCAAAAAGTCTGTTTTATTCATTTGCTATCGAAGTTCTTCGCCACAAACTTCCAGCATGCTTTTCAAAATTTCATTTTGTACCGTTTTTGATGTACCCTTGAATACTATAGAACTTTTTAAATGTTCTTTCATAATATAATCTAACTCGGATGTAAAATCGATTAATTCTCGAAAAATCCCACGATTTTGAGTCTTTTTTTCGTCGTGCCCTCGCAACGCTAATAATTCTAGTTTGCCACAAAATTTTTATTATTATTATTTTTAAAATATATACTTATCTATTTTTATCCACGGTTTCGTTATGTTTAATAATGTTTTGCCGGTACATGGAATCTAACTGAGCGGCAATACTAACCTTGCCTAAAAATGCTAGTTCTGTAGAATCATTCATGTGCCGAATAGAAAGCTCGTGTTTTTTTTTATTTTTTGATTTAAATGTTTTAAATCTTTGAATCCTATTCTAGTCCATGTCTTATCCATTCCCATTCCTTCTTTATAAAACAGTAAGCAGGGAAAACAAAACAGTGTATTTAATTTGTCGCATCCAGATATTCACTTGTTCTTGTCGTACGTACTTCCAGAAAAGTGTCGCATATAATTGCCGTTTGCATTTTTATCCGGTTGAGTTAATTGTAAATCTGGAGTTGGCCTTCCAGGAGTTTTTATTTCAACTTTTTCAGACAATGAAAGTCTTAAAAAGTTTCCTTCCAAAATGTCCTGTACGCTGTTCTTCATTTTGTTTATACAATAGACTACAAGAACGAAAACACGAGGTTGCGAGGTACACGCGCGGAGTCTAGAGGCGGCCAACGCGACGCATTCTCTACAGCAGCCCGCGGTTGACTGGAGGGCGACAGAATTTATCGCCGTTTAACTAGCTAGCGCGGCGGCATAAACTAACGGCGCGCGGCGTAAGCGGCCAAAACAGAACTACGCCCGGGCGGTGCAGATAATGGCGGCTAGTCAGGAGGTTAGCCTCAACGCCTTGCCCGCCTGTACAGGGTATAGGGCAGTACAGGCGTTGCGCTAATTCATAAAGAAGAGTAATAGTATAAATAGCGGGGAAGGAACAGGAACAAAGAAGCAAAATAAATAATCTAGCAGTCGCGGAACTAATTTTTTTCTTCATTTTCTACTGGGAGACTGTAGCCCCATAGCCCCTATGGACGAGCCGCCACTGAATATGGGCCCCCTAAAGAAAACTGTTTAGGCAGCCCGCTCCATCTGTGTGCGAAGGTTAAAAATATTTGCTTTTGTTGACAAAATGTTTTAGATATATCGCTAGGTCCGTTTCTTGCGCTATTGTAAATAGGTGCCGGGAACGTATTCATGAGATTGTGAATACTTTGGAAAGTAAGACCTTTATAATAAATATAGCTATAGTATTATAGATTTTGTTGGTACTTATTGCATGATTCTAATAAACTGTGGTCAAGGAGTGTTGCTTTTACGGCGAAATTATCTTAAAAGACCTATAAAAAAATTACGTGGGTGCCTTTTTGTATCGGAAAATGTTGCTAATATGGAGGCCCTTAGAGGTATGCTCTAAGGGCCCATATATTACCAACAATTCTATACAAAACGGCTTTTTTTAGATTTAGGCCATGCCACAAACGAAACTTTCATCTAAAAATGTAAGGGAAACCTGGAACTCCAATGATATGATTAAAGCTATCAAGGCAGTAAACAATAACGAAAATGATCAAAGAGGTGAAATTTGGGTCTGTTGTATGATGTGCAATATGTGGGCTCATGAGCATGTTTAGGTGTTGAAAAAGATTGTTATGAGTGCGTTTTTTTCAATAATGTGTTACTTTTCTTTTTTATTGTACAAAACACATCTTACTTTGTAACACAACGATTTTTTATCTTAATTAGCTAGGGGCCTATATTCCAAACACTCTAGCTCAAACCAAAAAAATACAAAAAAAAGTGTGACACGTCAAAAACCATGATCCCTATGACATATTAAAAATAAAACATTTAGCTAAGTGTTGCGTAATAATTGATTAAACTAAAAGTAGACCATAGAATATTATTTTCAAAACTTCAAAAATTATTGGCAAAAATCAAAAGACCTTCTCAATTCAAATCCAAATAATTTTCTTTTGTTTTAACGCATAATCTTTCAATTAACATAAAAATCGCAGTTTTGTAATAAAAAATCGTAACCGCTCTAGAATGACAGGTTTAGGTGGTGTGAGGGCGGGAAAGCGCCCATGCATCCAGTGTGGTAGACTCGTTAATATGAAGCCCCTAATACCATTTTTACGACTTTTGTAATAATGATGAAAAAAGGACGCTGTACTTGGGACTATATACGCCGTGTCTCGTTGCTTTGTAATAGTTGGCGTTGGCCCATATCACATTTAAATGTTTTGAAACAAATAGATACAGGGTGATTTAGGCAAGATGAAGAAAATGCGATATACAATCTTAGCACCCGAGTGCCTTGATACTCCTGTGCCTTGTTGCAAGCAGTTGTGCCGTACGTACCCTCTTGCAACCGCCAGCTGAGTGGCGGAGCAGCGGACGGCGGTGCGGGCTCAAAGATTAGAGGAGAGGACTCTCCGGAATCTTCGATAGAACATAAAGTATCGTGATCACCCTCGTGTTCACCAAACTCTATTTGGTGTACGACAGCAAATGTAGAATCGGCGAGCGATACCAGAAAAATGCTACCGGTATCATTAAAATCTTATGAATCATCGGGGATTCGCAACTTTATACCCATTTGGGCTTATTACAACAATTTGTTGTACGCCCTAAGGGGGAAGGAAAATTCTGACTGCACCGCCTGATAGATTGCTCTGATAGTCACTAATAGAATAAACTGGTGTATGTAGCCTGTGATAGGTAGGTAGTACGTTTTGGTGCGTGTTTGCACATTTTGTGTTGATTCACTGGTACCTACTGGCGCTGTATGGAGTAGACTGTAAGTAAAGTAGTTCTAAACCCTATAGTGCTCTCAATATCGATGTTTGTTATTCCTCGCAACCAGAATTGGTATATGGGAGAATAGTTGTGAGTTGTGAGGACGAGTCATGACTCTTTCCAAAGCTCCTGTGCGACCAAAATCAAATACCAAAATTATCAGAGAAAATAGATTTTAGATAGATACTATCAACTAAACTAAAAGTACGTTAATGTGGGTAGCTGAGAGTATGCTAAAGACTGGAAGAGCACAGCCTTAAAAGAGAGAAAACGTCAATATTATCGGCTCTCATCTCGTAATATGGATAACTTCCTAACGTTCCCCGCTTAGCGAAATATTAATGGCTTACAAGCTAATAAACGTCATCAAAAGTCCCCATGCTCCAGCAACTGTTCTAAAATATCTAATACATTATTCATATCGCAAATTCTGTAAGTGAATTTTATATAGAAGTTATTTAAGGTTATAAATAACTGAGGGGCCCATTTACGCCGCCGTGCCCGGGCGAAGTTTCCTAAGTCCCCGACACAAATTGTATATCATTAGCCTTCTTGATTACGATAGAACGGCAAAAAGTGTCCCGGAACTTTGACAAAGTCGTCCATTCAGCGGGGCCCCTGGCTCATTTGTGCCGTTAAGTAAAGAAAAGGGGAATTGCTAAATAAAAATACGAGGAGCAAAGTGCCTATTTGTCTAGCGGTGAAAGAACTGGTTCGGAGTGGCCGTGGTCTGCAAAATCGTGGGTTATTTTTCTTGATTATCCACCAACTGTCCAAGTTTGCTATCATTAATACTACCAAAGATTATAATATTGGAATATCATGATCTTTGATACTACCTATTAAACTTGTGTCAAGTAATATAAAATTAAACCTTGCTAATTTATTATATTAACAAATAACCTACTTGCTAACTAGACTGTTTTTCTAATTTATAGAGATGTTCTTACTAAGAAGAATAAGTTAGCGGTTCATGTTGTCATAAGTATTTCGACAATTCAACATTTAAATTTCGGTTAACAAGTAAATTTTACCTGCTCTGACGTTCCATAGAGTTTTTCGAGTATTTCGTGGACGAACTTTGATTGTTGTTCAGAATTTTCTTGACGATGATAAATCCTCGCATCGCGTAGAAATATACAGGGTGTTTCAAAATTCTTAAGAGAAAACAGCAACAGTTCTATACGATAGATTGTCTAATTTTTTTCTAGGTAGGTAGGTATTTGGTTTCCGAGACATGTGTTATGATGTTAGAATCAATTATGTCTATAGCAAAAAGAAATAATGCATGAATGCCTTCGTGAAAAATAGTGATTATTTTGAGATGATATAATTTGTTCATTGCATCTGTTCTGATTTTCTTTTCTTTTTTTTGGGTTAACTGGGTTAAGACGGGAGTGCCTATCTATTGCAAAATAAAAACCACATCAAAATTCGGTACTAGGAAAGTCAAACTCCTAACCTTCAAAAAGTTGTGAATTAATGTGCCTAAATAGCAGTCTATAGCTAACGCCATGAGTAAGACACCTAAAACTGATGAAGCCAAGTTATTAGCCGTCCAAAGTCGAATTTCAATGCGATATTGTTGTTTATTTTGTGGGATTATTATTTTATCAGTTTATTTACTGTTTTACTGCTTTCTTCTTTTGGTATGGTAAAAATATTTTTTTAGATTTGTCCAACAAATATTTTCCTCTCGAAAATAAAAAGGGAATTTTCATTGTTATTATATTATGCAACTTGTATAACAGGAAAATGTCGTTCCCGGGAATCATTAATGTCTTATATAATATTCTGAAACATCCAACTTGGTCTTGAGTTAGGAAATTAAATTCATTCCCAGAGGTTATAATATTTCCTTCTCATTTTCCTTGACCTGTATACAAAGTGAAGTTGGAAACTAATTTAGAGTACTAATTGCCTTTACTGGGCTATCTATTCACTAAATTAAGTTCACCAGAAAATGGACAATGGAGTGATAAGGAAGTATTAAACCGGAAGTATTTTCATGGAATGATGCGGCCAATTGATAATTTCATATTGACTAGTATAATATCCCATTCACTTACCTACTAGACTGCGCTACAGACCGCCTGTTCAGATCCGGCAGCACGTCGCCCGGTCTACTCGGTGCACCAGCATAAGTGTGTGCGCGAGTGTTTTGTGTTTTGTGGGAGCTGTCATTCCGCGAGAGTTCGCGTCTTGGCGGCAGAAGAATCTCGTGTTCGCGAATAAATGTCGCTCTCACCGATATGTACCCATAAAAATAAAGATGTGTCGGTTTAACTAATGTGTATTAGTTGCTCCTGCCCTCTTATAACTGGCGTCCAACTCGTGGCCTATCGTGAAGCATCGCGGACAGTGAGAAATCCGGGACAAGCCATTGCATTTCGATGTAAATAAATCCGAGTCGCGCCGCGCGAAGTTTCTCAACTCGCCGCCAACGGAAAACACGTCGAAACGGCCGGTATAAACATTTTGTGGAACATCTGATTATTAGTGGTTGGAATTCTACGAAAATTTATTCGGTCTCGCGCTTATACAAACATTGCTGCACGATTTTAGCCAAAGTCGTCGCGTGTTTTATAAACAGTGCAACTTTTTACTATTCTTCACCAACGAAGAGCCCCACCAAACGCTGTCGCAGCACACAGGCGTGCGCGCGGGACACAGGTTTACAAAAAAAACAACAAAACGCCGAATTCTGGTGAGTTTTGCATGCTTTCACAAGTATTTATGTACAACTACTGTCTAAGAAGCAAGCGTGTGACAAATTTGGACTGCAACATGCCCAACGAAAGTGTAACACCGAGTGTAACACTCACTTCTGCACAGTTTGAAGCGCTCCTGTCCAGAATTTCGAATAACCAAACAAGAGATGGGAACTTTGCGTCGTGTCCTTCTCGCTTTGACGGTTCACAATCTAGTGATGTTAACGCTTTTATAGACGCTGTCGAGACATACAAAGACTGTACCGGTGTTTCTGCACAAAACGCACTACGCGGTTTGTCAATGTTATTGGACGATTTTGCTGCTACGTGGTGGCAAGGTGTAAAGACTCTGTAACGGACTAGAACAACGCCATTGAGTTATTGCGCTCTACTTTTGGTCCAAAGAAGCCTCCGTACAAATTGTATCGTGAACTTTTTTCGCGTGAGCAGGACTTAAAGACTCCTTCCGATACTTTTATATGTCAAGCACGCGCTTTACTAGCACAATTGCCGCCAGGCACTTTAACAGAGACTGTTCAAATCGACATGGTTTACGGACTTTTGAATAGGCGCGTTCGCGAAAAACTGTCTCGTGATAAAATTAAAAATTTTAACGATTTACTAAAAGATTGTCGCTTAGTTGAAGAAACCTTCGCTGATCGTTTTGAGCAAAAAGTAAATATTTCTAACAACGACGCTACACGCGACAACTCGAAGCGTATTACATGTAGTTTCTGTAAATATTCAAGTCATAGCAGAGAGCAATGCCGTAAACTAGCTGCACAGAACGCTGCCGCAGCTGTAACCGAACCTGCTACTGCCCAACGAACTACTCCAAGGTCAACTATGGCACCAGTGGTTCAAAAGCCTTCAGATCAAATAGCTTCTGCGACAACCGCGTCACTTATGAAGTGTTATGGGTGTGGAAAGCCAGGGTATATCAGGTTGAACTGCCCCAACTGTAACGCATCTTCTGTGGATTTCTGCTGTGTGGGTGATGGTTTGCCGGTAATTTCTCCACGCCCGAGGCCCTTTTTTCACGTCGATATTTTAGGAGCAAGTGGCACAGGTCTAGCAGATACTGCTGCAAAGCAAAGTGTAGCAAGTACTTCATTGGTTGAATTCTTGAAGTCCAAGGGACAAAAATTTATTGACTGTACATCTACAATCCAACTAGCTGACGGTACTATAAAAAGTTTGATTGTCGAAGTAACTAGAGTAAATGTTCACATTGGAGACGCCAATGTACCTACAACGTTTATAGCTCTACCTAATGCTCCGAAGACCTTACTAGGGATAGATTTTTTACTAGACGCAGGCGTAGACATTAAACTGAGTACTAAAACGTGGAGCATCAAATCTGCACCAGATGAGACATATCCACTTGAATTTGAAATATGCACAGTGGCATCTACTGTCGAAATTTTATGTTTGGAACTTTTACGAGAAGATGAGGGTATTATGTTGACATCAGATCAAAAGCAAAGTTTGTCAGATTTTTTTGGAGATAAACCAAGATATTTTCGCTCTAGGGGGAGAGCCTACACCTTTTGCGCAACATCACATTGATACAGGCTCACATGCACCCATATCTGTTCCTCCACACCGTATGACCCCATCCAACAAAGAAAAGCTCAAAAAAGAACTGGACAAGTTGCTTGCCGCAGGTTTTATCGAAGAATGCGAGTCACCATGGTCGGCTCCGGTGGTCCTGGTACCAAAAAAGGATGGAGGCACCCGTCTATGTGTAGACTACAGGTCTTTAAACCGTATAACCAAACCAGATTCATACCCCCTTCCCAGAATGGATGATTTATTACATTCCACCAGAAAAACGATGTTTATGACAACCATTGATTTACGTTCAGTTTACCACCCACAGGCAAATATGGTAGAAAGAAAGAACAGAGACCTAAAGCCTCGACTAGCCATACTTGTTGAGACGGACCATACCTCTTGGGCCGAGAAATTACCGTTCGTACGGTTCGCCATGAACTCTATGCAATGTATAACCACCGGCCACACAGCAGCATATCTAACGTTTGCCCGAGAAATGCGTTCACCTGATGATATCACCCACGATTGGAGAAGTATTAATCAGCCTGAGAACTTCATACCACAGATTACCCCTTATTTGGAACGTATGAAGCTCACGTTGGCTGAAGCCAGGACATCCCATGACTTTCTACAAGACCAACGTAAGGAATACGCAGATGACAGACGTCAACCCGCTCCTGATTATAAGTTACAAGATAATGTGTTAGTGACGACACACACGAAGAGTAGTACTGAGAAGAAGACCACATCAAAATTTGATCCTAAACGTGACGGTCCTTATGTCATTACCAAAGTAGTATCGCCGACGACTTATCAGATTGCACATCCTGAGAGTCCAGACACACCCTTAGGTGTTTACCATTGTTCGCAGTTGACTGCATATCATGGGGATACTACTTCCAAACCCACCGTCCCCATTAGGAAGAGAGGAAGACCTAAGAAGATTCAACCGAGTTCTGCTGGTTCCTCGACGAAGAATCGTCTTCAGAACCAGAGGGGGAGGCTATAACATCCCATTCACTTACCTACTAGACTGCGCTACAGGCCGCCTGTTCGGATCCGGCAGCACGTCGCCCGGTCCACTCGGTGCACCAGCATAGGTGTGTGCGCGAGTATTTTGTGTTTTTGTGGGAGCTGTCATTCCGAGAGAGTTCGCGTCTTGGCGGCAGAAGAATCTCGTGTTCGCGAATAAATGTCGCTCTCACCGATATGTACCCATAAAAATAAAGATGTGTCGGTTTAACTAATGTGTATTAGTTGCTCCTGCCCTCTTATACTAGGTAATATCAATGAATATGTTTATGCCGAATGCCCCATTTTAATCCCTCTGGGATCTAAATATCTCAAAAATAGACACTACAAAAAATTTCAAGTAACGGCTGTAGCAATATGTATTTTGATGTGTTTATTAAAAACATGTTCGCATATTAATTCGTCGAAAATTTATTTCTTGGATATAGTGTGTGAATTTTGATGAACCATATAGCAGAGATAGCCAAAATATTAAATTTTCTACATATCCATTCCTCCAAACTCCGCAGGTTTTAAATTTAAAAATAAAATTCTCAATTCAAGTTTAAAATTTTGTATCAAGGCTTTACTTTGGACTATAAACAACTTTCTTTCATCAACATTTTGTTTCAAACTATAAATAATGGTATTTTTCTCTTTAAACATTTTCATGTTCTTGATTTATTACATATTATCTGATCTAAAATTTGTATACCTATGGTAGGTAATCTTATTTTGTCGACAAACAGAATGTTTTATAAAATATGACTTTTGGTCCTCAAATCAACAAAAACAAAACCCCCATCTCTGGACACATGGTAAATATCCGCTCGTATTCAAGATGGTACTATTTTAATAGTAATTTGTCCTCTTTTCCATATAACCTGAAAATAAAACAACTTAGCGATGATACGACATACCACTACTTAGGAATACAGCTATCAGCTTTCCACGGACTCATATTTTAAAATTATGTTATTTTCCCGTTATGCAGTATATATAGTTTATATTTATGTTATACACTTCCAAATAACTAACAATATTTAAAAAAACGCACTTTTAGCGCCCGGGAAAGTTATATTGATATTAAGATTAGGCATTAGGTTTGGGTTTATCTTAATGTTAGTGAAGTGTCTGAGGGAAAATATGAACTCAAAACAAATGTAATAGCTAATATTGACTCTTTGGTACCCGCACCGGATGAAAGGATAGACGATAATTATTTTTGTAATGTGCCTCTTGTCAACAAAATAAAAATTAAAATACACTTATTATTAAATGAACCAACGCCCAACGCACTAATGGGGAATGTTGCAGGTATACCCAAGTGGGTATACGCAATTTACAGAATGTCCCAAATTGGATGGTTTTGGGGGGGTTTCTTCTATTTCCTGAGAAGAGAGCGCATGACGGTGTGCTGTGCTTCATTTTCGAGAGAAGTGAATATCGCTCAAACCACATCCTGGTATCTCGTTTCTTTTGGTAGATACAAGGTGTTTTCAAAATTAAGCAATTTCTTCAAATTTTGAAAAACGCCCTGTATACCTATCTCCCAAACGAATCGATATATGCGGGAGGCTGTGAGTTGGCTTTTACTTCTGCTCTGCGCCGCGTAGTTTGGAAGTGACGTCATCATAGGCGCCGTTGTACCGGGAACAAAATAGTCGATAGTTGCTCAATAATACCTAGATATGGTTCGTACAACACAAATTCCGTTGCACGTCATCAATAACAATTAATGACGAAAATTGTGTTACCAACGTTTTATATGAAAACATATAATATGTGATTTTGTGTGTTGATATTTGAATTTGGCCTAGTATTATGTTGGTACCGCTGTTAACGCTACGGGCGACGTTGCCGAATTTACAACCGCCAGAGCCCGAGTTATAAGTTATAACCTCGTGGACGCGCACGTGAACGTTTCCACGCGTTTTGCATTGTTTACCGGCTTGGTGTACGTTTTTCGAGGTTTTGCTATACTTAATTTGCGACCGAGAAAAACAACTGTTTATCATATAAAATACATTTTATGCTTGTGGTTTAAAAATATGGTGAATGCGACTGTTATTGTTTATATCTTTATTTATCACGATACGGCAACGCTGCGTCCCTATGACGAGTCTTTTCCAATGCCGTATACGATGACGTGCATCGGAATTTGTTTTGTACAAACCATATATAAGAAGTATAGGAATAGTGTGAATTGAATTTTTACAGGAATTGTATTTTTTTGTTTTTGTAATTCTATGCATGTATTCGAACTGGCGCAGTTTCTGATAACGGGCTCTGTTGTTATAATAATATACAGGGTGTTTCATCTTAAGTGCGAACACCCCCGTAAAATTTGTATTCTCCAAATTTTAGCCGCGTTTTTTTCTAAAAATAGGCCACAAAAAACTCTACGTTGGTGCAAAATTTCAGGTCTTAATGTCAATTTTCAAGGCCTACTACATTTTTTTTTCTAGTAAAAAATGTCGAAAATCATTTAGCTATTTTTTTATTTAAAATCTGACACCACAGCGTTAATCAGAACAACCTAAAACCCCCGTATACCAAATTTGAACAAAAAATATACGGCTGTGAAAGTTGAGCAAAATATTAATTTTAAACTCATCTGGCGAGTCAAGTGTGCCATGGAATTACTTCGAAACAGTTGGATGATGAACAGGACCACTCACAGTGTCGATGTGCAAAGATCCAATAAAAAATATACAAGGTGTTCTTCTCGGTAGCAACTCGAAATGCTGAATTTTTTAAACTTTATACAGGTCAAAAATCGAGTATATCAAAACCACCCCAGACATTACAAACGAACTAAGTCTAAAAAATACAGAAGCCTGCCAGTCAGTAAGTCCATATGAGTTAACTTGGCTGGTGTGCCACAACAGGAAACGCACAGAAAATGTATCATCTTAGACTTTATTGATAAAGGTCTAACAATTTGAGTTATTTTTATTTGTTGGTTGGATGATGTAAAGAAATAAATTGCTTTTGTATTTATTAATATTTATTCAATGATTCCAGAGCACTCCTGATCAATATAAAGTTTAATAAAAATTCAGCAGTTTGACATCGCCCAGAGAAAAAGACCCTGTAATTTTTGTATTGAATCTTTGCACACCAACACTTTGAGTAGTCCTGTTGATCATTCATCTGTTTTGACTAGATTCCATGGCACACTTGACTCTCCGGATGCCTTTAAAATTCCTATTTTGCTCAATTTTGACACACTGCAGAATGGAACTCCCTGTATATTTTTTGTTCAAATTTGGTATACGGGAGTTTTAGGTTGTTCTGATTAACGCTGTGGTGTCAGATTTTAAATAAAAAAATCGCTAAATGGTTTTCGTAATTTTTTACTAGAAAAAAAATTGTAATAGGCCTTAAAAATTGACATTAAGACCTGAAATTTTGCACCAACGTAGAGTTTTTTGTGACCTATTTTTAGAAAAAAACGCGGATGGAGAATACAAATTTTACGGGGGTGTTCGCACTTAAGATGAAACACCCTGTATGTATGTATCGGAGACTTTTTTGTTGACATACAGTGTGACCCATTTGTTTTGGGGTCAGTCTGTAAAAAGTGTATCAATCGTGCGATTTGGCTGATTTTTTTTTTAAATTGTAGAGCTCGATGAACTGCACATTTTGAACAAAAATTGCCTGGTTCGCATAAAATCCAAAGCCTACTATGACCGTTTTTATGAGCAAAATTTTAAGAAACCATATTAGCGTTTTTTTTTGAAAAAATCTGTGTGCGCCAATGGATTGAGCACCCCTCGAAATGGGTATGTACAAAATTTCATCAAAATATTTCAAGTAATAACGATTTTGTAGAAAAATTAAAAATGCAGCCAAGGTACGTCTTTATTTTCAAAAATTCAAAGTTGGCCATGGAAAATAATTGAATTGTTTACTTTTATTAAGTGTCAAACTGTCTAAATTGAGTTCAGAAATTGTTTGTGCTCAATACAATTAATTATCATAATTATGGAATATTTAAGCATAAGAGACAAAATAGAAATTGTTCGACTCGTGGGCGACAACGAGCGCTCGGCAGCAGAAGCTGCGGCCGAATTTAACAATAGACACCCAGGTAGATCAGTGAGTCGAAGTACTGTACAACGTATAAACAATATTTTTGATGAAACTGGATCGATTTCTAAAAATTTATTAAAAACTAGGCAAAATGGACGCCGTGGACTTGTTGAAAATAACAATCAAATTCTGCAATACTTTAGTGACAATCCTCGAAATAGTGTTCGAACGGCTAGTTTAGACCTTCATATACCCAGAGAGAGTATAAGGAGATGTTTGAGACAAAACAAAATAAAACCGTTTAAGCCAAAATTTTTGCACACCCTGGAACCAGGAGATGAGGAGAGAAGATTAGAATATTGCTATTGGCTGCAAGGTGAATATCTCCATAATGGCAACTTTTTAAATGACATTTTATTCACCGACGAAGCCACGTTTACTACAAATGGTGTAGTATCAAGTCAAAACTGCCGTCACTGGTCAGCTGAAAATCCAGAGTTTATAATAAATGCAAGGAGACAATATTCACAAAAAATTAACGTTTCTTAAAATTTTGCTCATAAAAACGGTCATAGTAGGCTTTGGATTTTATGCGAACCAGGCAATTTTTGTTCAAAATGTGCAGTTCATCGAGCTCTACAATTTAAAAAAAAAATCAGCCAAATCGCACGATTGATACACTTTTTACAGACTGACCCCAAAACAAATGGGTCACACTGTATATGAATTTAAGTGAAGCGTCGTATTATTGAAAACTTTTTCATCAATGACGATTGAAGTAATGGTTTAGGTGCAGCCAATATTGCATTCAGAGTATTCCTGTGGAGTTCCTAGTTAAACTAAACATTTTTTCGCCTTGGTCTTCATTAGATCTCAGCTTTTACCTACCTATGCGCCACACTCTTTCTTTTCATCGCTGCGTCTGTGTGAGAAAACAGGTGCCGGACTGGCCGATACATCAAACTTTATGGCAAACTTGTTTTATTAAAACTTATTGTCCGCACATGGCGCGGCGGGCGCCCGGTGTTCGGCCCTTTATCTCCCGAACTCATCAATCCGAGCGCGCTACACCCAACAAAATTAAAACTGGAGTCCGGAACCTGTTCCCCTCGACCAGACGCTCCCTAGTTTAAAAAGATTCATTGAAGTCGTTAAACTCGGCCAGTTGCCACTGTTCCCGGCCGCCCGGCAGCGAACTTTCCTTAAAATCTGAAATTGTTTCAGGGAAATACATCAATCACTACGGCGCTCCGATGGGCGAGTACCACACGAACCGTAAGTACACGTCCGATGGGGAAATGGATTTCGAAGATAAGGGCGTCCAACGGCGGCGAACCTCATTAATTTTTATGTTGTTCCTTTTACAATACTTGCTTTATAAGAACTATGGAATTTATAAAGTCGCGTACAAAACGCAGTATATCGCACGGCCGATTTTCTAAACAGTGAATACCTTACATCTCAAGCTTTGTAAATAAGGAGCTTGCCTCCCCGTTCAATTCGTCCACTGTGTTTACCGTGTAGTAGTGTGAACTGTGATTACTTTCGTATATTTTTTCTATTATTGGCTCTTTGCTGTGTGGAATTATTTCACGTTAGAGTGAACTGAAAAATACAGTTTCAATATTTATATAAGACATTGTTATTGGATTGCTTTTATTAGATTCGTCAGAACCCTCCAAAGCTATTTTCAATTGGTAGAAAAGCCGTGCAATTTTGGGGCAACTTTTACCTTCTTTTCATACAGGTAGGTGGCAGAAAGTTTTCGGTAATTGAAAAAAAGAAAACATGAAAGTTAAGGGAAATCCGATATATTATTACTGTTTAATAATTAGTGTATTATCTAATGTTTGAATTTATATACACTGTGTTCATTTGAAAACAGTCCACCCTTAATATTTTTAAACAGGTCATGTTGACAAATTCACCCTTGTAACCCCCACCACCCCTAACTGTAAAATTTAAAATGGTAATACCCCCTTTGTGATACATCATTTTAAAGCTGATGTTATTGGGAATACAACTCATTTTTATTTTTTGAAATCCGATGATGTTTGAAGAAGTTATGGGTAATAAACGTTTTTTTCATAATTTAAAATAAATTACTTTTTACCCTAGATTTTCAACAGCATTGACATGGGGAAATAAAACAAACGTGTATAAAACCCCTCCCACAAAAATTGAGGATCTGAAGAACAGAATAACAGAAGAATGCCAACGTATTTCTCGCGATACATTTGTTAAAGTAAGAGCGGAATGTGAACAGAGATTAATAAAATAAGTAGCCACACAATCATTGTGTATTATATCCCCATGTGAATGCTGTTGAAAATCTAGGGTAACAAGTAATTTATTTTAAACTATGAAAAAACTGTTTTTTACCCATAACTTCTTCAAACATCATCGGATTTTAAAAAATAAAAATGGGTTGTATTCGCAATAACATCAGCTTTAAAATGATGTATCACAAAGGGGGTATTCCCATTTGAAATTTTAAAGTTAGGGGTGGTGGGGGTTACAGGGGTGAATTTGTCAACATGACCTGTACGTCAAAGAAGTTCCCCTAGGAACAAAAATTGACGGGTTCCGGCGATTTCTGATTTTTTTCGTAGTTTCGTAGTTTTAAAAATATTAAGGGTGGACTGTTTTCAAATGAACACAGTGTATAGGCACAGCGACGTCAGTCCAGCTCCATACTGACTGGCACATCGCACGACAAGCCACAGTGGCATAGAATGAAACGAGTTCTTAGCCAATACCACAAAAACGTTAAAAAAGAAAATGCAGTTAATTTTGACTTACATGTAAAAAGGGGTTACATTGAACATTTTTTTTTATGTTTCATTGAACAATATTCGTAGTTGTGATTCAATCCCAATAAAAAAAATACTATTATTTGTGGACAACTATTATAAGGATCATTGTGGATATGTTGAATTATAAATTCTACAACGGGACCTCGAGATATATGCAAAAAATTTGATGTTCAATGTTACCCCACGTACTCGAAAAAATGTGACTTTTTTTTCTTCAAAAAATAAAAAGTACTTAGGAGTCAGGTTGTAACATGTTTAGTTCAATGTGAGCCAAGCTATTTGTGGGATACGTCTTGCACAAAGACTGGTACAAACAAAAGTTTGAAGGTTATAATTTGTCTTTCTTTCTTCTTCAGATACAATTTTTTTTTAATAATTATTCCAAACTAAGTCTCAATTTTATAAAAACGTAAAAGTATACTATCTTGCTGACCCGCCAAAAAACGGTCAGTCATAAAAAAAGTCTCTATACGCAACTTATGCAACAAAAGAATGTTTGTTGTAAAATTGTTCAAAGATACCCCGGAGTTAAATGCAACCCCGTTTTACGATAATTTCAAAATATTGGTATTTATTTGCATATAATTTCCCAAATGTATAGCTAGTCTCAAGTGCTGAAATATATTATTTATTTGTGGCGATTTCAAATCAATCAAAATAAAATAAATAATGCACATGGAAACCAGCCCATATTTTATGAAACTATCATAATCAATTAAGAAATTTTCAATAAAAACGATGTTAAAAAATAATTATATTGGTCCGATTTGCAAACAAAGCAATGAACTTTATCATACTAAAAGGTAGAAGGAATTTGAAGAAGTGATATTGAGAAAGAACAAAGTTTTAGGGCCGCTTTCAAAAGTAGCTTGTTAAATATTTACCTGTGAAATGAAATCCCGGCGGGCTCTTGCTTTTCACTTCTGCTTTTGCAACCAAACGCTGAACAATACACCATCGTAAGAGTATAATGTTCCCCTTAGTCACTGTTACTTTTAATTCACAAATTCTCAAAATTAACTCACAACGTACTCGCTTTGTTTGCCACATATAAAATGGCCGTCGTTCAAAACGACGTATAACAAAATCTACACACGGCAGGGTAGGCCAGCGCGCTGTGCTCTCCCTTTCCTAAGGTTTTTAATCAGTTTTGCCAACTGTCGCAAAACTCAAGTTCAGAAAATTTTCACGGAAAATATTAGTTGACCGGCAACATGAATCATATAATCATAGGTACTTATTTACCATCATTTCACCCAAAACAATTCAACTCACACACTATAATATTGAAAATTTATGTTGCGCACCGTTGCTTCGCTGTTGACTGCCACACCTCCACAAATAACTATGAATCATGTTTACCTCGCTGTTAGAAATTATTTGACTTCTCCGTAATAAATTCAAGGGGCAGCTACTCTACGTACATTTTTAACGACGTAATTCACGCAAGACGATTTGGTAACATCTTGTATTTCATTGTTAGTGTCTCACTCCGATGGGATTAATGTCTTTTCCAGAGGCTCGGTCGTTTCGTATTTCATTTTTAATGGCAGTAAATAAATGCTTTGTTCACGTGTAACACACTTGTTTGTCAATAGGTAGCTGTTTCCACGTTCTTATTAAATTGTATGCTTGACATAGGCTATAATAAGACACCTGATCAAATATGCATGTCCTATTTAGATTTATTATGGTTATGTAATCACGTACTTACCTACATGGTGGTCTATAGTTCTGGTTCTGTTAGCACATAATATTGCATAACGTTTTTGCTAGTGATACAAAATACAGAGGATTCTATATTACCTATAGTTTGCTAATAGTGGGTTGCTGGGTGAATATGTTAAGTTCCAAATCATGATAAGTGATTTTTCCAAAACTATAGTTTAGTCTTTGAATTGATTCATAGCCACATTAAATACGATTTTAAATCATATGATTGCTCCATCCTATGTATGTTAGTATGTATATTATGTAGGTATAGGTTACCTCGGCTTCTCTACTCTGTGCGGGTCAATAGGGTATAGGATTGGCGGAACTATAGCCACACATACCAAACGTTGATCACGACAGCCGGGATGTTACGTAATTCATTAGCCAAAGATAATTGGAACTGTCTAGTATAGCGATTCAGCTGGACCCAAGGGGTTATCCAGAGGGGGGCCAAGTGCCCCGAAACGTAACGTATCCCGAACATTTTGTTTCGTAAAAATACTCCTCTCTATACCAGAAATAACTGCCAAAAATTTTTGTCGAAAACTCACTTTATATCCGGTATTTTTTCCCACAAGTAGAACGCCAACGAGTTGCTTATATGAATAGAAAGCTCCGAAGTAACTTTCAATAATAAGGTTGAACACGGACGATGAAATGCGGCAACATTGCTCACCTCAGAAGATGTTTCCTTGGAATCAGTGTTGAGTTACTCGTGTGCTATAAGTTTGATTTGCCCCACCGAGCAGTTCTGCCTATAAGACGCTATTACATGTAAACAATTAACAACTGTATGGTTTACTTTACGAGGTGGTTAAAATTTTGGCACTTATTTCTGTATTCTAGAATGAATCAGTAAATATATTTAGGTAAATTTTATTTCAACTAAAAAATGTATATTGAGGTGAAAAAAAAAATGTTCCGTGGCCGTGTGTTTTCATATCGGTTCCCTATATTATAGTTTGATATTGGTACTATTTATAGTAACATTTGCTATCATCTGAGAAGAGTACCTAGATGTTTCAAATTCGCTGACACCCTGCGTATGTGTATCTATGCGAAGGCCAAATCTCAATAATCGAAGCCCATATTCCCTGTAGTAGAGTTCGGCAGAGTTTAATGTGTTAAGATACTCTAGACCCCATGATGTATGAAATAAGGTATATTGATTTAGCGAGCGGCAATAAATCACAACTGGCAATATAACTTTATTTTCGTAGCGATGGGGGTGTTTCCCAAAAATTATCGCACGCGATGGGGTGTTACGCACAAATTATCGGGCAAACTTTTTCTGACAGCGTCCGAGGGCGAAAATAAAATACGGCGTGCTGCGATTAACTAGAAATTATTGCACTGATTAACCCGAAAATACGGTGGCGTGCGGGGAAATTGTGACGGCATGAAACATCAATGTGGGTTTTCGGATGCTATTTTTTTCCACATATTACAGAGTAGCTATATCTGTGTCTTAGGCTATTGAATAATAATATCGTTTACTTCTGTGTAGGAAGCGTGGCCTCAACCGAACCGCCCCACGCTCCTACCTTTGGTACAAACCAGGGACTTTAAAATAAGGGGACCCAGCATGTCACATAGGAAAAGTGAAGCCTTGAGGGGAAGTTTGTTTTCTGTATACTCCAAGGAGACCACATAAGTGGGCTGGTACAAGGTTATGTTATAATAATATGTCAGTGTCCAACTGCCATCAGGTTTTATGTGACATGCCAGTGCCATAGATTCCAAAGGAGGCAAAATATTTCCCATCATAGTTCACAATTTTTAAGATTTCTAACTTCCAGATAGTCAATTAAAGGTAATGCGGCCGCCTGTAGTAGTCCACATAATTGCAACCAGATTTTTCTTGTCTCACCTTTAGTAATCCTACAAATCCCATTACGTGGGCATTACGTATAAGTAAGTAGTTCAAAACATTCAAATGGTATTTGGTAAATTTTAAATTATTAAGCAGGTAGCTTCAGTCAGGTCTTTTTTTAAACAGTTTTTATCTACAACTATAAGTTTATTTTACGTTTGTGAGGTACCTCGGGAGAGAAATAAAATTGCAAAATCTTTATAATGAGCACCGAGAAAAACTACATGATTAGAACTAAGTACAAGACCTAATCTTATTAGTCCATGCCGAAATCTGTGAAAGTTCTTTGGATAGATACATTCAACAAGGGAAGAAAGTTCAAGTACATACCTATACCTACATATTCCAAATGCTGCACAAGGTGCAATAGCGACAAATTCTCAAATAAGCAAAATCGGCACTGATTTACCATACTTATATTACTTAAATTCCTGGAAATAATTGCAGGAAACCAAATTCAAATATAAAATAAATTTGTTTCATTTGACAGTTGTCATATTCTGTGTTTGTTGACACAACATTGTCAAGTCTAATTTTTAGAAATCATGGAAACCATTATTAATTTTTACTAACACTCAAAGTACCTGTTATATTCATAAATTCTCCAATAAAATGGCATCATTGAGACCATTAGAATGAGGCCTCACTTTAAAGGGTCCCTGGTACAAACAATGTCCTTTTCAACATACAATAAAAATCTCTCAAATGTGGCTCGCTCCTTCTCGTATTATCGAATAATATTGCGAGCTGGGTCATAAACGTGACTACTGGGAGGGACTAAACACAAATCTTATGGAAATATCTCATCATGGATTCGCAGTTTTATTATACGCCAATGGGGTTATTAATGTATCATAACAGATTTTTTATATGAGCTAGGGAGCGCTAAGCTCTGACGCTCACGGACAGAATAAATTTGTTTGTGTAATCTGTGTAGTCAAGTTACTAGAGGCAATACTGAACAAATCCTCAAAACAATAATGATAGGTCGTGTATTTTGTGCGCAGTTTTAATTGATGTATAATATCTACTTTTTTGGACATTAAATTGATATTTAAAAAAGAAGAAATGAAGCAAAATCAAAAGGCTAATTAAAAAGTAATAAATTAACTTAGACCATAATATTTTTATCCTCAGAGCAGAAAAATGTTTCTCCAGAAATTTAAAGACCACAAAAAAATTATCGATCTTTTAGGATTTCCTCAATATTTCTACATTTTTTGAGACTTCCATGAAACGTAAAAAATAAGTAAATTTACGATAATAAATTGTGCAACTGGCAACTGCGCACCAGCCTTGACGCGCGAGCTTACCAGATGGCTATGAAAGCGCAGATAATAAGGGATTTTAATACACTTTTATTAATTTAATACGGTACTAAGGATTATTACTTGATCTCACAGCCAGGACCGCGTATGAGTAGAGAGTGAATTGTATTTACGTTTCTCTATTCTAATACTGCAACATGTTTCACCTTGGGGATGCAGCACGGTGATTATTTAAACACTTGCTCAGTTTTATGAGCCTCAGTTTTATTAATTTGCATAAATTTAATTTAAATATACATACATTCGAAAAATATTTACCAGCTGCTCCATAGTTCCATAAATGTTTCAAATGAAATACTTCATTTGGTCGGTTTGCGGAGCTGTTTAATTCATGCTTCCTGCAGTCCAGATGTAATAAAAGTTCTTTCCGTTAGGGAGTTGAGGCAAACTATGCATATATTTTGCCAGGGTTGTTTTAGGTGCAAAAACCGGCCGATAAACTATATTAACTGGAATTCAAATCCACTGTAAGCACTCCAAGTTTCACAATAAATAAGTTTTGACAAGTACCTACTCCTACATGATAACCCACGCATGAGTAGGTATGAGTAGGTACCTACCATTCCTCCTAATTTCTTTTTTAAATTTATATTTTGAAGAAAAAATATTTCTGTTTATTTTTTAAAAAGTTGCAGGGTAGAAATAATTACATTTTTTCGGGTAAAATATAAGAAAATATTAAGAAATTTTGGGGGGGTGATACTCTTGGATGGACCACCCGGTACCTATGTACCGTTAAAATTTTGTTTGGCTACCTAGGTATAGGTTATATTTAGTTTTTTAAACAACAACCAACTGGTTTTAGCGGTATGCCAGAACCATAAATACGATGGCTCCATAATTAGGCACCTTTCTTTCTTATTGGTTTTTTCATATTGTCCCATTTGATACCTAAGATAAGTGCGCAGTAAGCAAGAAGTACTCGTTATTCTTTTATTGAAAATTTTAAAGTGTTAAAAATGTACCTTTATTATTTTTAATTGCTCACGCCATAAGGCAACTGAACTACATAGACGAGCAGGAAGCGAGTCCTCCCGGTTGGCTGCTGCAAGTGGGTCCGGTGGGTACGGCGCAATTGGGCGCAGTAGGCAACAGCGGGGCATCGTGGTACGGTAGCCCTACTTTTGGCGAAGCCCAAATCTTAAGAGCGTTGCAGCGCTGTCTCACCAGGCCCTCCGTTGATTTGACAACTTTGTGTTGCACAGATGATGTACGGCCTCAGAATCTATAATGTTCTTTCTTTTTATGGTAATATTATATCGTTTGGCGAATGCGCCGGTGTTGCGAAAGTGGGTGTGTCGATAAATAGGCCTGGCGAGAATAATTGAGAGTGCCAGGATTACGAAGTCGCGGTAGGCGGGTGTCGCGTAGGGCACGCGACAATAGGCATTAGAAGCAAATTTCAGGCAATGCTCAGGTGCTAAGGTTGATTTACCCTAAGTTTTAAAGTTCGCCAAAAAAAACTTTTTCGCATTTTCTTTTTAGTAGGTGTCTCCTATTGCGTCGAGGGGTCAACAGCTGACTAAAATCCGTACACCAGAAATCCATTTTTGCGAAATAAATCCACGGAAATCCACGGACATCCACAGAAATCCAAGGAAATCCACAGACATCTACGGAAATCCACAAAATTCAAATTCGCCGAAACTGCATTTAGCGCTGTAATTAAACATGGATTTTTTAATCGTTACGGTTAAAAAAGTTATTAGTTAATAAAAAATAATGCATGTCCTCTGTGCACGAGTGTGTGCATTTTGCTAGGTATAGGTTTACTAAATACCGCGTTAAATACATACAGGGGTATTCAGTTATGATTACCCCCCTCCCCCTTTAACTTTTTTATTTCTTACCTTACACCTTACACATCTCCCAAACGCGACATTCAATTGTTTTTCTGATAAGTGCACAGAAATGAGAAGAACTTTTCCTAAAACTTTTCTATTTTCCATTTTTCGATACGGTAATAAATAAAAAAGTTAAAGGGGGCAATCATAACTGAATACCCCGGTACAGGGTGATCATTTTTAGACGCCCAGCCTCTGTTCGTGGAAAACGGTCAAAGTTATGGAGATATTATATGGGAGATGATACAGAGTGTATAAAGGAATAAATTGGCCCATTTAGCAACTCTCTGTAAATACGACGCTAGGCGTCGCGACGCCAAGAATTTTTTTTCCATCAACATACCACTTTTGTTACATCGTTCAAAAACCCTAATTTTTCAAAACATTTTTCATTAATTCCATTTTTCTTTAACCTTTTCCATTAAAAAGTTATTCTTCAAATATTAATTTTTGTTAATCGCTATTTCCAGGAATGATGTAGCGTTTCTCAATACTTTTATCACAGAAAATATATTCAGAACAGAGAGCTCCTTAATGACAGCTGTCAGATGGACTCCAACTTTAAAGCTCAATATTTTCTAAACGCTTTGATATTGAGGTCCACTATTAAATGTTGGCTAATCTACGAATTGGGAAGATTATATTTTAGGAAAATATCATTTCATAAGAAATGCAATCTGCTTGTTTTTGGAGTCTGTAGTTGGAGTCCATTTGACAGGTATTGTTAAGGAGCTTTCTGTTGTTAGACTATATTTTCTGTGCTTTTATTTTTGGAGATATTCTCCTTACCTTTTATTTGTTTGAGATTTCTTCAAACCGCGTCTTTTGACCTCTTCTTACCGTTGTCAACATGCAAATCCAAGTCCGGCTATGATTTTGTATACCCCAATATTCACTAAATGCATTTAGCGATTTTTTTGTTTATAATCTGACACAGCGTTAATTAGTACCACACAGAACCCCCATATTATACCAAATTATCTGGCAAGTCAAGAGTCAAGTATGCCAAGGAATTACCTGGTGTGTGAAGATCCGATAACAAATATACAAGTTGATTTTCTCTGTGCCAGCTCAACGTGCTGAATTTTTTAAAACTTTATACGGGTGAAATGCACCCTAGAATTATTATAAATTGTTGAAAATGAATTAATAAATGAAAATAGAATTAATTTTTTACAAAGTTATGCATTTTTCTATGAGTTTCTGTTGTGGCACACTACTCGCCTTAACTCATCTCGACTTACTGATTGGAAGGCTTGTGTAAATGTTATATGTAGTTCGTTTATAATTGCTGCGGTGGTTTTGATACACCTAATCGATTTTTATCGCTCTTGTTTATAGGTAAAGTTAAAAAAAATTAGCACTTTCAGTTGGCACCTGTATAATTGTTATTGGATCTCCAATACCCTGTGTGGTCCTGTTGACCATTCAACTGTTTTGAGGTAATTCCATGGCATACTTGACTCTTGACCCGCCAGATTCCTTTAAAATTCCTATTTTGCTAAATTTGTTCACCCTGTAGAATACAACTCCCTGTATATTTTTTGTTCAAATTTGGTATATAGGGGTTCTGTGGTGTCCTGATTAACGCTGTGGTGTCCGATTTTAAACAAAAAATCGCTAAATGCATTAAGTGAAAATTGGGGGTATAAAAAATCATAGCGAGTCCTGGGTTTACATGTTGACAACAGTAAGAAGATCAATAGACGCAGTTTAAACATCTTTCAAACAACTAAAAGATCAGGGGAGTATCTCCAAAAATAAAATCATTGAAAACGCTAAGTCATCCCCGGGAATGGCGATTAACAAAAATTAATATTTTAACGCATTAATGAATAATAAATTTTTAATGGAAGAGAATAAAGAAAAGTGGCATTAATGAAAAATGTTCAGAAAAATTAAGGATTTCGAACGACGTAAAAAAAGTGGTATGTTGGTGGGAACAAAATATTTCTTGGTGTCGCGACGCCTAGCGTCGTATTTGCAGAGTCGCTAAATGGGCCAATTTATTCCTTTATACACCCTATATCACCTCCCATATATAATATCTCAATATATTTGGCCGTTTTCTACCAGTAAAAGCTGGACGTCTAAAAATGATCACCCTGTACATATTAGCTGGATACACACGTAACCCATATTCCACGTGTCAGATTAAAATTTCCACTGTGATGTATCACTTTATACATTCGTGGTATCAACTATAGCTACGAGTATCGCTAGTTACTTACCTGGTAATTATTTTTTACGCACTCACGTATACCCGTACGTACACAAGATAAGTCAAATATAAACATAGACAGAAACGGGACGAAGCAAAGTGCGCGCGCATTTGCGCATGCGCATTTACAGTAAATGATTTACTACTACGACATCCACGGAAATAGAATAATAATAATAATTCTCACCCTAACAATACTCCAAACTAGGAGTACCCCAGAAGCAACCACATGTTTGTGCGGGGGAGGGGGGCAATTACTATTATTTTGTCTTCGTTGCCATTTGCGACTAGGGCCGACTTTTTCCCGATAGAACTAGGATAGCATTCGCTCAAGTACTACTGAAAACCCTAGAAAACCGTAGTAATCCCAGTGAGTGTAGGACAATTAGTGAATCACACGGGTAAAGCCTATTTAGGAGCAATACCGTGAACCCACATTTGTCCAGTGCTCTTGGCCATAGCGGTGTTTTTATTTAAAGACATATATGCATGTGCCTGCCTCGAACTGAGGTCTATCGAACGCAGGAAAACATGCAGTCTAAAAAGTCAGCGCCGGTACAAGCGACGCCACCGCGGCCCCCAAATCCACGTAAATCCACAGAAATCCACAGAAATCCGCAGACATCCAAAGACATCCACAGACATCTACCGACATCCACAGAAATCCACGGAAATCCAAGGACATCCACAGGAGTGTACTCCAGAAATCCACAGTTGTTGACCCCTCGTACTGCGTGGTTAAAATGTTTTTCATCATGACTGAGTCACCCTGTATATTATAACGATCCTTGGACAGCAATGCAATTCGACTGTTGGGCAAAGTAAATTTTAAAAATGTCCACGTGATTCTCCGTCTTAGTTAATTATATTTTATCGTTGGGTATTATTTGGATTTCCCTTTCAGACGCAAAATTTATATGGCTGGTCACTAGCCACCAATTAAATTTAACAACTAATTTTAAATACATAACCATAAATAACAAATATTATATTTACTGCCGTCCATTGATAGGCCGCTTCATATTTGAATTAATTATTATAATCTTTTAGATATACCAAATAAATTCCCAATTTGTGTAAATTATTAAATATACAATATACAAAAAATATATATATTATCTACACCGCAAAAATTATGATGATATTATGATATACGAGTTAAAAAAACACATATTGGGAAAGGAATAAGTCCTACTACTGATCCTCGTTGAGCACTAACATCTACACCATCATACCTTTAATAATTCTTCTGTATTGGGAGCAGTAGAATTATTATACTACCGAAAATTCGTTAAAATTTGTTTACTCTACTCTTTCTGAAACTACAATTGGATATGAGATGATAATTAACGTCTCAACATACAACAAAGTAGAGTTTAGCAGCTTTTGGAACAAATTATTTTCGGTAACTGACAAAGTGAACCAGCATCCAATATCTAAAATGGATTGCATGGTTACATGCTGAATCGTTCAAGGGTGTGTAGATCGATTAATACAAGTGTGCATTTGAGACGAAAACAAGTACAGACCTCGGAGCGCCACCAACTTGAGGAGTGCCCAGTTGTGGCCGTGCTGAAACCACGGCAGGCTTACAAGCGCCTATACACAATAATCCATTTATTAAAGCCTGTTTTACAAATAACAATTTTCGTCCAACAAATCCCCCAATAAATCTTACCATTTGTGTCATTTGTGGGCAAAACTAATTGCTACTTTATCATAATTTAAAACAATGCCACGGTTTAATGGATGCTCTCTTAGTACCCACCAAAAAATGTGCCCATTTTATTGTAGCGAGCCGTGGCCTCGAATCCTGTACCTTCATGTTTTAGGTATTTTTTCCCAACATACTACATTAGAAATATTGAAAATGTCTTGCAAGGTATCGGTATCTTGCACATTTTTCACATTTTTAAAATTTTCTAGTAGGTATGCATTACAGCTATAAATAAAAAAAATTAAGCGTTAAGAGAGCACACAACAAACCATGGCTTTTTCCAAATTCTGATAAACTAGGTTTAAAGCAATCAGTTTTTCCCACAAATTTCATTAAGAATTTTTTCGGTAACTCTTGAAACAAAAAAGTTACATGCCGAAGAAATTTCGGCGATTTTCGGAATTTTGAAAAATATTTCGGAAAGTAGGCCATGGATCTCAAGTGTGTTTTTACGCAAAGTTAGCTCATCAAAAAAGCAATATTTTTCAAATAAAGTTTTCAGAAAAATGCATATTTGTCCTGTATTTTTGTCCTTAACTTTTATAAACTGTATATAAATTCTGAAGCTAGATTCGGATTCTCCAGAGAAAACTGCATCATCCTGGTTTTAGGCTGGTCTCTTCGTTTCAAAAACTAAAGATATAATCGAACTTTATTTGAGACACCTATAATATACCCCGAAAAAGTTTCTCTTTTTCTATGCGAAAAACACAATTCTATTGTACTTAGAAAAATAGTTACCTATTTGTTTAACTAGTGCAGAAAGTGCATATTTGTTGCACGAGGCATGAAGTTTTCAGCTCGAGACGCAGTCCAGGTAACTGATGGACAAATTTCATTTCCAGTATTTTTTTGAATTTTGTTTTCATTGCCTGTGAAGGTCTCAGATTCTTCACTTAAAACTCTTTTTCGAATTGTTGTGAAGTTTCCGGTACTGGTACTTGGTTCACCTTCTAGAATTTGAGCAGCTACCTATTTCATTTTTTTTTAGAAATTGAAATTTTACTAAAAGTATTTACACCAACAGGTTGAACGGAGCATTTTCCGTTATATCTTATAAAGAATCTAGTGTGACTGGTAGACTGGGGACGAAGGGATGCATTTTAGCGATACATTTCAATAAAATTGAAACTTTTAATTTTACCGCCTATTACAAATAATGATCGAGGTTTGTTTGTCTTGCTATCGGGAATTTTCACAGTTATGATAGAATCCATGTCGTTAATATCATTTGTAATATCATTTAATGGTAATTTCTGTAACTCGACTCTGCGGCATGTTCCTGCAATGCCAAATACTGCAACTATCTATAACAATACACAAGTACCTAAGTAGGTATAAAGTTAAGAATCGGCCAAGTGCGAGTCGAACTCGCACACGAAGGGTTCCGTACCACCGTACAATATTTAACACTACATATTTTTAAAAAATACTTTAGTAAAAATAATAAAAAAAAGAAATAAAAAAGCTTGCCCCAGAGCGTGGTTTCGAACGCCGGACCTCTGGGTTATGAGCATAGCACGCTCCCGCTGAGCTACTTTCTTGAGAAATGTTCGATTGTAGTTTTGCCGTATTATCATTCTTAACTTCTTAACAAAAATCGAAACTATTACATTACCTTTATTTTTTGCTTCTATTATTTGTTTTTCTAGCGGCCATGCACACTCTGTGAAAATTTCAAGTGTCTACCTATTACGATTCAAAAGATACATACATAAGGCATAGTTGGTGTCCCGTGGGGTTTTCTAAAAAGATTTTATATAAAAATACAGCGCGGCCGTACCTGAAAAAGTCACATATGGATAACAGATGGGCCTCCAAAGAGAGCCCCCAAAGTCCTCAAAGTCCAAAATCGGTACGAAATTTGGAAATTCTCCACACCAAAACAATACCAAATGTCAATCGATGTTTACGAATAAGTATCGGGGGGCGGGGCTTGCGCGTCGGCTACTATGTATACAGTATGATCCCGGGGACCTCGCCAAATCGCGAAAAAAAGGCGGCCCAAACGGCCGAACGGCTTTATCGATCGGGGTGCTCTCTGGCAGGCGAGAGGCCCGTATCCTTCGGTGGCCCCACGAGAAAATTGAACTTGACCGGCGCCCTCCCTTCCAATCGCTAGCCATTTTTCCCGAAAAAAAAAACGGGGAAAAAAATCCGGGGGCCGAATGGCTCTTCCGATTCGGACGCCCTTCAATAGGGTTGTTCCCCTTGAGCTCGGACGGCCATACGCCAAATTTGGGCTCGAAATATCGAAAACTGCGTCCTGTAGACGAGAGCATAAGTACACGTGTTACTACACAGGAGCGGGAGCCACAACAATGCCTATGGTCCGGCAGGGCCGGTAGGCGCTTGTTAACAAGAACGTCCGGAGTAATTCTGAAAATACGGGGAAAGTTACTACGAAAGCCTAGGTATTCAAATATTCAAGCAATGGTGGAATTCAAATTTTTGGGTAGATTAGCCTACTTTGTGTGCACTGTGCACTGAATTAATAAAATAAATCTTAAACATGTGAATTAGTGTTGTAAGATAATGAATTTATTTTTAAACGAGTAATTCTTATAACATGAACAAAACGTAATAATTATCACAAGAAAATGACAGTTTTGAGAGAAAAAAACTAAGGCCAAGCTTTCTGAACATTCTTAGTAACTTTTTCCGTATTTTCAAAATTATGGGTAGTTTATATAAATATATAAATAAATCCTCTATATACCTAATTGATTTAAAACATTTTCACACCACTTTAGTTTGAGACCAAACAGGAGCGATTTCCATAACATTACTTACACCTCTTGTGATCTCAATCGCCAGGCACACTGTATGTCTGCCGTTTTCAAATTTTTAAAAATTCCGTTTTGTATAGACGTGGAAAAAGGGCACAGCGTCATACGAACAATTACATCGTGAATTTATGCGCTTCATTCAGGGCTTGTCGCAGTGAAAACGAAATTGAATCCAATATTAAACTTTTCGCTATCTATAATGAAATCTTGATTGAGGAAAGTATATCGCCGGGATAATAAAAATCTGAGGTTCCCGGGTCAGAGCAGCAGTCCTCCCAGATAATATGAAAAAGGGAGCCCGCTATGGGACACCAGCCACCGCCGCCTAGGATTTACCTCCCAACTCCATCTAACCGTCTCCGATTTTTCAAATTGAAAGAGTTAATGAAGATAGTTCGGTGGGATTTCTCCTGGTACGTAAGGAAATTTTCATCTCCGCTGAAGGAAATTAGGAAATATATCCGGATTGCAGTGGGTACATTTTTGTTTCTTGTATTATACGTGTCACAGGAATGAGATAGAAGAGAGATGGAAAGAATGAAGTTTACTCAAGTCTAACCTTTTGAGAAATTGCCAATTTTTAAAATCGTAGTGTAGTATTAAGAAACTGAACGAATGGTGTTGTCAAAAGCCCCTAAATATTTCTTATTTTTCAAATTAACTTAGGCAAATTAGATTGTATTTAGTAGGTACCTGGGTAAGTACCAAATTTTTGCCAGTTAAATGTGTTTGTATAAGAAATAAATGTTTTAGAACCTCATCACTTCAATCTGTGTCTTTTTAGAAAATATACACTCTATATGCTACCCTACAGGAAAATACTTAATTATTAAAACAAATTTGTTCCTCTGTTTCATAACTTTTTTAATTTGTAATAAATACCTACAAAATACTGTTTTGTACTTATTAAAAATGTGTTTTTTTCTACCTACTAATGGTGCAATATTACTGCACAATATAAGCCTTATCGAGCATAGAGTGGCCAGTGGCGTACATAGGGGATTTACTTATACTCGTTTTGCTCGAAAAATATCAACGCCATGTTTAATCGAAGAAGCAAAGGCATTTTTTATGTAAAAATTTGTTGTGAACGAAAAATGGCCCTTAGCATTTTTTCGTAACTGCCACCGTTTTACGGCAGTGACAATTATTATTGATGCAACTAATAAGGGGGCCATGAAGCTCTGATTTCCAACCAATGATGGAAACACTAAGTACCTACCCAGCGCGCACCATTAATCTTGCGCGAATCCCAAAGTAAAATTTGTAGAATTTTAAGAAAAGACCACCATATTATGCCTGTGCAAAATCATTGACCGAGGGAACCAGAAAAAGGGTATCTAAATTTTTCAGATGGCGTTTAGAAGCTAATGATCGAGATCCAATAACTATTCGTTATGAACATTCTTTATACGGATAAAGCGAAATTTACTCGCCGCTGTATCGTGAATTTTCACAATATATAAAAAATATATATTAAGTACAAATAACTTTTTGGCCCTGAAGAAGTTCCAAAATAGGAACGAAAACTTGGCTTATTTGAAAAGAAGTTAGATAAAGTCTTTGGATTTGAACCCGTGATATTCCTAAGTACTAAATTGATATACTAAGAGGAATCAATCAATCATCGAAGCAATCAATAGCACGCCCGAAGATGCGGGACAAAGCCACTGGTCTTGATCACGCCACAATTACCGAGATCCGCTATCATCCGTCTCCACAGCATAGGTTTATTAACTGAAAACATTGGTCAAGAAAAAGTGACAGTCGACTCTACAGTACTGTTTCGGTACGGTGATCCTTCATCAGTATGGCTCACCCAACTAGCAAGTGCTCGAGCAAATGGTATAGACAACGAGTCTAACGATGACATTACCAAGTAATCAATTAATCACCGAAGCAATAAACTGATCATGGAGTATTATAACAATAGCACGCCCGAAGGTGCAGGACAAAGCCTGATCTTAAACAACAAAGACTCACGCCACAATTACCGAGGCACGATATCAACCGTCTCCACGGCATTGGCACAGCTTGTTAGGGTAAGCTGTGGCATTGGTTAACTAACCGCAAACATTGGTCAAGAAAATTCCCTAATCACCGAAGCAATCAATTGATCATGAAATATTGTAACGATAGCACACCCGAAGGTGCGGGACAAAGCCAGTTGGAATGATAGTAGGTATTCGAGGGTTGAGTTGGTTGAATATGGATAATCGCAAAAAGCTCCATTTCACCTGCTTCGTGTATGTTATTTTCATCACCACTTATCTCACGATGCGGCTTGTCAGAAGAGCAACATCGCACAATCGAAACACTCGCCTTAGAAACCTTTTAGCTCTAGCTCAGCCCCGTACATCATTATTTTTTAGAAAGTGCATCTTTTCATACCAGGCTTATACAGTGGTGTTCGTGATGGGCTTAAGAGTTTTGGTTTTACGTGGTTTAAGAACGAATATAGAAGTGTACTCTTGACCTCCCAATAAATGTAGATACACTTTTTGTATGTGTTTTGATGTTTTGTTTGTATCAGTCACAGTGCTGTGTTGTCAGCAAACAATTAAATACTTATTTTTATTTTTTAGATAGGTACTGTAAGCATGTTAAAGTGTTAGTTAGATACTGTAGTAGGTACTGAGTTTAGATATGGGAATAGCCACGTGTCTAAATCTTGTTATCTTTTCTTCTGTTTTTTTCTTTTTTTTTTCTTATGTTTTCTTTTATACACATAAATGTAATATTATATTATTATTATTATTTCTTAGCAATCATTCCACGAACGGATTAAATTAATTTTAAGTTAAGAAATGACCTATTTATTAAACTACTGATATATTAGGAGAATCTTAAGTTGACATTTAACTGTTATTACGACAGTTTCGGCCCGGCTATAGAAACTGGTTATAATATACGACTCGATACATCGATACAAAGGAATAAAACACACATGTATCAAATACTGTTTATTGAGAAAAAATTGACAACAATAAAATCGAATAACTTTTACCTACTTGGATAACGATAACAAAATTTACAGGAAGAACGTGAGGTAATAATTACAAGTTTTAATAAATTGAATAAATTAGAAGGTTATAAAATTAAAATGCAAAAACAAGATAAATACCGTCCGGACAAACTTAACAATGACAAGTTAAAGTCCAAAAACTCATAGATTCAAAAAGTTCTGCACGTACGAGTTTAAGAATGGAACGCTTTAAATGAAAAACACCTTAAGTGAAAGTTCGAGGTACTTGTAAGTGACAAGCAGTCTTCGCTGAGTCCCGATGAATTTACAAATCAGGCTCCCCTCGTCAGGGTTAAAATGGTGACCAAACCATTAACAGTCTGACAGCTGTGGTAGTGGCATTGATGTTGCTAGCTCAGTTTGTTGCCAAGTTCAGCTGCACTCAACTGCACTGTACCAGATTTTCTACAGATCTTCAATGCGTGCTCTTTCATGTCGCTTACTTGGTGTTTGTTCCGGTGCAAGTGAGGGTGAAAAGATTTTAGACGAATTAAACAGTGGTGTTAGACCCACAATATACAGTGTGTCCCAGGATAAGTGTAACGAGAGGTGTAAAAGACCAAAAATTTTCGAGTTCGAATTTGGCCATTTGGGGTCCAGGCCTGCTTGCCTAGAAAATAATGTTCACCATATTTTTAATTTTGAAAAATAAAGTAGGCCCTGACAGGGACGACTTAATTATTTTCTGTATAAGTTAAGTGCCCTTTCTCGACAAGATATCGAAAATTTTCATTATAAGAAGTTGCTGAGAATTGAAAATTATGTCCCTATGCCAATTTTCAAAATAATTGGCATACTTTGATTTTTGTCCACTTTATTTCCTATAAGTAGGTTAACTATCCTTGTCTTTTAAAATATCGAAACATTTCATTAGAAAAAGTTATTCAGAATAAAAAAGTATGCAAGAATGTGAAATTTGAACTCAATCGGCCTACTATGATTAGTTTGAAATAATGTCTTTAAGAAAAAGAAAATGAAAGTAGGCCAATTATTTTGAAAATTGACACAGTGTCATAGCTTTTAATTCTAAGCAACTTTTTCTAATGAAATTTTTCGATATTTTAAACGACAAGGATAGTTAACCTACTAATAGGAAATGAAATGGACGAAAATCAAAGTAGGCCAATTATTTTGAAAATTGGCACAGGGACATAATTTTCCATACTCAGCAACTTTTTCCAATGAAATTTTTTGATATCTTGTCGAGAAAGGGCACTTAACCTACACAGAAAATAAATAAATCGTTCCTGTCAAGGCCTACTTTTTTTTGAAAATTAAAAATATGGTGAAAATAATTTTCTAGGCAAGCAGGCCTGGACCCCAAATGGCCAAATTTGAACTCGAAAATTTTTGGCCTTTTACACCTCTCGTTTCACTTATTCTGGGACACACTGTATAAACATTCAGTGATTGTTTACAATGAAAAATTAATGTAGAAATAATAATAACTTAATATTTTAAATGACTAAACTTGTATTTCAATGTCTCAAAACAAGATTAATTAACCCTTGACGTATAGGTATATTAAATAAATTACAACTTAGTTGGGCTAATTGCGAACCAAAAATAAATCAAAACAGTAAACAATGTTAAGCAACAATTTTATTAAATATTCTTAAGTGTTGACAAGAAAGATAATTCAATAAAATGAGGTCAAGATCCTCGAAAATTAATTAAATTTTGAACAAAAAAATTATTTGTACATAGTTAGTCAGCTAAAAAAAGGTGCAGCTCATCTTTGGTCCTTGAAATACAGAACTTACGATACTAAATTATGTTAAAAATATTTGACAACTATAAAAGGTATTACGATAACGAAAAAAGAAAATAAAGCTCTCCGTCCGGTATGTATATGAATATTTTATGCACCTTGACTCATGTAAATTGCCACAAAGGACAGGAAAAAGCAGCTACGTTTAATTCTCGATGTTAAGCAACTAAATTAAATTAAATCAAGAATTAAACGTGAAATATAGGAGCAAGTAGGTACCTACCAGGTGACTTTTAAACAGATTTGTTGACCAACAAAAAAATTATCAAAAAACTCACCTGCTACCTATGCTTCGGTCCTGTCCCAAGCCTTGCTCCGGAAAAGGAAGGCGCAGTTTTTCCAACAATGCGTTGCCCTTAACGTTCAAAATGTCCGTTCTCCCGACGTTCTTCGAAATTCCAACAAGGTCGACAATTCACATGAAAATAAGAAAATACGCAGTTAGAACAAATCACAAAAATTAATTTCATATATACTGCGCAGAAATTGCAACCCAACGTTCACTAGTAAAGATCAAGATGGAACAGAACTTTTGTAGGTAGGGGAAATGATATTTTATGAGCCTGCTCGTTTCACAAAACATCCAAGTTAAGCTCTTTGATCTGATGACGTCTGGCTCACAGAAAAACTAAATCTGAGCGCCAATTTTGATATATCCATGAGTGAACAACCAAAAGTACTTTATCCAGAGTGAAACAGTGTACCTTTTCTATTACCTTCGATCAGAGATGGTGATCGTACCCATATTTATAAAAATCGATATTTAGGCGTGCTACTTTTAGACGCCGCTAGATGCAGTTGAAAGCAACAAATATTCGAATATTTTGAAATTTCGTATTTTATCAACAAGCTTTAACATAAAAATTCCGTTACACTGTATTACCTACCGTTGAGGGAATTATTCCTTCACTCAACAGTATAATTACCAAATTCCCTACCACGATATCTCTCCATTCAAAATCATCATAAATTTCTTTAGACATTGCATTCGTTTTTGCTTAGGGCCGAACATTATAACACTTGATTTAGAAAACAATGGTTTATAGATAGAGAGCATTCAAATCAGAAATTCAAACGTAAAGAGGAATTCCTTAACTCTAAATATTGAAAAGAGTAGTTCAATTGAGTGTCATCAGCGTAGAAGTGCGAAGAACAATACTTAAGACAATTCTGAAAATTAAAGATGTATAGATGGTAAAAGGAAGTGGCCAACATCGATTCTTGTAGAACCGCTTGAACAATTGAACATCAAATAATAAAGTTACGGGGCTTAGACGTGCTTTTAATTCTACCCTATATATTTTTGCTTTTTGAAATATGCGCTTCTTCCCTATTACAACTATATATACCATAGGTCTACTACAACCGTTTTGAAGAGATGGGCGTTATTTTTTTTTAGATTTTGTATCGAAAATAGGAGTAACTATGGAAAAACCACCTTGAGGAAGTGCCACGTGTAAATTTTTTTACCAGATTAACATGACTACGTTTATCTTTTGACAACTCGATCGGCTTGAAATGAATCCGATTGAGTTATGTCAAATCTTTTATAATTCTACGTTTACATCATCAGTATTGAATCCTACGGTTTTCAATCCTCTCTAGGGACATTAACTTATTATACTTATTCCACAGTAGGTTGGTGCACATTCTGGCCAACTTCTGTTTGGAAATAGCGGCTGGACTTGAAATTTTAAATACGATTGAATTTCAATCTGTAGAGTTTACGCCGTCTATTTGAGTCCGCTCCAGTGAATTCAAACCTCTCTCAATCGGATCGAACGCGTCGAGATAAACGTAGTCCATAACTAAATTACTTTTTATTTTGAAAAATGTTATTAAAAGAACACCCTATATATTTTCCTCCCATAAATAGACAATTTCTTTCTTACCAGTATGTTCAAATTCAAAATTATTTACATCACTAAAAAAATCAAAATGTATGTAACAATGATTAATTTGACGCAAATATTCCATAAAAATATTAACTCTATTAAATGGGATCATCCATCTCTATAAAAGGAGGGTGTAGGTATAGAATAACCGCTTGAAGCACTTTAACTGAAGTCCAGTGATATTCCACCATTTTACTTCTAATATTAAATTCCGCCCGAATTCTTGACATCCTTGTATCTTGTTAATTAATTATAGGGAAGAAATACCAAATTCGGGACCCTCTTCAATTCCTATGGCCTTATTAAAATTACAGAGTTCTCTGGGAATTTTATTTAAACCGACGGGGGCCGTATTAAGGTTGGATGACTACGACGAAATCTTTTTCAACTTTACAATTGCCACTTCAGGTTACTATTATATAATATTATATTTATATAATATTATAACTTGTCAGCGATTATGAAGACCGGAGACCCCATTAACAAAAGTGATAATTAAAAAGGAACTACTCGTTGCAGTTAATTACGAGTACATTCTTGACTATCCGAATCCTTTGTAATATTAAATTCAATAATTGCAACCAGAGAAATAAAGTCACATCTAATATATTTTTGAACAAATTCAGAAAGCTCATGCTGGAATGTATGCAAATTCTCTTGTTAAAAAGTCAAAATCGCCCTTAAATTTCAAAACACAAAGAAAATCCTTCAAAAGGTACGTTTAGGGAGCCAAGCGAGACGGAGAGGAGTCCTCCCCTCTATCAGTGACTATATTATAGTCACTGCCTCTATCTAACGGATAATAGGTGGTACACTGATTCAAAATTATAGTCTCGTGATTCGAAATTGTTAAAATAAGATTGCGTTTCTGGGTCTCTGAACCTTTAGCGTGTGGCCCAATCCACAACGCGGCGCCTCCTTAATAAATATTCTATTAGCTAGCCCGGCATCCTAGTTATTCCTCGTATAAGCCGGAATTAACTAGCCATCAACACTTAATATACGTTCCGGGGGAAACAAAAGAACTGAATTATGCTATGTAAATGGGGGCCACCGGGTGTAATCCCGACGAAATGGGTTTTATTCCCGCCGTTTCGAGGAATCCGGCCGACCAGTGGCGGCCCGTGACAGGGGTATTAAAACAAGGTGGGAGGTTTATTTGACATAGCTATCCTAGATATGTATAAAAATAATAAAAGAAGACATAGGTACCTACTAGAGCTCGTTTCGGAACTAGTGAATACTTTGCTTCTTCTCCACCACATATACACTGTGGACCAAAGAGTTTGCAACAAAGGAATTTTTTTATTGCTATTAAAAGTGTTCTGTAAATCATCTCCGTACGTCCAATATGGCGCCAATTTAAAAAAAAACTACCATTGAGTTAAGAAAATGGAGGATAAATGGCTATAGATATTACAAAAATGTATTTAAAAAATAGTATAATAAACTTGTGCTCGACTTATAATAGGGGTCTCAAAAAAGTGTCCTTTTTTCAGTGTTGCTTGGGGAATGTCTGTTGAGTGTCCAACGAGAAGATCACAATCGAACTTCTGGTACGAATTGCACTATAGGGTGTTGGTTTATTAAACATATTTTAGAGCAAAATGACCATAATAAAAGTTGTAGGGAATTAAATTATGAACAACTTTTCCTCACAATATGTTTATGTATCTCTGATATATTAACGAGTTACAGCGCATTACTTATATGATACAAATTCCGCACGCTGCAGGGGTGGTCTTGTATAAACATTTTTCTACAGAAAAATTACCTTAATAAGAGTTTTAGAGGATGAACTCCTGGTCAACTTTTTCTTATAATTTTTTTATCGTCGACAGTCTGTAAAACTATATACATTACCATACAAATTTCCAGAGGTAAACAAACGCTTTTATTTTACAGTGAAATCAAGAACTTTACCTGCCGCATTTGCGACAGGTAAAGTAAAAATGCTCGATTTATGAACTTTAATCTTATACTTTATCGACTTAGCCATGACCGCGTTTGACAATAATAGACGAAAATCGTTCGCCGCTGACAGCCGCTGTCACGACGCGTCGCCGCACGGTTTAGTTGAAACAATTTTAAGTTTTCATCACAAAAATAATGGAAGAAGACATTATATATCAAATGGATCAAATGGATACGTTAATGCAATTATATATCAGTGCACGCTGCCTGAAATTCAAAAAAAGTCATTTGAGACTACATTGGAAATTCTGCCGCAAAAATCAGTGGACAAATACAACCGCCGACGCCGATATGAAATATTCATGGAATGGTGTGAAAAACACGCAATTAATAAGTACAGTGAAGACGTATTTTTGGGATAAAGATACAATTCTGATTGTACATATAAATAAAACAAAAACGAACAAACCTGGAATATTTGTAATTACTTCTGAGTTTGAAGGAAATATTAAATCCATAGAGTTGTTCAACAAATATTTAGCTCTACGTCCTAGACAGACGTCTCACGATCGACTTTTCGTTAACTTACAAAAATGGGAAATGCACTGTTCAGCAGTTGGGATTCGTTCTTTTGGAAGTATACCAAGCAAAATTGCAAACTATCTTCATTTGCCAGAACCTTCACTCTACACTGGACATGGCTTCCGTGGAACGTCCGCCACTCTCTTTGCAAACATAGGAGGGAGTAAAGAAAATTTAAAACGGCACGGAGGATGGAAAAGTGACGCCATTAGAGTCGTAAGTCAAAGAATCTGTGCTGAATAAAACGAAAATAGCAAAGACCATTTTAAGATCAAACGAACAAAAATGTTTTTACCAATGACTGTTGTTACCAATTACGGTAAAAAACACAGGAGCTTTGTAATACACGTACCCAAAAAACGGCGATTTTACAAAGGTGTAACTCGAAAACTACAGATTTCCGCCGAAAAATTCTCGCAGATTCGTGATCAGCGACACAAAATACACCGGTATAATCGCGAACATTGGAGAGAAGTAGTGAAAGTAAACTTTTACCCCAATTACTTACAAATAGGTATTATTAACTTACATAACAATACTCAGACATTTTCAATTAATAATTCTCTGGGTTCGGGGATTAATTTTTATAATGCGTCAGGTTGTACTTTCACGTTTAACATAACAAATAGTAAGTAGTTTGTTTTGTATTTTCCCTTATTTTTCTAGTCGTTGTTTATTTTGTCATAATACTGTGTTAAATAACACAACTATCTTCAGTTTTTAATTTTAATTTTTTACGGTCGACGATAAAATTTTGTATGCACCACGTCAGTAAAGTGTGTTTACCGAACTCGCCTGTTACTCGCATCGCTCGCTCGGTTCATAATCTCAGACTCGTTCACATAATGCCCTGTAAATCATTAAGTATTACAGACACAAAAAAAAATTATAGGAAAAAGTTGGCCACAAGTTTATCCTCTAAAACTTTTATTAAGCAATTTTTTTTGTAAAAAAAAATGTTTACAAGGCCACCTCTGCAGCGTGGAGTATAGGAGTTAAAATTTTATAGTTTTAGACTTTCTTCAGTCCAAGGCACTAATCACTAATGATCTTGATTATATTGCCTTATATTTCGGAAATCTACCTTGATGTCCTATACTCGTAGATAGTGTATATTCACTCGAAACTTCATTTTCAACTATATGCGACTTCAAGGCCAAGGATCCTTCAAACAGCCAACGCCCCACCCCGCAGGCAAAATAGGTATAATATATATTATTTTCCAGAGGACCAGACGAAGACTTGCACTAGAGCACATTCCATTCAGGTGCATGTCCGTAATGAAGTTCCTCCCCTCCATAATAGAAAAAATTCCTATGGTTTAAATATCTAAAAGTTTCATAAAATAATTATGGAATATAATTTATTGGAGAATTTTGCGATTTTGTAATTTCCTGGCAAAATTAATTTCATAATATCGTAACACGTATATCCTGGGTAATCGAACAACTGTTATAAAATTTAATTAGCTACCTACTATATATCAAGAATAATTCATAAATTCATAAATCAATAAATATAATAGCTCATGTACTGCACGGCCACTCTATTTTTTGCCCCGTTAAAATTAGTAACGTAATTTCGAGTGCAATATACTATACACTCACTGTATGAAATTGACTAAATCTGTAATGCTTTCATGAGTAATTAAACTATTGGTTTTACCACGGCAGTTAATCATTTTTGCCAGAGGTATTTGCGTTATAACCCAAGTTAATAAAACAACTTCTATTACAGGTTTTCGAGTGTGTTGCATTGAACGGACTACAAATTTTTATAGCAGTTTTTTGAATACTTTTGTCGACATTTTTTGCGTAAAATATTACCAGATCTGTTACGCATATAACTGAATAATATTGACCGAATTTTGCATCACAACGTTTTTGAAAATTTTGAGATTTTTAATTTTCTCTCAATCATTTAAATCTTACTGTGACCATATTCAGTGCTTTCACTTCTATTTAGTAAAAGTTAAATATAATTTGAAATTTTGGAGCAATGAGATTACGTACCTTTCGGTTTGCCCTGTTTCCGTAATTATTATGTGTATTTTTAATATAAAAGTAAATTTGTTTCTAGTTCAATAAAAATATTAATTAAATAATGAATATTTCAAACAGACCATAAACATGAGAAGCAGATATAATAACAAAACCCTTACAACGACGCTTAAAGCAGAGTTTTAAGGACGTAACGGCCCAAGACAATTTGAAACTAAAAAATTTCCTTGCGCCTACAATATTCCTGTATATTATAGGTGAAATATTTCGGAAAAACTCGTGCGCCTCATATACGAGTATATTGTGTATTTACAAAAAAACATAATATATTTTTTCTCATCTTCAAGAGTGTTTATTAACAAAATTCGAACAAGACAAGAAAACATGCTAAACAAACCTTTGAGGAGTTCATTAGGAGTCCCAAATGAAACATAATTGCATAGCTAAACTTTTCATCATTTTGTAGCTATAATAATACTTATGTATTTTACGAGATTCTTGGATAAATATCAAGAATAGGTATCCGCATTCATCTATAAATTCAAGACTTTTTCATTTCAAGCTGCCCATGGAGAGATTCATCAATTTCTTCTCCTATTAAGTTTGTTCGTACTCTTCCAAATTACTATAATTATATGACGATTCTAATATCGTTTTGTTAACTGTTTGCACTTCTGGAACACCCGCAGACTTATCTATCTCGCCATTTCCAAAGGCTTCATTTTTATCTTCCTTATGGCCTGATAAAAGAAGAATGATGAAAAGCCTTGGGTTGTTTAGGCATGTTTCTACAATACTTTATAGAAAATAATGAAAAATCAAAATTTTAAATAACAGCTTATATACTCACCTAACAAAATAACAGCTTATATACTCACCTAACAAAACAAGCTACAATCTGTATATTTTCAGTGTTCACGATTCATTTTCACAATGCAAACGACTTTTCTACCTTAAAAACTGTTTTGGGATAATTTTAATTTTTATAAGAATGTTTGACCTTAGTTAATCCCTTTTTACATTCAAGTCCAAAAAACTAGTCTTTTTGAACTACACAATATTTATTGGGTTTCTGTATAAACCTAAAAACGACAAAAACCTATAGGGATATAAGAGGTCGAATATAGAGATTAAGTTACTTAACTATCTCACCTATTTTTGACCTTATATACAGGGACAAAAAATATTGAGACAAAATTTACTTCCTCAGGACCAAATAAAGTTTTATAAAAGTTGAGCGTTTATGTAGTTTATAAATACCTAGAAATTAGTAGTTTTACATAACTTAAATAAAATATCCTGGGTATTCTACCAAAGTGTATTCAAGTACGACAAGCAAAAATATATATTTTTTAATTTTTCTTGTACAACGTACGTTTCGGCAATTTATGCCATCTTCAGGTACATATTAAATTTTTTTGAGTATCTTTGAAGCATAACAGTTACTTGACAATTATGTTCTAAATACGGTTTTATCTCGTCAACTTCAATATGATCACATATTCGTTAAAGTCAAACAAAATTAAATGGTTAATCCATAAGAATGTTGTGGAGGATGTAATTTTTCAGTAATTCAGCAAAATTGTTATTTGTTATGCTTCAAAAATACTCAAAAAAATATATATGTACCTGAAGATGGCATAAATTGCCGAAACGTACGTTGTACAAGAAAAATAATATAAAAAAATTTTTGCTTGTCGTATTTGAATACACTTTGGTATAGAGTACCCAGGATATTTTATTTAAATGACCTATAACTACCAGGAAGAAAACAAAAGAAGTTTTAGATAACAAAAATTTCTTCTAAGATTTTTCTCACTTAATTATTTCCTGAAGGAAAAAATGGTAATATTTTACCCTCAGTGGATATCACAATGGTCGACAATGGAAATTTCATTGTCGACCATTGTCATCCTGCAGGGATCATCGTTCGTCATATTTATTATAGGTAATTCTCACCTAAACATTAGTAATATTGACTACGCCTGTTTGTCATTTCAAATTTTTATCCGCTATTTCGTCCTTGCTCCATTTTAGGTGAACTGGAAGTCTCTTTGCCGAATAAGATGGAAGTCACAATTTTATAGGTCTAATCTAGTTAGCTTGGGGTCAAGGCCTACCATGTTCCCATCGATCTCTGTCTGGCCAGGGCATTTGCCGAGGCTTGCGAGGCTGCAAGCGAGGCTGCAAGCGCAATCCCTGGGCAATTTTATCAAAAATGAAGTAGAACCAGTTTCCTGGGATAAACTCGCCCGCATCACATGTAACAATATTTTCGTTCCCATCCTACTCATCCCCTTAAATTTATGTTAAAGCGTTTATCTAACACTTCTTTTGTAACACCCCGAAGTAAATGAAAGGTAAATACCCCCGGTCCCGCCCGTGCCGCCGCGCGAGAACCCGGGACACCATGCCGTCGGTCGGTGTTTATTTTCCTATGAGCTTATTAAATTTCCCAGTTAATTTATGCAGAATCTGAGGAGCAAAATTGGAAATTAAAGTCCTCGGGTATAACGAAGGAACAATGCTCTCCACCGCGGAAAATTTGCGGATTCCGGTTTGGATTTACCTAAATCAATTTCGCGACTGAAGTCCGCCCGAATACCCAGACCCACGGAACGGATTTGTAAAGTGCGTTTTTTGCTCGCTCTTATGGGGGAGGGTTGGTAGGAAGTTTTCGATCTAACTTTACAGACGAAGCGGCCGAGGGGAATCGCGCATTTCGACAGATAATTAAAGGGTTTTTGCGGCAGGATTTTAAGTGAGCGTTTCCGCCAGATTGGAGACGAATGCGGATCAGAGTGAGAATATTAGCTGATCGAAGCTAGATGGTAAGTCTCAAAGGAAAAGGAAATCGATGCATCACACCCTTTGGACTTCGTCGGATCATCAAGGGCGTAATGGGGTTTCTGTATATTAAGCTAAATAATAATAGGTAATTTTGCGCGAGAATAAATTTTATTGTCGGTGCTGGCACAGAAAATAATGTGCAGTGTCCTCATATTTTGAAAGAGGTAATTTTTCTGGTTGCAATACATTAAATATGTTTATATTTACCAAAAAAAATATTTGCAACATCGCAGTTTTCCTTTAAATTAAGGCAGATCTTTATAGTTACGTCTGATTATCTGCTTATAGTTGATACCACGAATCTTGATCCTTGCGTCACAATGGCCAACAATATAATTACATTGTCGACCCGAGGCCAACGATAAAGACAGGCCACGGCGCTAACGCATAATCGCGTAGTCACGTGACCAACTTAGTCCTATATAATGAAAGGCATTTTTGGAGATAAGTAGAAAAAACAAATTTCGTAACAATTTGGCAAGTTTTCTTTCATCTATTACATTATTGGTTTTGTGCATCCAAGCTTTCTCTAATTGTTTTTGCAAAACCTGCCTCAGCTGTTTTAGGCTGAGAGTTAAACGGCACTGCACTCACAATATTTTGGCACATTCTCAAAAATTTTTGGGACATCACCTTCCTTTAGCTTAGGTGATATTCTCTATAGGTATTTTCCTCCCACAACACATTTGTCCACTTCAATTGTTCCACTTTCTTGAAAATGGGTTAGCCACACATACTTAAGGGTTTTTTAGAAATTAAATCTCAGTTGGGATTTGACGAATTCATTTTTGGCGGAAATTTTCATCCCGAGGCAAAACAAATGTTTGTTATGGACGTGGTCAACGGGAACGGCTTCCAGCCACCCGGACCGTCTGAACTCGCGGATCTCCCGTAAGCAGTTCACCGCCAGTGGCGTAGCTATCATATAGCGGGAGTAAGCAACGCTTACGGGCCCAAGGCCCGTAAGGGGCCCATACCAAGTTAAATGATAAAAATAAAAACCAAAATCTGGCAAAGCAAGCTAAGCCCAAATGATTGAAATATCTATATTCATGTTCTCATGTGCATGTCAACTGTCAACAACTGGCAAGTCTGTCGGCTGTCGGGCTTACTAAATAAGAGGGCGCGCTGGCGTCGTCACTGCGCATCATCAAAAACCGGTTCAACCGGTTCTATTATTTCAGTCCGAAAAATATGTAAAGAAAAGGAAGAGAAAGTTAAAAAGATGAAGAAAATATACAGTTTTTTATTTAACAAACCTGAAGCTGAAGGTAACCAAATTAACCCTGAAACTCCCAAAAATTGTGATTCACCTTCGAGTAAAACTTCAGACTTATGACTTATCAACAACTACTTTGATAACCTCAGTGATTGCTGAATCTAGGCCCATTATCGATAATAGTATTCAAGCCTCAGATAATACAAATAAAATTCAAGATTTTCTTGCTCTTACCGATACTGATAATCTGGATATAGAAAAATCATCTGATACAAATGATTCGTTAAACCATTTGAATTCCGCTGACATAGGTGAATGGATTACTGAAAACTTATATTCGTTTTTTTTAATAAACTGATTTTTCCAAAATTTTAGATGTATTGTTTTTTCTCTTTAGAATTTTGTTTGGGGTTTGGGGCCCATGGGATTATTTGCTTACGGGCCCGACAAAGTCTTGCTACGCCACTGTTCACCCCTCTGTGTCTCAGGCTCCACTGTCCAATACTGTCCCATGTCCATAATAGTCCATTTCAAGTTCCCTATTCTGTGGTTCGGGGGAGAATTCCCCTTACAGCGCCCACGCGTCGCGTCGCGTCGGTGCGAGCGGCACCAACACTCCTGGACGGCACGACTCCCACCCAGAGGCCACAATAACACCTGGGCGGTTCCCCTCCGCCAGGACACACGCGCACTAGACACAAGCTTATTTCTAAAATATAAACTAAGACGTTTAAAAACATTTTAAGTATTGAAAACTTCTCAAAACCCAAGCTGCCGCTTTCAGTTATGTGACAAATTACTGTAACGTCGGACTAAGATGGTCACGTGATTTTTGTGCGCCAGGGCCTGTCTTTATAGTAGGCCTTGTTGTCGTCCATTGTGACGTAGGGACCATTATTCGTGATATCCACTATAACAGTACATGCAATTTAACTAGACCCTTTGCAGGAATGCTAGCATTGCGTCCTCGTGGAGACACAGCATACCATTGGCTACCATAAATATCTCCTTCGATCGCGCATTGACGACAAATTGTCAATTATAGGACAACGCATTTAAAATCTTTTCGGATACATTTTGGCAACAGCGCCCAGATCGTCGCCTGCCATCTCTGTGTCGGTTTTCATAATGACTGACTCCAGTAGTAGTAGGAATTGTTTCGAGCGCGTTAGAATCGCCCAAACAGGAACAGAATTCCCTTTAGAAATTTGATTCAGTTTATATTATTCCTTTTGCATTCATTTCGAATGCTATCGACATGAACTAAACTTAAAAATATCGTCATTATTTTCTACTAAAGCAGGTATTATGAGAGAGGCAACTATCGACTATTCTGTATCTGTGTCACGGCCAAACAGCGAGGCGCGGAGTAGGAGTAAAAGCCAACCCACAGCCCCCTGCACTCCCGCAGTACTTTAAGAAATCAAACATAACAAAATAGCACTACATAATAATTAAAAAAGTCTTCCTACCTTTTCATGTTTACTCTTATTTACTTAAAATATACTCCGGTGCAATTTCTGAAAGGTGAATCATATTTTGATTACAATTATCCTAACTAGTTACAAACCCTTACAAAAATGTAAAAACTGTAAGTGAAAATATTAGATGCTGCAAAATGTTATCTTGTTTTTACTGTTACAGAAATGCTATATTCGGAGGAGGAGTGTTTTGATATACAGTGCGACCCACTTCAAACAGAAACACCCCATAAAATTTGTATTTGTCATCCGATTGTGATAGTTTTTTTAACGGTATGTCACCAGAAACTGTACTTTAGGGCAAAACGGCACATTTTATAAAAAAACAAGGCCTTCTACGACCTATTTTTCGGGTCAAAATTGTACAAATAATATTACATAGGCAAATTTTTATAAAAATTATGACTACGCTAGTGGATTACAGGCATCCCTTAAATCGGGTGTGTACCAAGTTTTGTTATTGAATATCGAACAATAAAAAGTCTCGAAAATAATGAAAATCGCGATTTAACCACCTATTTTATTACTTAAATACAAAAAACTTAAAGTAAAAATAAAATTTCATTTTTCTACTAATCCGCCATTTATTATTAGTTCATTCCCCATAACTTTTACATTCGGGTTTTGTATTTAGATATATCTATTGACATTTTCTATTAGTTTTAATAAAGTAAGTTACAGGTTTAATTGTTTTTAATCCACATGCAACTTGATTTAAGCGACTAGGCAGGTAAAAAACGTAGCTAAATTGCGATTTTTATTGGTTTCCAGAATTGCTGTTGTTCCATATTTTTTAACAAAATTTTGTACCAACCCGTTAAGGGATGCCTAATCCAGTACCATAGCCAGAAGTTTTACAAAAATATGCCTAATACCTATGAATTATTGCCTAATTTTGACCAAAAAATATGTCGTGCCTTGGTTTTTTAAAATAAAATATGGCGTTTTGGCTTAAGGTACAGTTTTTGATAAATTCTCGTTAAAAAAAAATTGATCAAAATCGGATGATAAATACAAATTTTATAGGGGTGTGACGGTGTAAAGTGGGACACCGGACACACTGTAGATATTACTATAAAATGTATAATTTAAGATGTAAAAAAATGCAACTCAAAGTTGTAGTTCTACTGAAAATACAGGTAAACTTTCTAAGAAAGAGATAATCATATTTATATCTATCAAAAATCCACATGTCTTGAACTTAAGATACACCATGTATAATCCGCAAGCCGACCTCGGTAGTTATTGTACAACTTTTATATGTCCCGAAACACACCCCTCCGACCTATAGCCCTTCAAAGTTTCACGAAAAAAATCGATTATTTTCAACTACGGCTACAGTTGTGCATCGAATTTATTTGCATGCAGGTGTTTTTTGGTGCGCTTTATTAATTTTTGTGTCAGAAATAACGTAAACTGAATTTTTGGGGGATTAGTGGGGACAATTTTTTTAGGTCGGAGAGGGTGCAATTGAGGAAATATGTTTATAGAAAAAAAAAGTCTTATTTTGGTCTGAAAAATAGGTCACTAAAATATGTGCACGGAGTTTTGAATCATCCTGTATTATGTACCTACCATACGCAATTTCTGGAGAAACGGCAAAATGCTTAGTATCTATTATGCAAAGATTTGGGAAAATCTCTCTCTTAAAATATCCTAGAGAAAATGTACCTAACTAAGAAAATTATTCTTAAGAAATAAAATCGTGGAGTACATCAACCTGTATCTACTGTTTGGTAAGGTTTCAGGATTTCTTGGAACACCTAAATTATACTATTCCCGAGATAATATACAATAAATTGTCGCATTTTTATTTGAATAATAAAAATATAGATTGTAAATGCACCGACATTTATAATACCTACCATATAATAGTATTGTACGGACTTATTTGTGTCTTTACATTTCATGAATATTAATAGCTGTAATTCGAAAAATATTGATTTACCCAGATGATCGCACTATACGCAAACGCCGCGCGGTCGAATATTTCATATATGCTTCGATTTAACTGGGTGCACATTCGATGCTATATTGTTTCCTAACAAGTGTGTAGTGAGTGCAAATGTGTAATAGTTTCGAACAATGCGACACGAAATGTGAGTGGCATGAAAGGAAAACCTGGAATCAGATCGTGCACCTAAACAAATTTTTGTTTCGATTTTGTATCGAATATGTTGAATGATTACAATGTTATAATTGGTCTAGTTAGATTTTGTCTGGGTAAAATGTACAAAAATGCACATTTATACTGCTTTTTTTTGTTAATACTTTTAAACGCATTCGTAGAAAATCAATAATTGTCACTGGATAAACTCCACCGATCAGCATTATATTATGTCAGTCGGGTATACAAAAAAGTTTATTTTGTGATTACGCGATACCCCGAGTGTGTCGTTTGTTTATCTCCCTGCCATTTTTGTCACCAGTCACCCCTGTTTTCCAATACACCCTACATACACGCACACCTCGTCCTAAGGGAAAATTCCAGTTAAAATGCTAATAGGCTTAGTTAACCTACAGTGTATTTATTATAACACCGAGAAAATTGAATAGTTCTACTATACCGGTAATTATTGATTTTGATAACCCGTCCGTTTTTGAAGTTTGGTTATAAAGGAGAAAACGATTCAGGCGACGTTCTTTTGAGATAACCGAATTTCTGCCAATCTATTACATTTTCTGAGAAGTCATCCTATCTATACCCTTTCAAGCTAAAAGATAATAATGGAAGGAAAAGTAGAATTACGCTCACCGCTTTAATATTGCCAGACGTTGTAAAGCACCACCGTAATTGGAAATCACGAAATTCCTGCAGAAAAGATTAACTATCGCGTAAATTAGATCTCTACACGTTTCTGTTTTATGGTTCCATATTCATAAAATATCGTTTAACTCGATGTCCATCTCATTGCTTGGACGAATTACTCTGAGAAAAACTAATAACTTGCCTCCTTAACCATTTTTGTTTTTCACCCAAGAATATCTAACGGAAGATGCATCTGAAGTTGCTCTATCGCTTTTAATAAACACAATTGCACTGCTTTCTCCTACTCAAAGATTTGGAAGATCAATTTTAAGTTTTGGTGTCCTACTGATGACGTGATTAAAATTATTTTATTATGAATAAATCCCCCTCTATAATAATATATTATTATTAATACAGGGGTGCTTATTGGTTCTGGATATACACTAGTTGGAGAATTTTCATTTTCTCCATCTCCCTCCATCATGATAAAATTTCAATGGTACCATAATATTATAATTATCACCGGAATTTTTACAAAATTTCAGATCCACACGACAATTAGTTAAGCGGGTAAAATCGATTTTCTAGATTTGTTTACACAGTTACATATTTACAAAGTTACATATAATATATTTAAAACGAAAAACTTATCAATTGTGCATTAATGGATTTTTGGTTGTGGTTTTTATGGGACTTTATACTCCCACTTAGAGTGCCTAGTGCTTTTCGTGAAACACTGATCGTGAGCTACACATTTAAATAGTCTTCAGTGTGAGATATATAAACACAACAATATATACAGGGTATCCCAACGAAAACTTGACCCCCCCCCCCCAAAATTCGAAAACCGAACAATATTTGAAAATTCGCCGAGACCCATCGATTTTTGTTTTTAGGGGGAGCTTCTTTGACGGTCAAGCCAACCCGATATGTTCATCCCCCTAATCCCTGGCAACCCCAACTTTAAAATTTCAAATGGATTTACCCCCCTTGCGGCACATCATTTTAAAGCCCTTTTTATTGCGAATACAGTGATATATCGTTTTTAGAATTCTGTTGAGATTTGACAGAATTATTGGCTAAAAACGGAAAGTTGACAATCCACTGTACGCGTAGTAATTTCTACACAAATGCCCACACGACCAAATAACCTAGTTTTTATTGACGTATCGATCAGTTTACAAAAAAGTCACAAATGAAAAAGCTGAAGCAAAACAAAAAAGTTCATACGAATTCAAACCTTATATCTTTTTAAAATATGTAACAAAAAGTCACTGTCACAAAAAGGTCCCCGTTTTTTGCTTGTAACTACGAAATCGTTAGTTTCAGCCTGCTATTGAAAGTGTAAACGTGTTTTTGAAATGGTTTATTCTATCATGGAAAGGTTAGAAATTGTTGCAATTTGTGCTGTAGCTTTAGCGCAATCATGATTTCGATAACAAATTGCAACAATTTCTACCCTTTCCGCGATAGAATAAACAAACCATTTCGAAAATACGTTTCCACTTTCAATAGCAGGCTGAAAGTAACGATTTCGTGGTTTTTGTGACAGTGATTTTTTGTTACATATTTTAAAAAGATATAAGGTTTGAATTCGTATGAACTTTTTTTTTGTTTTGCTTCTGCTTTTTCATTTGTGACTTTTTTGTAAACTGATCGAGACGTCAATAAAAACTATGTAATTTGGTCGTGTGTTTTTAGCCAATAATTCTCCCAAATCTCAACAAAATTCTAAAAACGATACATCACTGTATTCGCAATAAAAAGGGGTTTAAAATGATGTGCCACAAGGGGGGTAGTTCCATTTGAAATTTTAAAGTTGGGGTTGCTAGGCATTAGGGGGATGAACATATCGGGTTGGCTTGGCTGTCAAAAAAGCTCCCCCCAAAAACAAAAATCGACGGGTCTCGGCGAATTTTCAAATATTGTTCGGTTTTCGAATTTTTGGGGGGGGGGTCAAGTTTTCGTTGGGATACCCTGTATATATCATTAATTGATGTCATACATTCGCGGTTAGTCTGTATCAAACCGAATATCCCAATCATTATCTATGATGGTACGAAAGCGGTGATGGTATTGTCTTTGTTGAACAGTAGGCTGAACTAGATTGAACTCCGGCGATATTGTGCATTAATTGATCATTTTGTAATACGTATGTGTCCTGTGATAGGCGACCCGACCCACGTCCCGACCCGGCGACCCACCAGATACACAAGCTCACTCTCTAATCTTGATTAATTGGGTGACACGGGACGATTAAATTTCTGGGTTAATTGTGCTCATTTATAATAATACACAGTATGTAGAGGGATGGATAATGTGTCCTAACAATAATATTCGGTGTGACGTAGAAGCGAGGTATTTGAGGTGTAGAATTTTAGGTCCGACAGAAACTCCATAAATAATACTAAGTTACATTTATGTGAAGCAAAACAATCTAAATAGTAAACAGCACTATAGATAAATAGTGAAAATTCACTACAAGATCCTGTTACAATTCGCAAAGAGAAGATGATGTCGTTTTGGAAAAAAGTGCGTTGCGCGTATGAAATATAGTTATAGAGTTGGTCATCGTAGTGCCCAGGTCAGATGAAAACCTTTGCGGCTTCAAAAACCACCTGTTCAAGTACACCAAAGACAATGGTAGATGGGATTGTCTTTGAGTACACGGACAAGTATATTGTTTTAGTGTTTTAGAAAACTTGTAATAACGCCTGTCACTTTTTGAAGAATCAACACTGACAACATTATTAATTCAACACTGACAACGCCATTAATTCAGATGATAGATATATTTTCTTGGCAATCTCCAACAATAACATTGGACAAAAACATGTGGCAGCAGATCTCTTCTTTTAACCGTGAGCGTCGAGTTATTTGGGTGCTAAGTTTGATTTATCCCACGTTTTGTCCACAATTTAGAATTTTAACTGACGTAAATGCTGTATTTTGTTTTTATTTTAATTTATTTCATCTTGGACGTCCCCAATTTTCTTATTTTTCAGGTAAACTGGGCCAAAATATATAAAAAACCAGACCTTTGCCCTTTGAAGATCCAGAACTACGACAACGTTTTGTAGAAGGTGTTTAATGTAGGTATATTTTAAGATATCTTTTTGTCGTTTTACCTTAAAAATACTCTCGGAGATTTTTTCCATTATCTAGACCTAATTGGTCCATTTTGATGAAGCCCCGTTTTAAAGAAGACCTGCCAAACCTCAGATATACAGGGTGTTTCATTAAGGGTGAACAGGTACCATATCTCAGGAATTAATAGTCCTGGATCTTTGGGAAAAAATCTTCTTATGTAATGTGGTCCCGAAAAATTTCTGGAAACTATTTCTAAGTTCGTAGGTTGGGCATTAGGGGACGTATTCGAAACAGTAAATTTGAAAAATTAGTTTTCTCAAAAAAATTACTAATAAAGGTATATCAAAAATAATTTTTTTGCACTCTTCGGTAAATTCTGAACTCCGGTTTGGCTTAACCGAATTGGTCGAATTTGGGCTTGTTGAAGAGAGCGTTCCTTCTTCTATCAAATGATTGTCCAGTAAGGTTATTTCGAATTTCGTGGTCACCGCTAGAGGGCGCAATTTGAAAAATTTCCCTTTCATTACAATTTTCTCCGAAATTTAAATGCAATGATATATTTATTCTGATATAATCGAAAAGTAGATTAAATATACAACAAAAAAATACCCAAGGTTCAAATTTATATCTTCATTAGTTTCGGAGTTATCGCCAAAAGAATAATTATTATCATGTTATTTGAAAGAAGAAGGTAGGTGTTTGTTGTCAAAGATTTCCGTGGCCAAGCATGCCTTGATATAAATAAAAATATGCTTGAGCTTTTCGTAAATTGCTATTTTTCTCACTTTTTATTCCGTTAAACGTATTTTTAATTTACTCACCTACCTTACCTGTCGTATCGATATGAAAAATTCTCGGAAAGCATCTAGTAAGCCATGAAACAGAATCGTTTGGTACCTGACAGCGTATTCACGTTCCGCAAGTGGAGCGTGTTCAAAACATTGAAAATATACGGCAAGCATATCGAAAGCCTCGGCATTCGTATAAGGCATTATTTGATAAAAAAATGCAACACAATTTTAACTCAAAATTTACAAAAATCCAAGATTTGACACAATACTTATTAAAGCTTGATTCATGTGAAGTTTACTTTTGGCTTCCTAGATGACTTCTGAGATAATTTCATATCAATACGACAGTTAAGGAAGGTAAATTAGAAATACGTTTAACGTAATAAAAAGTGAGAAAAATAGCAATTTACGAAAAGCTCAAGCAGATTTTTATTTATTTCGAGGCATGCTTGGTCACGGAAATCTGTGATAACAAATACCTACTTTCTTTTGGCGATAACTCCGAAACTAATGAAGATATCGATTTGAACTGTGGGTATTTTTTGTTGTAAATTTAATCTACTTTTCGATTATAACGAAATAAATATGTCATTGCATTTAAAATTTCGGAGAAAATTGTAATAAAAGGGAAATTTTTGAAATTGCGCCCTCTAGCGGTGACCATGAAATTCGAAATGACCTTGCTGGACAATCATTTGATAGAAGAAGGACCGCTCTCTTCAACAAGCCTAATTTCGATCAATTCGGTTAAGCCAAACCGGAGTTAGCAGCATTTTTTCAAGTCAAGGTTTATCCGCCCGTTCCACCTTTATTTGAAAAAATCCTTAACGAAAATTGTTCAGAATTTCTTGAAGAATGCAATAAAATTATTTTTCTTGAAATCGACATTAAAATGTCCCGAAATCGTCATTAAAAGCACAGAAATCGTACAATAATGTAGCCCATTATTGTACGATTTTTTCAATAAGTAGGCCTTGGCGAGATGTAAACATCAAACGTCAGACGCGGAGAAATCGCCCGTCAAAAGTGACCAAATATTCAAAACCCGGCCGATAAAGGCTCATTTAACTTTTCGTACACATTGCGAAATTGTTTCCTATAAAAGCGCAATCCTTCAGTATACATATTTTAGTAAATTTGAAAATCAATAGATTTGTTGTGTAGGCTGCACAAGAAGCAGCAGTTTGGTTTTTCTGTCAGAAGGTGCCGTACATCATTATACTTGTCCTAGGTAGAGCGATCGGTAAAGTCAAGCAACGCCGCGCGTAGTCGGTTCGTGGACGGGTGATCCCTTATTATTATTTTCTTGCCAGAGGCCTCAGCAACTAAACTCAACATGAGTCATAAAAAGTTGAACTTCAGTGCCTTGGTACATAAATAACTATTTGATATACCTTCATTAGTAATAATTTTTTTGAGAAAAATCATTTTTCAAATTTACTGTTTCGAATACGCCCCCTAGCGGCCGACCTACGAACTTAAAAATAATTTCCAGCAATTTTTCGTGACAACATTACTTATTTTTTTCCCAAAGCTCCAGGACTATTAACTCTTGAGATATGGTACCCTTTCACCCTTAATGAAACACCCTGTACAAGTCGCGGTTGTCTGCTAAAAGGTGAGTTCAAAGACTCTAAAATGGGATTCTAAAATGTTTTATAGGTCATTCTGCCTGTACTGTAAACATTAATTTTCATTTTCAACTTTTACAAATAATGTTTCCTATGCATAGTTTTCATTCCTTTGATCAAATTTATCATTCATCGTCAAAAAGTGTGAACCACCATGAACCACTTATTGATATCACCACAGACATTCCTAGTCGGTCAAGACAAGAAAATATACCTGTGCGGAAAGTGACAATTTTCCTCAAGTGATGGCAGTTATTTGAAAATCTTTTGGGAAAGTAATTTCCCTTATAGACCGGGAGATAGTGACAGATTTTTGGACGTGATTTTACCGAGTATGCCTTGCAACGGGCATTATGTGGCACATATTTTCACAATAATAAGGTATGAATCAGAGAGTCATCCTGGGTTCTTCATGTTAAAAACTGAGTTTTCAATTATTCGAAAAATATGCGTTTTGATATGATTTTATACAGGCTGTCATGTGTTTTATAATGAAGTTCAAAATAGAAAATTCCTCGGCAAACCATAGGCATACCGTTAGGGTGGGTCCAAATTGCTATTATTGCCACGTGATCTTGTATTTTAATAATTAATTTTTCCACGTTTCTGAACAGGCTGCCAATGAGAAGTATGCAAGTTCTTGTTATGAAAATGCTGAAAAAAGGATGGCATACCTTTCGTGCATGTCCAAGTACTGTTTAAATTGAATGTTATTTAATCATTTAAACGAGTTATTCGATGTAAAGTGTACTTGGACATGCGCAAACGGTGTTCCATCTTTTCTTCAGCAGTTTCATAACAATAACTTGCATACTTCTCATTGGCAGCCTGTTCAGAAACGTGGAAAAATTAATTATTAAAATACAAGTTCACGTGGCAATAATAGCCCTTTGGGCCCACGCTAACGGTATGCCTATAATTTTCCGAGGAATTTTCTATTTTGAAGTTCATTATAAAACACATGGCAGCCTGATTAAAATCATATCAAAACGCATATTTTTCGAATAAATGAAAACTCATTTTTCCATATGAAGAACCCAGGATGAAATTTACATTTTCCACGACCTGCTATGATTAAAAAAATACCCCCAAAATGATGAAAATATGTTAGGCATTTTTTAAATCAAAAATGAATAGTTGGTTTTGCCATTTCAAATACCGATTTTCAGCTTATACATGGGGTCTGCTGGATATATGCAAATATTGAAATTATCGAAATTAGAAAAATAAAAAAATCTTCTTAGACTAAACAGTTTTTTTTGTTACTTTGTGTTATTTGGAGTACTATAATATATTCTATCCTATCCTATATAATATACAGGATGTCCCGTTAATAATGGTACACTGAGCAACTTCATTATTTTTGTGCCAAAATATACGATTGAGCTTAACAACTACTACTTAAGTTAACTAAGTTCATTTTTGAAATCTAATCGAGTACGGATACATCTTTTGGCAAGTTGGCACGTATCGCCCAGAGAGATAAAGTCAACTGTTTGCGTGGAGATTGGCAAGACATTCCCCAAAACAACTGTCAACTGCAACATTCAAAAACATAAAATTTTCACCTACCGCTTTCAGGTGTACCAAATTTTTTTTCAAAATGGAGCGGATTGAAACTCGGCAAAATTTAGGCACCCGATTTCAAGAAAACCAATGGTGTTTTGACCAATGTCCATTTGCCATTTTTGTTCTTCGTGTTTGTAACATTTGAAATCGGGAGTTGAAGCTTTTATGTTTCGAATGTTGGAGTTAACAGGTGCCAACACGATATCTAAAACACATTTTGAACCATTTTCAACTAAATTAGTCAGTGATTAAATGAATGATTCAACAAGAAAGATAGATTATTTTTTGTACGGCACCTATAGCCATATTTTTAATTGGCTCAGCTGTCATCTAAAAGAAAATATGTTCAGAATAATTATTATAGCAACTGTGACGGAAAAGCCCTTCAATTACGGTATTTTGGGTAAAACATGAAGTAAACAAGTTTATACAAACTTCCTAATCAACCTAATTACCACTTTGCAAATAATTTATACTTACTTAACTCCCGTAACTCCCGATTACAGTTCGCTATAAGACTTCGGCTCATGTAATAAAACTCCTTCTCTCACCACTCTTAGATATCTATTCTTCAAACAAGTGGAGTTATTAAGTAGCGAGCTCACAAGCTGGGTATTTATTGCCTTCGTTTTGAGCCATGATAAGGTCAAATCGGCAACCCGTGACCGTCGGGTGGATGGCAGCCGCAGGGAGTTTTCATGTTTGGATTTGTGCGGTCATGGGCGATTTACCAGCCAGAGGTATAATATATAGAGACTGATCGAGTCGAAGCTAAATATCCTGATTAACTCTCACGCACAAACGAAGATATGTACCTACTTAAATTTTAATTTTTTTTATGAAAGCTTTTAGTAAACTAATCAATAGATTTTTGGCATTACATTTAGCAAAATGGTTTGACTTAAAAATCACTTTGCGATGAAAACAGTGGCGATAGAATCACTAATTCGCTTTTGTTTTTGAATGTTTTCTGCTGTGCTGATCAATACATCATAATATGGTCAATGTTGAGCTATTACCATTGAGTAAATATTGTACTGAATCTCAACAATCACAGTCCAAACTCGTTGCCTTGGTTACCACCTTTATTGTTTAGCCTTCAAAAATCACAAATAAAGTTGGCAGATTACTGTCACTGTCCAAGAATATTCTTTCAGCTCTAAAATTCGCACAAAATCGCTTTCTAACCTTTCACTTCTTCCAGGCCCAATTCCCAGGGCTTATATACTCAAAAGGAAGACTGGAGAATACTCTAGAATATTCCTGGCCAATGATAGTTCACAAATCATAAAGTTCAAGCAAACTTTCTAGAAAATTATGGAAGCTTTACAGGGAAAACAATGAATCTAAAGGAAAATGGAGCCCTGGGGGCCTCAGGCCAACAAATATATGACGGAAAATGCCTCTAAATTAATTACAAAAATATAAAACTGTAAGTAGAATACCCAAACTTAAAATTTATGTGCTAAATCTTTGAGTAGGTTAGAAAACCGTGCAGACATATTCCTTGAAAGCTGATATAACATCTTTAGAGGCATTTTTCGTTACAATATACTAAGATTATGTAAAGGGGGACAGCAGCTGTCGAAATTTGTAGTTCATTGGTACCAATTTACAGTGTGTCTAAGCTCATTTTTCTCCAATAGATGACAAAAGATTAACTTATCAGCAAAAATGGACTATCAAGTGTGACAACTACTGTTCCTCTTACAATACCTATAGTATTTTAGTCAAAAATATTACTTTTGTTACTTTACATAAAAATCAGCTTTTAGGTAAAAAGCAATTTTTAAAAAGACAACTCAATAACTAAATTCAACAACATTGTTTGCCGAGCTTTCGGAGAATACCTAAATCTTCCTCCTTTCTCAAAGATATTTTTAAGTCAAAGTGAAAGTGAAAGTGAGAGAATGATGAATGACAAGTCAAAGTGTCATGACAACAGAACAGATAACCTAGCCAACTGTCTGATATTGTACCCTGTGTTGTATCTAATTAACTATACTAACTTCTCTTCGCAATAATATTTTACTGACTTTCACTGAACATTCAGCAACATGGTACCTATTTTCTAGTAATAAATGCCGATTCCTAAAAATGTTTTGCCTATTTCCTACTTCTTTGAAAATTGGTTAGGACCTATCCACAAAATTCTATGATTATTATTAAAATAGTAGTCAGATATTTTCCACTTTGAAATTTGATTTTGCCTGATATTATGTTCTTTTAAACGAACGTTACATAGCCTACAACTTTCCCCAACATATAATTTTCCCCATTCCCAGGGAATTTTAAAAATGCATTTTTTAATTAGCATTGATCATAATGTATTTTTGGTTTTAAATACTGTTCTGACATTAAACAGATTGCCTATGCCTTGCAGCTTATCTGATAGTCCAGGAATATAACGAATAATTGAATTTACAGGTCGGTCCACCAGATTTGTGTCTCTAATTCTATTAGCATGGTTGTTTTGTTGGCAATCCTGAAAAACTTCTTCGACAAATACAATAGGATAACAACTATTCCTATATGTATAATTTCCTCCTCAAATTTTATGTTATTAGAACAAATTTTTTAGTCATGTTATATAAACTTTTAAATACTCCTTTTTTAACACTAGTATGACTGGAATTTAAATGGATATTTTAGCATATGTGTTGGTTTTAAGTACACTGGATTCTATACTATCTGAAAATAAGTGATATTAAGACATGGTGTTGTGAGTTCTAATATTGCAACTCAAGTTTGTCCTTTCTACTAAAGTCTGATAATGGTTTTATAACTTTCTGTATAAAATAATGTCTATGTCATGTCAGTGGCGCACCCAGAAAATATGATTGGGGGGGCCAACTCAGAGCCGTCAGACAGAAACATTCCAGTCAGGGCAGTTAGTACACATTTGAGAAGTGAGGGAGAGGTACCTAGAGGACGGTACTTTGTCGGTGGGGAGAGGGGGGGGGGGTAAAAAAAAGGAATTTAACCTTCGATATTAGATACAAATCGTGCCGCAGGCGAAAATTTGTGAAATTTTCAAGGTCAAATAAAATATGAACATGAAAATTTTTTTGGTAATTATGCGGGCCCATAATCCTTTGTGCAGTAAGCAAGAATACTTTTTAACTCACAAAAATCTAGTAATTATCAATAATAACAGTGAACACCCTTTTGTGATTATCATATTGTTTCAAAGGGCCACATTATGTCCATAATTTTCTGGCCAGTGTAGTTAGGTATAGGTAAATTGAAATTTGTTTAAAAAACGGACAATAAAGATTATTGTTTTTTTAAGCGGGCAATAAAAAGTGTACTTAGAGGTGTCTGCATACTAAAATGCGTCGAAGGAAAATTTTTTAGGAAATTTAAGGGCAAATTCAGTTTCAATGATGTATAATAAATAAAAAATCAACACGATGTCTTTTTTACTCTTTTTTTTTTCTCAATGGTGCAGCGCCCTATCTACGGCTCTGGTGAGGTGAACTTGTGGCTCAGGCAGGACAAACATTCTGCCAGGCAGCTCCCCCCCTGACTACGGCCCTGGGTCAACTTAAAAAGCTTGACGTAGTACATAAAAAATATTTTATGATTCAAAGAAATTTCGAAAATATGAAAAAAGATCAGATATTAGCCAGTCAGTGCGCAATAATTGCCGAGGGTCGCACAGCGGACAGTACATCTACGATACCACCCTCGAGAATTTTTAAAATATGGAAGGTCTCGGGAGGCCGAGGCCCCCGCCCCCCACCCCTGGGTGCGCCACTGTGTTATGTTAATGCTCAATGACTTGTCAACAGGGACATTTGTAAAAAGACTAACCACATCAAAGCTAGCTAGGATATAGTGATTGAGAAGTTGAGATTCCTACTAACGGATTAAAAATTTTAAGTAAATATTTCGCCAACGAATCAACTTATTGAACTTACAATAGGTCGAAGAGGAATGTTAGTCTTGTGTACTTTGGGAAAACCTGCAAATGTGGAGGTTTCGAATAATTCGGAGTTTAAAGTAGTCTTTTGCCTTTGTGTCATTTGTTGGCAGTATTTATAGAGTATTTTGTATATTCTAGTTTCTATTAAAGTTGTTCGGTCTTTGTTTATTTTCGTGAAAGTTCCTTTAAAAGCATGTAATTTATTATCATACACGGTTTTTTCGAAAATATCAGTTGCTGGTAATATTTTTTATTGTATCTAATTTAAGGGATCTGATTGCTGCTTTTTTTTTCTTTAAAATATTTGACTTTGGTTTTAAATCTTTTCGGATATTATTTTTGACCTAACTCTAACTTCTTGACCTAGTCCCCCAGATAATGCTTGAGCTGCTTCTTCTACCTATGCTATACTATATTAGGCTTAGAAATTTTGTTGTCAACAACAGAAAAATTTAACCCTCTTGCCAAAACTAACTTTTCTGAAATTGTCAGTTCCCGATATTTCATAAACGATAACATACTCAACTAAAAGAATATAAATGTGGCGACTTGTTGGATTGCCATCCTGAACGCATACAGAACTCTAGTAAAAATATTTTTTTAGAGACAAATATAAACTCATTGTCAACCTAATCTAAACCAATGTCCCATCCAGAAACGGTTCCTACTTGACACGTAACACCACACGGCTGCCATCGTTCCATTTCCGCTAGCAATATTATTTCCAATGAAACGCGAAAGACGAGACCCTCGGTGTATCTAAACGTATCATTTTCTCACAGGGGCCATCCAAAAGTGAAATTCGTGGGGGTGCCGCGGCGGCCTGCGGGTTTGCGCCCACCCCAGGGGTCCCGACCCGAGGACAAAAGGGCGGCTACTCGTTAAGGGCGATGGCGAGGTGCCCCTTCGCCTTTAATATGATACGGGGGCGTGTCCCTTCAGCTTGTTACGCCGGCGGGTGCCCCACTATTGAGAAAATCGAATGCTCGAGGATACGCCTAAGAACGTATCGATTTTATGTGAAATGTGATATTGAAAACTGGACTGGAGCTACGAACGAAAAAAAGTTAAGGACCGCCCGTCTGAAACATTCGGTATCTATGGAAATGAGTTACGCGCTTACATTCTTTTTCCTAAGAACATAATAATTATTCCAAATACTGTGCCAGCAATCATCTCGGTATTTTTGTCAGCGAGGATAATTAGTGCACGTTTAAACACTCTAATTTGGCATGAGGACGATGAATTAAACCACAAATAAGACATGTATAACCAAAACCGATATGTTGGAGCGCCAGAAGCTTGATCTACCTTGATTGCTAAATAAAAGAGAACATTTTTCTATTTACAATTTATTTACAAGTTATAATCGCACATAGATAAGTTATTACAATAAAGGTAAACTGAGTAGTTAAACTTAATTTACAGTAAGGAATTTGTTTACTGTTGAAAACAAGAAAAATCACGGCGAAAAAATGTTCGATCATTAACAACAAAATTAGAGACGTTCGTGAGCTAAACACTGATAGCACGAAAAGTGCACGTGAGCGTTTAAAGTTTCATTTCAAGCACCAAAATATTTGGACCATTTAATTTTTAGAGAGTAGGTACCTTAAAAACTTCCGGTTCATTAAGCTCCTGATCGTTGTTACGCCATCGGCAGAACTCGAGACTCTAGGTTGGGTCGTGGAGAGTTCAAGCTAGAGCTAGACGATGTGCAACCACTGTTAAACCGTGTTCTAAAGCTGGTGTTTTGTCTCCAAAAACTGCAGTCGAAAAATCGATGCTTTTGCAAGGGTGAATGCTAAATTACTTAAAGTATAGAAATATAAAAGAAATATCAAAGCAATCTGTACAGATTTTGTGACTAAATTTTACTTATACTCAACGTTATAAGTGACGAACCTTTGACTTAATGAAATGTTAATGAACCTTAAAAGTTATTAACTGGACCATAAAATAAAAATTACAATTAGAAACCGAAAGTTGATCAATTATCCTGACAAAACTTGACTTATTTATTTAGGTAAACTGAATAAATTTGACTTGTACTAAATTACAGACAGAAAAGGTAACACTAACCAAATTCAAAATAATCGACCATTTCCTCGTCCAATCTTAAAACACAAGATGAAAAATATAACAGCCACAAAAGCTAGATAACCAAAATAAGAACCGTGGTGGAGTCCACGCCAATCTCGGGCAACTTAAGGGTTCGTATCAATAAGTCTGTGCTAATTAAAACAAATTTATAACCAAAATATGGCCACAGCTCGCAGAGAAAAGAGTGAACAGGTCTAGATGAGAGCACCTTCAAAAGGTCGTCAAATGACGTTATTTAATAAAAAGATTATTAAAAATTTAATAGCCGACTCACCCAGACTGTGCTGCTGGGAATCCTCTCCGTGGTTCACCTGCTGCAGATCCCTGGCGAAACTCGAAAAATGCGTGGAAATCGACCACACCCACACTTTAAAGGCACGTGCTCGCAGCACTATACATATACAGAACCGCACCACAGAAAGTCGTCATAAGGGTGGAAAATTTGGCTCTGAAAGAGATTTTTCACGCGGAAATTTCAGACCAAATTTCATCCTTCACTTCACCACGAGTGTTCGATAGGGAAATGCCACGACTTCTTGTCGCGGGACGTATTTATAAACTTCTTTGAGATATGGACGACATCCGTTTCCTGGACTTTAAATTAGATTTAAAAAACTTGAAATGGATATAAGAGGAAAAATCAGAAGGACAGGCCCGTGCATCAACTGTCAATTCTGCCAAACTTCTACCACTGATAACTAGACTAAAAGGAAATGTCGAAAATACAGACTGATCGTACATGAAGTTAGCACCGTTGCGCTAATCGATCACGAAATCTGAATGAAGTGAATATTTGTGTGTGGTTTACATCCGACAGTATTTGCCACAATGTAGTTGTTCTAATAATACATTCCCCAACAGATTGGTTTTGACACAAGCTCTACATAGGTATAGAGCTTTTATAGGTAGTTGCAGATACTAAGGCAATATTCTTAATAGTGGTGCGTTTACACGGGGTCCCAAAACGAATGAATCTCAATGCCATGGACATTTAAAACTTTGGAACGGGAATTACACAAAATCTTCAGTTCTCGGAATTTAGGAGAATTCGGTTTTTGAAAGGGATAATATCGGTATGGTGTCAGGTGTCGGGTAAGTGAAACTTTCCTTGCGTCACAGACCTATAGCTTAGCGAAGCTAGTGTTTTCGCAGTATCCATAAGATCCTCTGTATTACACCCTAAATTGCGCTTGTTTTAGAATTTATGAGGTATTTCAAGGTTTGATAATTGACATAATTTCTTTACTTTCAAAATGTTGTAGTAAGTCTAAGTTATTATAAAGTAGTTAGACTATCTGCTAAAGCAATTTCTGTATACTGCATCTCATAAACGACTTGTGATCGAAATTATGTTCATACGAGTTACAGGAGTTTCATTATTCTGGCATAACCCTTTAAATATATCTTGAATTAAACAGCTGTCTTCGCACTTTTTGTAAAGCGAACATATTTAATATTGCTTCCTTTTGTTTCCGTGTTACACGTCGAAACTGCACAACCAGGCATGCATGGTAGAAAACAAATATTTACTTTAGAATGTAAAAAAACTTTATAACTAGCAAGGCACAAAATCTATTCACTTTTGCGGCTATAGAATAATAATTATACTGTGATTTTTAATAGCGGCAGGCGTACCCGAGCCGAATGCTGCTTCGCAGTCATGGGCGAACTTGACGTGATTTTACTGTTAGGAGTGGTATATCGGCCGGGTCTCCTTATATATCTGGAAATAAACAAATTTATACAAACAACAACTTAAGTAACACTGTACAAATTTATACTTAATTCCAGGAACTATCGACTATCATTCTCATTTTCCAAACAAGTGGAGTTACTAAAGAACGAGCTCACAAGCTGTGGATGGCAGCCGCAGGACGTTTTCATGTTGAATTGGTGTGGTCACGGGTGGTTTTCCAGCCAGAAGTGTATACAGGCTAATCCACTAAAAACGTAGTGTCCTGATTAACTCTCCCTACCTACTTAATTTTTTAACAATTTTTTCAAATAATGTATACATGTTTATAGTAAACTAAATCAGTTTACCATCATCGCTCAATCGTTACAAATCATCAAGTTTAGCAAAGTGATTTTACTTAAAAATTACTTTCCAAAGAGAATCACCAATCCACTAATTATTTGGGAACTATTTTTCTGCTGTCATCATAAATTTATCCCTCAAATAAATGCTGGTGCTTGTGATGTGAATATTCTCAAAATATTTGAAGTGTTCAAACGTTTGCCATTTGAAGAACTAAGATTGAGAACACTGATAATGTAGGTAGATGAGAGATATATATTTCTTTTTTATTAATAATTTTCAAAATTTAGTAAAAGAATATACATTTTGTAGGGTAGGAGAATCAAAACATTTCGATGTTCAGTTCTACTGAATTCACCAGAATTCAGCAGAAAATTGCACAGTTATAGTCCGTTTCGAATGTCCGTATAGTAATAAATCACAAGATTAGACCCAACTTAGGGGTATCCCATAGGCGTAGTTAATATTTTATAGGAACCATTATAACTGGTTCAAAATAATCTCAAAAACGCATGATTATGTAATTTATTCAGGTATTAACAGGTAATCACATTCAAATATTATATTGTATTATTTTTAATAATTGTATTCAGAGCGTTTATACCTAAATGGTATAAAATGCTTTTTTACTGCTTTATAATAACCATTTGTTATTTAGGCAGATTGCTAACCCCAACGTCAAAACACAATGGCCAGCAACTCATCAGCATTTGTACCAATGAAAAGAAGCAAGAATTCTCCGTTATACGTCAACGAAAAAGTGCTTATTTTAAATGTATATGATTGTTTGAGACACGATAACCCCAGCTCCGCTGTACAAGAAATCATTGATCGATGTTCACGAATGACAGGGATTGGAACATCTACCATATATAAACTATTGCGTGAAAGAAAGACAACCGGTCAAGTGGAAGACCCGAAAGAAAAGCCTGGAAAACCACCAAATATATTCGATGAAGACACCAAACGAAGAATTCGAAGAAAAGTTCACTCTTTTTATTTCATTAGAGCAGAAATTCCGACTTTAGACAAAATTTTGACGGACCTAGGGCAAGATATTCCTTCGATGAACAAGACAATGTTATGGAAAACTTTAAAGAATATGGATTTTGTCTGAGAAAAGCAAAAGAGAAAGGCACTTTTACTTGAAAGCGATGAAATTGTTGGAGACGAAAATACTTAAGAAATATAAAACAGTACCGTATGGAACGAAAAAGAATTTATTACCTTGACGAGACTTGGATCAATCAGGGATATAGGTACAGTTAAAAAAATGCTCACAAGGAAGGTTGGTCCACAGGTATTAAGGCGCCATTAGGAAAGGAAAAGATACTAATAATTGTACACATTGGGAGCGAAGATGGTTTTTTTAGAGAAGGATTGTTAACATTTAAGTCAAGTCGAACTGGTGATTATCATGAGGATATGAATGCGGACGTCTTTGAAGACTATTTTGAAGAAATGTTAAAATATATTCCAGGGGGCTCAGTAGTAGTAATGGATAATCCCACCTACCATTCACGACGTGTGGAAAAATATCGCCTTCGAACAAAACATGATCAAGAAGGAAATTTTAGCTATAGTTAATTTACATAAACATCATTCTATGAAGTACACCGTGGAAGATATAGCAGAAAAACGTAACATAATCATTTGGCGATTACTACCATACCACTGCGAATTAAACCCAATCGAACTAATACGGGCCCAAGTAAAAGGACTTGTATTGTAGCTAGACAAAATACGACATTCAAAATGAAAGATGTGGAGGTTTTCTTTGAACAAGCCATTAAAGAAGTAACACCTGATAATTGGCAAAAGTGTATCCAACATGTGTAATTGGAGAGGAAGATAAGATGTGGGATTCGGGTAATGTCATCGATCAAACCATAACCTTTAATTATAACATCAAGAGGCGGTGACAGTTCCTCAGATGACGACTATTTAAATGAATTGGATTTACTTGTATAATCACTATTTTTTATTATAATTTTTATTAAGTTTTTATTTTCCATATGTGTATTATGTCTGTATTAAAGGTATTTTTTCACAGAAAGATTGTTTTTACTTCTTTTCCATTACACATTATAAGTAGATACTTATTTCCCAGGTAGGTACCATGATCCAAAGGAACGCCTACGGTGGTGTGAATTTGACCTGCATTCTGGGAAATCCTCTCCTTACCTATTGGTATCTCAACTGCTATAGGGTGCGGCAAACTTTATGCTTTGTGTAAGTATGATTTTTACCTGTCTCCTTGAACATTTATTTTGCACACTCCGTTGGGGATTTGCATACATAATAAGCGTTTATTACTATACGGATATTCGAAACGGACTATAGTTGCGCCACCTGGCAAACAATAGCTGAAGTTAACCGTAATCGTTTCCTAGTTTTTGTCACGATTAACGAGAATCGTCGCATAATCTGTCAGCAGCATCCTTCGGATAAACCTCAAAACACAATTACTCTCCTATTCTTTTCCGCGAAACGTTCCTTAGTTCTGTCGTCGAATGTTAGACGACGACTTCCATCTTGGCGACATAAATTTTATAGTTAGTGATTGATTCTCTTGCACCAGTAAAACACAATATATTCCTTTAGTCAATGCCTTCAGCGACTGGCTAACTAAATGCGGCAACAGCGCTCGCTCTGGTCGTTGGCTCTTAGTCGAGTATGTAACTAAGATGATAAGGTTGTTTTGCCCCACGTTCTTAAACTGTTTTTTTTTTGCATTTTTCTTTTTAGCAGGCATCCTCCACTGTGTTGTTAATTTTTTTACATCTTGACTGAATCGCTCTGTAGACTGGCAAGATGTGATGCAAGTTTGCTTGGAAAACACGCCTCCGGTAAATATTCTGATTCATAAAATATCAAATAACTGCGAAATTCGCTGTTTCATAACATGCTCACGAGTATATGGTGCTTTTGCCAAGAAATACGAGCCAGAGGAATAAAAGCGCACCATATATAAAATAAAGATACGTTTATGTTTTATGGGGAAAACTGCTGCGAAGCTTCGCGCTAGTTAGCACAGTCAATAAGTTCTCTATTTGCGCTTTATGGTAGAAGCGAGATTTATTCGGGATTACCTGTATTTAATAATATGATATTATAAATATATCCATTCGCCAAAGCCGACTAAGCAAATCAAAAAATGACATCAGTTATACAAAAATGTTTGTTGTGTATTCACCACTATGCTCTGCAACGGGAAAGTATGTACAAATCATGGTGGGTACCTACCTCTATAATATACGTACCATACACAATCGAACTACTGACAAGCATTCCAGGTCATCTATTCCTTTATATGGCATGTGTGGGACCAGCATCTGCGCCAGGCTGGTTACGGCACACCACCCCGAAGAAACAAAACATACTTAATAGAATTAAATTTGGAAAAATGAGTGGGGAGCTTATGGAAAACGACCCCGATGTACCCGAAATTGGCAACTATGGACGCTGTCAGGGTCATCTGGTATTTAGCCAGGGTTGTAATGGGCCTTAATCTGCAAATTTACTGATTTGTTTAATTTAGTGGATGCATGTTTTGTGGAGTTTGTAACTAAATAACTGCATTTAGGTATGGAAAGTGAAAGCTAGCGGTAGTAAAATAATTATTTTCTTGTGACTAAATTCAAATCTCAAACTTTTTTGAAAGGTTATAATGTAAATAGTTCAGTAATAGATATTAATAAATTTGCACGCGGATCAGTTTGATTTTTATTTAAAAAAATGTACCAGTGGCAGCCTTGCAAATTATTTATTATTTATATACACAATAATACTTACATACTAAAGTGATATCTGTGTATATTTAAACAAGTAGATGAGGGATAATTTTCGATAAGGCATTTTTGAAGCGTTGAAGAATTCCCAATTTCTGTTTCAAGCAGGTGGGAAATTCTGTAGAACCATATTATTTGTTAGCAATAAAATTATATTATGCAAAATAGTTCGCACATCTTGTGTAAATTTCAAGAAGTACATTTTAATTACTATCAAACCAGAGGAATTTCAAATTTTCTTCTGGACTAAAAAAAAATATAAATTCGACTAAAATTAGATTTTTAAAAGTATTAATTTGTTCAATAATTTAGATTCAGCATTAAAAAGTCTTCATTAAAATACTTCAAATCAAAATTAAAGTGTAATTATTTAAATAATTAGAATAGGATATTAAGATAGTACGGTTTTTTTATTAATGATGTAGTTTAATAGCAATTTGTTATTAAACATATTTGATAGGCATTATCACCTGCAGTTTTACGGCACCTGTTGTAGCAAAATAACATTTTTTTAATTTATAGCGGCTATAAGTTTTAAAATAGTATCATTCACCAGTATCTACGAATAATTTAAAATTACACACTTATTTATTGTGAACTTTTCAAATGCAATAGTTTTCTCAGTAGTTGTAAACAGGGCGTCGTTACAATGTTTTTCACTGGAGGGGGCAAGAACACAACCATTTCAAAATACATATTTTATTTAAAATATATATAAAAAAGGCGAATAACGAATATACTTATTATTGTGTACTAATGCTTTTAGATGGCAGCAACTTTAATCCGCTCTATATGTTATGCTAGGAACACATAATGTAGATGGGAGCCTCTATATAGTAAGGGGTAAGAGCGTTGACTGACGTATTTATAAGACTTCTCACGGTTATAGCTTTTTGTTCTGGAAAACATATAGCACTGATAGCTAACAATGTAACTATATTGCATTGTATTTTGTCTCCGGAAAGCGCATGGTAAGCCAGAAAAATGTCAGACGTAATAGCCGCACATGCTCCACCTTGAAAACGACTCCCATGGTTGTAAATAAAATAAAAGTAGCAAACAAACACTTTCAATGAGGTTTTAATTCCGCCCGTACTTAATCCTATTTTTTTAGTAATATTGTAACGGACTTTCAAAAGAATTATCTCCTAAATATTTGCCAGATGAATCGTTGAATTCAACATTTTATTTGAATATGAGTATTGTCCTATACTATACAGGGTGTATCTTTGATAGGTACAGAAATTTTAACCACGTAATCGGGGACGTTCATAAAACCGAAAAATGAAAAAAAAAATTTTTTTAATCGATGTTTAGAAAATGGGGCAAATCAATCTTTATCCGTGCTCAATGCACGCCGCTGGATCGTCACTAGAAGCGCTTAGAGGGGAGGTCTAACCTCTCCCTAGGAGATGGAGGGGAATAACGTTAGATTAGGAAGGGGAATACCGCGACGTTGCCGCATGTCAGAGTGGAATAAATCTGCTTGCAGAATTAGGTACCTAGGTACCTTTGAAAATTACTGCTGGTAGGTATCCACGTTTTTTTTATGATGTCGGTTGCTGTGACGAACTGTTTATTGCTTTCTTCACAGGCGCACACAATAATTTAACAAACACGTCAGTTTTTATCACTTTACTGTTATTTTAAGTCCCTAGGCAGCAGAAATGTATCCGAGCGCCGCTCGGAGAAGTCATTGCTAGAAAACTCATTGCTGATTTCACACTCATAATTTTTTGAAAAGTCTTTTGTGCAGTACCTACCTACCTACCTATTTTACAACTGATTTTCAGGCCGCAATTTTTTTATACTAATAATTAGCCATCTCTTGGGACAACTTGGGATAATAAATTTCTGATCGGCAATCAACTGAATAAAGTATTTGTTTTAAAATACAAATTATCTGTAAAAATTGCAAATTTCCACAACCACCCATAGGGTAGAGCGTAGAGCAGCGGCGCGTTACTTTTTTTAGCGAGTGTTCGCCTGTAGCCCTATCATCTCGAAAAAAGTGGGGGAAGACTGTAATTTGACGTGAATTTAACGCGCGGCTTCGATTTGTTCATAGTTTTTAATATTTTTCAACCCTTGCCCGATAGTGCGCCACCTTTAAACCCCCTCAGGGTTGTGGTCCTATGTATTATCTACTTTTAAAAAATTATTCGTTTCCGAAAAAAGTAGGGGAAGACTGTCATTTGATGTGAATTTAACGCGCGGCCCCGATTTGTTCATCGTTTTTAATATTTTTCTACCCTTGCCTGATGGTGCGCCACTTTTAAACCCCCTCAGGGTTGTTGTCCTGTCTATTGTCTACTTTTAATAGTATATTACACACCGAGGTGTCTCGAGATAAAGTAAACTTTCCACCCGGGCGGGAGGGCGGGAAGTAAAAGTCAAAAAATTGACACTTTCAAACTTCTAAAAAGTCAGAAATGTCGATATTACATACATGGTTGTAAATAAAAAATTATTCGGTTCCGAAAATAGTTGGGGAAGACTGTCAAATTGGCGTGCTTATCATTTCCGCATTTTTTAACCCTTTGCCGTTTCGGAACTCTCTCAAGTTAATTCCTTACCATTCCTCTTACTTTTCGGAAAAACTTGGTGGCGAAATGTCGCGTAATGTCCCCAAAAACCGAAAAACAGCGACTCCTCCTGGTGAATTTAAGCTTCTGCGTGCCCTTGACTACTGCCCGACATTCCTTCGCCGAGATTCGCCAGGCGCGGGCATATGACGTTGGCGTCGGGCGCTGGCGTCCGACGCCAACTTCACACAAAAACGACGCCGCGCCGAATCGCGCAATAATTACAATTACGAATGAATTCACTGGCACTGATTCACTCGATTTTGCTCCATTTCCACGCCGCCCGGCCCGGCCGACCTACTAAATTACAGCTGGGCGAGGAGCGCAAGCGCGGGGCGCCACTTGACATCGACACTACAGGTGATCCCCACTACTCATAACTTATGCGCGATATTAGCCAATCGCGGCTCGCGGCCCCTACTTCTCTCGGGGCGGCGCTACTATGTTGCCAAGTGTGCTGAAAATTTACCTGATTTAGTAATTTAATTCCGTATAAATTTAATTGTGTAGTGGATTTTTACATGGATTTACCCGTTTTTGTGCGTAATAATTATACGAGATAGTAGATTAACTTATAACGAATGAAACCCCGTATAAATCCGCGAAAATCAAAAATCGGATTTAAGGGACTTTAAGTCAGTTTGGGGACATGTCGGCATAAACTGCAACACCGAATAGTGGTATTGAATGGTATGGGGGAAAGCTTGTGCGCACGCAGGCCGTCTCCGTCACCGTACCGCCGCGCCGTAGCCGACGCGCTAGTCGAAGATCGTCCGTCCGATTTTGGGATTTAACAGCTGATTGATATCGATCCGCGTCCGCCTGTAATTTTTGGGAGCGCCAGCTTCAACAAGCAATTTATTATTATACAGAATACCTTACGTGTGGCTATTCTGTGGTATAACAATTCTGTTTCCAAAACGTGGACGCGTATGCAAACGTCGCGTCTTGCTAACCGATATTGTTCCCTTACTTTGCTTTGTTTTACGAACTGTCGTCGGAACTGAACCTGCTTACATTTTTCCAGATCCGTTCGCCATTTTTTTGGACCAGCAGTGATGTCCAAACCTGTTGCAATTGCCGCTACGAATTTGCAGTGAAATAACAAGTGATTTTTTCATATTTCCGTTAAGAAATGCAGTGTTAAACGTTCGCGGCCTTCGTATGAAAACAGTGCTAGATAGGTTCCTACTAGGTACCCCAATTACGCGCGAGGATAAAAGAAGCAGCTTCAAGGGTTCGCGAAAATTCGGGTTTTATTAGACGCATACGGTATGGATCTAATTGTACAATCCACCTAGTCGAGTCCCCGTTGGAATAAATCAGCTGAGGGAAACCGAGACGTCCCTAATATTTGGCATCGCGCCGCTTTAAGTGTGCAGTGAAAAAAAAAACAAGTGTTTTGTTCGTATTTCCGTAAAAAGAGACTATGAAGTGTTATACCTTCGCGACCATCGTATAAAAACAGTGCCACTAGTTAGGTAGGTACTTAGTGCTTTATGTGATTTTGTGAAGATTTTTGGATAGTATCTAAACACAAGAAAATAGTAAAAATAATCGATGCATCTCAAAGGTAGGCTTTTTCATGCTATTCGTCGAGCTATTCGCTAAAAGAACCTTTAAGGAGTTGTCCAAAAATTATTTATTTATTTATTTAATCTCCACATACACCAAATGATACATGGTTGCGTCAATATTCTTCAAATACTGCGAAAAAGCCTCGGAAAAAGCGATTCGACTGGCAACCAGTTACCTAGTGCTTCTTGTGATTTTCGAGAGGATTTTTGGATAACATAAGAAAGGAGTACGACACCCGCAAGGAAAATCATCCAGGCATCCGAAAGGTAGTTTTTTTGCATGCTATTCGCTAAAAGAACCATTAAAGATTTGTTCAAAAACTAGTTGAAAGACTATTCCTGAAATACTGTGAAAGAGCTATACGTCTGACAACGCTGCACGGCGGAATTGGGGGGGATCCGGCGGAACCGGCCTCAGTTCCAGCTGGTCCCGGCAAGGTCAAGGACCCATGGCCGTAGCGTCGGAAAAAGGGGTTTTAATAGCGTTTTAAAAAAAATTATTTCTGACGTTAATATGCACTTTAGAAAAATTTTAATTGCATAGGCGTAACAAGTGCATTTTTCCCGACCTGCCCTTAAAATTTCTGTACTTATCAAAGTTACACCCAAATTAGGGTAGGCGCCCCCGGGGGCGCCTACCCTAATTTTTTTTCTAATTTTAGAAATTTTTACCCGGTTGACAAGGAAAAAGCATATAGATAAAAAAAAAGTAACTCACGGAAATATAATTTTAAACTAATAAGGAACATGGGTAAAAGTGTAGTGAACACAAGCAAATACGTGAGTAATAACATAAAAGTTACCCATGAACTTAACTAGTTTGAAAATTTATCTCGTGGGTATAAAGTTACCCATGAACTTAACTAGTTTGAAAATTTATCTGGTGGGTATTCATAATCACAGCAATATAAGGTTATAGTTCAAATTTAATCAGCATGTAAATGATAAGACTTTAAATACGTTAATTAGCTCAAATAAATTAAAATGTCGTGTAAATTCTGTTCCCATCACATAAAATACATATGTTTTGAAGAGTGTTGTATCTGTGGTTACAAAAGCATAATTGCAATTTCTCAAAATAATTTAATAAGTGAAGTAAAAACATTTTATTCCATAAAATCATGTCGCAAATGTTACAATTTGGCTCCTCAACGTCAAATATTAGAAAAAGTATACTTGGGAACTCCAGAGGAAAGAATGCAAACATCACAACATCCGTTATCAAGTCCCCAGCACGTAGACATAGAGTGTTTAACACCTTTATAACTGGTGAGGATAGAATGTGTAAATTACAAAAATTTGAAGAAATTGTTGATTGGTATATTGGTCAGTCAGAAACTAGTAGTAATGGAATGGAACATATTCAATTAATGTTTGGATTCAAGAATAATAAAACATTGCAAAGTGTTGTCAAATTACTTGGAGATGAAAATATACAAGTTACAAATGACGCAAATGCCATGATGAAATATTGTACTAATGAAGAAAAGCGTGATATTGGAACCGAAATTTTATGTTACGGCGAAATTCCAAATTTTAGTCGGAAATGTAATGCAGATATGATCGAAAAAGCTGTTGCTACTGGTAATTATGATGACGCCATGAAATTTATAAAAAGTAATGACGATTTATATTACATACAAAATCAAAAAAAAATTGCATTTTACTTTGAATCTAAATTTAATAGAAATGACAAAAGTTTATATCGTAAAGAAGATTTTGACGTGCCTTTTATGGAACTAAATAAAAATATTGTACTTGTTTTCATTGGTGAGACAGGTTTAGGAAAAACACAATATGCTTTATCTCACTTTGAGAATCCATTACACGTTAGAGATAAAGAGGACTGGCGACGCTTATCATATAAAACCGATGGAATTGTTTTAGATGATTTAGACTTTTCAAATTGGTCGCCCTTGACTTTTTTGAAACTGTTAGACGTAGAAAATCCCATTACACAGAACGTCAAATATGGTTCAGTTCGAATTCCAGCAGGAATGAAAAGAATTATATGCTGTAATCATGAGGAGCTTTTGTGGCCGAGCGGAGGTATTGGTAAGGATCATCCTTTTCCGTTTGATTCTCTTTGGTAGATACCAAAATACCAAATGTAAATGAGTTTTAATTATTTGGAGGTTTTCGATTTATAAGGTACGTTCCACTCATTATTAAATTTGTTGCTTTAATGGTTATTATTAATTAATCCACACGATATTTATTAATGTCAAGTTATTCAGGATGCAAGGTTATGGTTCCATGCGCCTAACACTGTGTTTGTATTGGTTGAGTTTTGTGTGAAAATTATAGACAGACTTGCAAGCCTTGCTAGGAAGAAATATTTTTAAAAGAAAAGTAAATACAGGTAAAGTGGTAGCAGGAAGTATGGTATTTTCTTAATTAATTTGCTTCCTAATAACACGCGTTTTTATATGTCGAGTGCTTAATTTAAATGATTCGATGTGAGTTACCGGTCCTGCGAGCTTGAAGTTGTTGGAGTCTAAGACCAAGGATGATCATTTTGCCTTTGAGGGCAAAGCACTATTTTTCGGCGATCCCAAGATTTTGGAGCAGATACAGCAGGATGGTGAAGCACTGGGAGCAAGTGAGTTTCTTGTTTTGAGACTACTTATTCTTTAAGCAATTTTGGTTACCTATCACTTGTGACACTCGCCTGTTACGTACCCAGACGCATTACTGCACGATACACCTTACTGAGAAGCAAACCAGCGGAAGTCATGACTGACCTACGGACTAAAGTGCTGATGCAGTTAGCAGCTTACGACGGCTACCTGAGCTAGCTGAGAGCAATCACCAACACTGCAGCTTTTTGGATTGCGTAGGCCTGGTCGCAGACAGCACGTTGGGACTTTGTAAAAAGAGAACTCTCATGTAAGGTGATATTATAACTTATAACCGAACGTTCCAAATTTAAAGACTGTACAATTTAGTGCAGGAAAATTTAAGTTTTTGATATTTACCGATATTTACTCAAGTATAGACAATTTTGAATCAGTGTCACTTGGTCTTAGTGTCAAAGTCGACTACCTTTCCAAATTTGACTGATTATATTGATAAAGTATTTATTGGTGTGCTTTTTACTTGAAGATTATAAAATTGCTGACAGTAATTAACAATATAAATTTTTAAATTGAATAGACAGAACATATTGTTATAAAATAAACTTGTTTTATCCCACCGTACAATATCCGTATAATCGAGTCATCGCCAATCTTCCTTTCCTGACTAAAATTGTTTTTATAATATTCCCGGGATTTTGTTTTCACTTTTACTGACTGGACTGTGTACAACTTTAGAATTGTATTTTCCAGATAAATGCTTTTACTGGGAATTTTTTTAATTAGGAATAGCGGGTGCGGTCGGAGGGGAAAATAGCCGTCGATCACGTCTTCCACCCTTTGAAACAGGGTGGTATAATAAGGGGGTCTCCCCGGACACATGCCATTCGCCGAAACAATGGGTTTAATATTGGCAAAGGGGGTGCTTGATGAATGAAAAGGGCGGGAGTGCGAACAGACAACGCACCCGTGGTGGTGTCTAATCACGGAATAACCTTTTTTGGATTCCCGACCGGCGTATGCTCTGATCGTTAGGTTAATCCCGTCAACGTTGGGAGTTTTGAAATTTCCAATTACGCGGCAGTATTGCAAACATCGCGCCACAGAAAAATGGTGGGCGCGCCGTGATATTTCGATAATATTTCGGCAAACAAAGCAACATGTTGTGTTTCCTAGCCATTTTCATTTGTTAATGTACCCAAATTTTACACTAGCATCGTAGTCATTAGTTTAATTATAGGTCCTGACATCACTTGAACAAAGGATTTGTCTTGGAACTATATAGCTCAACATTCAATTATTTAGAATTCCACCTCATAGGTACTTAATTTGGTACCATGATAAAAATTATCGATTTGTCTTATATGACCAGTGTGTTCCAACGAAGACGGTCCATCCCCAATACGTTAAATGGGTTAAAAATGGAGAATGCTCCACCGATGACGTAAACATCAGAAGGTTCACTTGCTAAATACGGTCCAGGAAGTGCGACCGTCTTTACCCCTGGCTTGTCGTTTCCGCCGAAATACATGCAAGATGCAGTTTATACAGGTTTTTTTTTGATGATCAGTATGGGGATCTCGGAAACTAGCGGAGAAAGAAGAAAGTTAAATGGGAAAAGAATTGCAGTTTTGTGGACCCAATTTAACGCGCCTTGTGGATTTTTGATTCTAATCCGTCTAGCTTTGATGTATCTGATTTTAGCTAAAGAGTGTAAATACCAAAGTTGGAGGGATTTGTGTTCCCAATACGGTTATCATGTCCTACTTTTCGTGCCAGCTATCATTTTCGAGATGTGAAACAAAATTGTGTTTTTTTAAATGGGAACCATAGTTTGTTATGATCTTAAAAAAGCAGGCATTTTTAGAGCTTTCCAACGGTATAACACTCGATATGGTTATTCAGAAAAATAACGGAAATAGGTACCTAACTATGGTTTCCATTTGAAAAAACGAAAGTTTGGTATTTACACTTTTTATCTAGATTTATTCTAGTTATTCTAGTTGTACCTACATAAAAAGTGCAAATACCAAAGTTGGAGGGACTTGGGTCCCCAATGCGGTTATCATGTCCTACTTATCTTTCTAGCTGCCATTTTCCAGATATTATGGTACAAACTTGTGTTTTTTTAACGCGGAAACCATAGTTACCTATTTCTGTTATTTTTCTGAATAACCATATCGAGTATTATATCGTTGAAAACTTAGACAAGGGAGGTTAGAGGGGACGCATAATCCGGCCAAATTGAGTGTGCCCAGATCGGCACCACCAGTGGCGTATCGCGTGGGACTGGTTAAGAATGAAAACTGCCTATAAAGCATTACTGTTTTTTTATAAAGGGACCAAGTTTCGACAAAGCTACAGAATTTTAGTTGTTTGAAGCGGTATGTATACAAATAATACAATGTCTTTTTTCCTTGAAGCTATTTTTTTCAGCTATAAATATTTACCTGTGAAAGGTTATTCCTGATACATTCTGTTCGCGTTAACGCTTGCAACCAAAAGCTGAACAAAACACCATTAAGATGCCACACAAATAACAATGTATTCAGTCCGTATTAGCCCAAAATCACAAAAACTAAACCTGCTGTCACACACGACACCTGGCACCAAATTATGGCGTCACATTGATATTTGGGCACAGTGGGCACACTCTCTGCTATATGGTCCGTAAATAGACGTTACGCGTCTCTCCTCCTTTGTCTAAGGTTGCAAAGCTGTAAAAATGCCCGATTTTTTGAGATTATGGCCAACTATAGTTTCCATTTAAAAAAAAACACAAGTTTGTGTCATATCTCGAAAATGACAGCTGTCACGGAAAGTAGGACATGATAACCGCATTGGGGACACAAATCTCTCCAACTTTGGTTTTTACACTTTTTATCTAAAATCAGAAACTAACTAAGCTAGACGGATTGGAATATATCACCAAAATTTCGTTTTTTCAAAATATCTAATAAACCATGACTTTTTTTAAAAAATCCACAAGGAGCGTTAAACCCCATACTGATCATCAAAATAAACTCACCCTGTATATTAAGTCCAGTCAGGGGTAGATAATGGTAAATGCAACGGGAGCGGGGTGCTTCCTGTGTGGAAAGCCGATATCAGAGTGCTGCTGCTATGGTATCAATATTCAGTGGTCGACATTCTTACCTGCTCCTTCGATTTCTTTAAATGGAATCATGACATTAATGTTATTCTCTTGGAAAGCCTGTTCGATGGTTGTCCGAGAAATACTTATCGTATAATGTTCAAAGCGACGAGAGTAATAATATAATTGTAATTCGAGTTCCAAAGAAAATTTTGTTAAAGTCGACTTTTATTAATATGATTTAGCGTTCTGCAAGTTGAACTTTTGGTGAACAGGGATAGAACACTTTTTGACCGAGCCCCTCAGAACTGGACAGTTGGTTCTTTCCAAATATCTACGTAGGGTAGATAAAAGTTTATTGTGATAGTGATTATCGAAGATTTCAGTTTCGAGTATATGGGATATACCGTCGAAGTGTTGATCAAACAAACCATCGGATAGCCATAATATTACTTATATACCCGTCCCATTTCCATATTATCCTCGACACCCGACATATCCACAACACCGCTTTATCTCCCCTAATCCAGCCGATCCTTATGTATAAAACATCCCGCTGGCGGTTGACAATTTTAGGGGTACGAGTGGCAGAAAAGTTGGCAGCCCCGCCCGCGGCAGAGGATCACGGTGGCTGCGGCGGGTAAGTAGATGGAAATTGATTCCCGAACCCGCGGGCTATGCCGCCGAACTCCCGCTACTAGGATGAATCTTGCGGAATCGGGGGGTCGGTTAACCTTTTTTCACAACTACGTGCGGCGTGGAGGCAACGGAAGGCCCGCGTGTTTATAATTTGCAATTATATTAATTATATCAGATATTATAGCACTATATACACTGTGTCCCGGATAAGAATGAACAGCATGGGGATATTGCAAACGGTGAGAGATAGAGCAACGGTTAAATGGGGAAAAAGTTGCTCAATTTTGAGGTCAATAAAATGGCACAAACAGATTTTTAATACCTTTTTTCGTTTTTGAGTTATTTTGAAAAAAGTAAAATTTTGCGTTTTCGATTTTATTTTTTTCTGAAGTTGTAGAAAAAAAAAAGAAAAACACTTTTTCTTATGGCACTTTTTAACGGGCTTTAAGATGGGGTTTTTAGATTTGTTCTACACCACGTTTCGTTTTTGAGAAACCATCTTCAACTTTATTTTTTTAAATACGGACCTGGATTTTGTTTTGCAGATTTTGAAAGCACTTTTTATTGCAAATACCATGATGTGTGACACGAAATATTTTTAAAATGTTTTGAGACAATTATACTGAAAATTCTTTTTTTTTAATAATTTTTTTCTAATGCGGCCCTGTATTTAATAATAAGAAGTCTAAATATTAATCAGTATTGTCAACAATTTAACCTACAACTTATCTTTCAATTGTAGGACTAAAAAAAGGACGGCAAAGACTAATAACAGTCATACATATGATAATAAAAAATAAATAAAAATCCTCCACCTAGAAGGCTTTGAAACAACAAAACCAACAACTTGTCATTTGTCATAACTCCCACTGTATCATTTAGTAAACGATTAGTATCATTAGAAATGGAGGGTGCTTTTTCAAATGACGGCAAATTTAACATGTCGGATGTCGGCATGTTATATCTTGTGTCACAGAAATAGTGTAGAGGCCTAACGAATGTATTGTTGCAATTAATAAATTGCAAAAGTTATTGGTTTCGATGGCTTAAAGCTTTCTTCTCATAATTAGGAAAAGCGAAGAATTTACCCAATGCGATAGTGTTTGCTGTACAACAACAGAGAAAAACACTTACCAGACAGGGCCGTATTTAAAAATATTAAGTTTTCGAAGTAAAAATAAACTGTAAGTTAAATTGTTGTCAATACTGATTAATATTTAGACTTCTTATTATTTAATACAGGGCCGCAATAGAAAAAAATGAATGTAAAAAAAGGAATTTTCAGTATAATTGTCTCAAAACATTTTAAAAATATTTCGTGTCATAGATCATGGTATTTGCAACGAAAAGTGCTTTCAAAATCTTCAAAAAAATATCCAAATATCAAAAACGAAACGTTGTAGAACGAATCTAAATCGCCATCTTAAATCTCGTTAAAAAGTTCCAAAGAAAGTGTTTTTCTTTTTTTCCTATCTGTGATAACTTCAGAAAAAAATAAAATCGAAAACGCAAATTTTTTTTTTTCAAAATAACTCAAAAATGAAAAAAAGATATTGGAAATCTGTTTATGCCATTTTATTGACCTTAAAATTGAGCAACTTTTTCCCCATTTAACCGTTGCTCTATCTCTCACCGTTTGCAATATCCCCATGCTGTTCATTCTTATCCGGGACACAGTGTATATACATTCAGAAATTGATGTAATCTATCTGGAAAGCTTTCTGTAGTTGGTTGACACTTTACAGTTATTTACAATCGAATGGTTCGGTATTATCCAAAGAAATATACAGAGTAAGTCGTTTTTTTGTAGTAGAACAACATTTGATTAATCACCAAAATCATAATACATTGTCAACAATTTATAAATAAAACTCAAGAATTCTACCTATATTACAGGGTGTAAGTTTTCTGTTGAAGGACTTCGATAGAAAAATCTTGATTATTTCGAAATTTTTCATTAATCCCCAGAAACATAATACATTTCCACAATTTTTAAATAAAACTCAGGAATTTATCCTGATAACAGCAGGAATCCCACTCAATTCTAATGCGTAACAAATATCAGACTCCCTGTAATAAGATGGTTTGAAAAAATTAATAAACAATGCCAATTATTCTATAGTTACATTTCTTCAACATCTACAACATTTGGTTTTTTTTAATTTTGTCGTCGCCCTCTGTCCTCTTGGAAATGAACTACATAGGGTTCAGCAAAAGTTGCTTCACAATAAATTTTTGTCTTAATACTTCTTTTCTCCGACTAATAGGGAAGGAGGCAAATTAATTCTAATATTTTTTCAAGATGGCGGTAAAAAGGGGGGGGGTTGTGATATGCCAATTTGGGTTTGGACCTTTCTAACCAACAGTAACAACATAATATCTAAAATTCGGCTTTCAAATTTTTTCGATTTAGATAATCCCTTTTATTGGGCGGATTGACTAAACTACTAGGAATTTTCTTAACCCCCAACATTTTTGCCTTGTTTTTGGCAATTTTTTTACGAAAATTCAGGTCACCTACTAAATATATTAGCACATAATGTTGCTACCTACCCGGACATATCTCATAGCAAAATTAATTTCAATATCTCTATTTGTTTGTAAGATTTAGGTATAGGTCATATTTGATGTATTTTTTTTTTAATTTTAATGCCTTTTATTTAAATTGAAAAATATGTGCACCTATTATTATATTGACACAAAGTTTTCGTTTTAAAATGTAATTTTCTATTCAATGTGAAAGTCCTGCTACAAAAAACTGACTCCTACTGCATAATATTAATTTCTTGTACGACAATTTGCAATTTAGAATTTTGCTTTTTTTGACTATTATAATATCATTTCAGAGTTTCGAGACAAAGAAATTACCTAAATTGGGTGGATATTGATCGCCAGCTTCTTAGCGGGAAACTTATAAAAGGCATATCCCTATTCATGAAGTTCGGAAACTGAAACTTCGAGACAAAAGTTGATAAAAACGAAATTTACTACAGTACACGTTTGACCTATTATGGTGCAACTTCGGCCCTGGTTACCAAATTTGATTAAAAGTTTAATTATCTACGAAGTTCACGGTGTTCAAACTTCTAATCTTCACGGCTTTACAATGACGAAGAGTGAACACAATACAAGCCCTAAACTATTCCACAAATTATAATTTAAGTTGATTATGCATATTGTAGCTACCGAGCATGATCAAGCACCTAATGCTCGGCATTCGAGAAATTTTTAGCTTTTAGAAAATATGGAAAATATATGGAAAACAATTGTATCTAATCCATTTAACAGGAAGCACAGACAAGACAGAATATATAGATACAGAGAGCACATCTATCTTATCAAAAATGTCAAATGGTTTTTATAGGCCGGGTTTTTACCTTTCTTCACTCTACCAATATATTGTTTGTTTATACACATTGTGTTTCACTTTTAGCTTTAGTCGAAACAATTCCGTGGCGGCAATTCATTATTTTATAACGGATTGGCCGATTTTCGAATTTTTTTTTTAATATACTAATCCGAAAGCTGTAAATTTTGTTACAAACGGACTACAAACGATCAAATCTTTCAATCAAGTTTTCCGCGCGCTTTCGTTTGTTTTGTCCGTGTTTCAAGGCACCCTTGACATCTGATGATATAAATAAATTAACTAAAGGAAACCGATCGCTTCTTATTTCCTGAGATTTGGTATACAGGGTAACGCGAAATGACGCCATGGGGTCAGATATTGAATTAAAAAATCCTTAATGTAATATTCTGAAAATTGACCATTTTAACAAATCATAACTAGCCATATTGAATAATCACCCAACTGAAATGGTAATGTCTGGCCCAAGTAACATTTAAAGTTGCATAAAAAACGTAAAGACGTTGTTGCGACCAACAATACAACTTGTCTATAGACGTATCGTCCTTTTTACAACTCCTTTATGACTGAACATGGACGGTTGGAAAGTGGTTTTCATGACTTTTCATACAACTTATATCTGACTTGATTGGATATGACTTTTATAAGTCCATTAGGTCTTGTAAATTCAAAGATACCTTATGTCATAAAGAAGTAGCTCTAAAGTTGTGAAGATCTCTATTAATACCTTCATATTACCAATTAGTCGTAAATATGGAACTAGTGTTATATTGTGCAGTGTTTGCTTGTAATACGAAGACATTTCATTCTGTCTCGGCCGTAAGTCAGTGGTAAAAACAAAATTATACGTTGGTGATATTATGCAATAAAGCATCTCGGTTTTTGACGATTGTACTCAACGTATCTATTATTTACTGTGAAAATTATAAACATAGCTCGAAAATTTACAACGCGCCTTTAAAATAATGGAAATTAAAGGAAATGGAAGAAAAAATGTAAAATATAAACGTGCTTTAAATTAAAATTTAAAGTGTTACAGTTGTACAAGATCGTTCGATATGTCGAAAATACATGTTTTCCACTCAAATTTCTATGATTTGTGCCCACAAATTAAATTCGAAGTTTTGCCACTTTCGTAAGACAAACATGGTTGTCCTATTTAACTGAATTTCTGATGGCAAACATGGCCGACGGTGCTTATATGACTTAGTAGTTGTAAAACTTCAATCAAACTACTAAGAGGTCATAAATAGTTCTAAAACTGTCGAACGACTATTAAGAGGTTATAAAGCGACTAAAACTAAAATTAAAATTACAAAATAAGTATTTATATGCGCATGCGCGTGGAGGGTTGTCTTTAGAAATTTCTGCAGTCCGGGGTAGGTGCCTCGTCAAGTTCGTAGTATATTTAAATCGTCTTTATACGACTATCGCTCCACAAAGTTTTAATGTGGTCAAATTATTTTCTTTACAACCGCCGTACAACTATATTATTATAACCCTAATACAACTATTTGGACATAAGATAAATAATTATAACTTAAAATGTTACTTGGGGGGGGGGAGATCTTCCCTTGGCTCAACCTAAAAAAGATATAATTCCGAAGTTCTTCATAGATTTGTAGAGTGTTTACCAGCAAACGCAGAAACATTGTATAGCGCCCTGCGTTTTTACATAAAATAATTTTATATTAAGAAATATCAAGCATATTATCAAATCAATTATTTTTCCTATTTAGACAATAATAGAAGAGGGGTTTTTAGTTTTCTAAATTATTAATTTCATTTTTAGTTTCTAGTAGATATTAAAATAAATTATACGGATCTAGAATATATTCTCTGTCTTTGCTAATGCGTCACTATACATTCATAAAAGCTGGATGGTACCATAATATTGTGTTGCCAGCAGAATTGAATAAGTTTGATAGATTTACTTACAAAGGTACATACACAATACACATTAGCGTTGTTTGACGTCAATTAAACAAATATATAGGTACCTGCCAACAGTAAAGAAGAATTGGACCTGAAAGAAACACCTTAAGAAAGCCACTAGAGTAAGTAAAAAGCAGACAACAAATTTACAGTTTTGCAAAAACGATCTTGTCTCCATAGACCCAGAAATAACGGTTTTCTAAACTAAACTTTATTACAAATAAATATTTTCGAGCTACTCTAAAATGATGGCCCTTAATGTACGAAACAATTATTGATTTGAATCCTAATTCATAACCCTTGTCCGGAAAAAGAAATAAAAATTTAGCTTTAATTCAGGCAAAATAATCGGGAACAGTTACTATGGGTTGTGTGCGTTGAAAGTATTCCGAAACAGTATCTGTTTACCAAAGTACAATAGAGTGGAATTAACGAAGCGAAACGCTTTAGCTTTATGGAAACTGTTGCATGCTTGCAAAGGGATACAGAAGTTAACGGTTTTCAAATTTATACAGTGGCACTGTATTGCCTCTGGGCTATTTTACAGCTTTGTTGGAGAAAAAAAAAACACTTTGTATTATTTTTCTGCCAACTTAAGCAGTTTTAAAAAATGTACGTCACAATAGTTTTTGGTGTTCTTCTTCGAATAGCAAAAAAATATAAATGTAAGATTCGGTCAAAGTGTGCGCGCTTTATTATTTTACGTCTTTCTTTCGTGTACCTATACTGAGTTTCCTCATACGAAGTTTTTTTCAATCTGGACAATATATTTTATAAAATAAAAACATACAAATGTAACTCTTACAACGAATTTAATATCCAAAATCAAATAATAAAACGCTTGATTTATATACTTAAGAAAGGCATAGATAAAGGATTTAAATATAGGGATAAATAGGCAAATCCCTATAGCTTTTGGATGCCATACGCCCCCTGGTCAGCTACTAAAACTGGACTATTTAAGCGGAAAATTTGAAATCTCTCTAAGTTGTACCTACATGAAAAAATATAAACCAAACGAACCGAGAATCACAAGCAAAACATGTCAAACGCAAGGCCACAAATTAAAATAATTGCTGCCGGCCGCCGCCTACCAATTTTTGATAATAATTGACAGAAATACGCCCTAAGCGCCCTCAAGCGAGCTAAGTAGGTGCAGGGTGTTCCCGTATATTGTGACCCACCCCTCTAGATCCTTTATTTTTCGAGTTAAAAAAATACTTAAATGAAAGTTGTAGGGCAACAAGGTGTATTGTCCCAAAAATAATGGATTGACAGGAATGCTCGTCTCTAAGTTAAAACGATTTTCCATGGCAACCTTGATTAAATATAAAGATCGTATTTACCTGCAATTTGGAATATCATGCGAATGCTTAGAGCAAACATAATATAACATATTTTATATTGTTGGAATCGGAAGAATGCCTGCAATTCAAAAATCCACAAATATACAGGGTGTTCCATTAGATACGTATCTAAGTTTATAATTTTTCATAAATTTGCGACGCTCATTTGTTTTATCTAGTAACTAGAGCAAACATAATATAACAGATTTTATATTGTTGGAATCGGAAAAATGCCTGCAATTCAAAAATCCACAAATATACAAGGTGTTCCATTAAAAAGTAAGTTTATATTTCTTCATAAATTTGCGACGCTCATTTGTTTTTTCTAGTACCTAACAGATCCTAGCGGTTCAGAAAAAACCCTACAACCATCATTTAAGTAATTTTTCTCTAACTCGAAAAATGAAGGTTCTAGGGGTGGGTCAAAATATACGGGACAACCTGTACAAACTACTCAGAAGGCTTAGCTTTGCTAAGTACAAGCGGGTGCCCTGTAAGAAAGGCCTGTCTAAATGGCAAGCAAGTAGGTACATTTTGGTTTATTCTGGACTGAAAGGAATTCCATTGTTAGTTGTAGAGTAAATAAGTAGGTATAGAAAGGTATAGCACGCATTACATTTTTCAGTATTTTCTTATAGTAGACTGTTGGTATGATATAAAATAATAATTAAAATATAATATCAAAAATTGTCGTTTTTTTCAACTGGTCGAACAGATCATCTTACAACACAACTTTATAGTAGTGCTTATTGTTCTGAAATTCATGTATAGTAATGGTCTGGGCATAAGATTTTCTTCATGTGTATGGTAATTTCATGTTACAAAAGCAAATCTATACAAAAAAACTGTATTCCAATAAAAATGTCAGTTTTGTAAAAAAACAATATGATTTTTTCAGGGTTGCTTATGAGTCTGCGACCTGAGTGTCCAACCAAAAGATCATACACGAACTCCTGGGTATGAGATGCGCTATAGGGTGGTTTCCTAAACAATAGGGGTGGTTTCCTAAACATTTTGTAGAGCAAAATAACTCTAATAAAAGTTGTTGGGGATCAAAGTATGAACAATCCTTCCTCATAATCATAATCTTTTTTTGTATCTCTAATATATACATAACGAGTTACAGCGCATTACTTATAATATGACAAAAAAATTACCTTTGTACAAGTTTTCTAGGATGAACTTCTGGTCAACATTTTCTTATAATTTTTTTGTGTCTCTAATACTTGATTGACTTTCATGACAAAAAATTAATTAATAAATATAATGCCCTGTAAATCATTAAGTATTGGAGACACAAAAAAAGTTTAAAAGAAAAAGTTGACAAGTTCATGTTATAAAATTTTTATAAAGGTAAGTCCACCCTTGGAGCATGCGGAATTTTTGTCATATTATTATAAGTAATGCACCGTAACTCATTATGTATTAGATATACAAAAGAATTTTATAAGGAAAAGTTGTTCATACTTTGATCCCCTACAACTTGTATGGGGATCATCTGGCTCAATTTTTTTTAAAAAACTACAGATTTTGTTTAGAAAACCACCCTATAGTGCAATTTGTTCCAAAAGTGCGACTGTGATCTTTTGGTTGAACATTCAGGAGGCAGTCTCCAAGCAACTCTGAAAAAATCAACCTGTTTGTTTTTTTTTTGCAACCCCTATAAGCCGAGTACATCTTTATTGGACTACTGACTGGTATTATGGCAAAAAAGCCTTTGATTTTATACGGGTAATTTCTGCTGATAAGTCTGGTATTTTTACCAGTAGCAGAGCGTGGTAAATGCTATTAAATAGATCGCGCCCCGTATATCACTGTGTTCCAAGTGAGTTCATTTATATTTTACCAGGGTAGCTCGAGAACAGGCTCTTCCTATTGCCGGAGTCAAAACACTTTTTTAAAGATATTAAACCACACCTGGTAATAGTAGTAAAAGGATATGAAGGAGACAGAGAAGATATATATATATTGTAGTAAAAACAAGTGACTGCATGCTCGCCTAATATAATATCACCAATACTTGCATGGGTTACACTGTTCGACGGCCGGCCACTTGTGCAACTAAATGCGGTGCATAGCCGTGCCATAATTTCACAGATCTTAGGATATACTTACGTAAATAGCTATAATCTATATGGCTTTTTAGAGATCTTTTGACAATATTATATATGGTGCATTAACCCTTACGTTTTGTTTGACGACAACCTTAAAAAAACCTTAAATGTGAATTATTATGTTGCTTGTAGAATATAGGTATGTATATTTTTGAAAACTGCGTGACGCTTATGTCCTATATTCTTTTTGTGGCGCCAATAGGAGTTTTTTATGCTGTTTCAAGTGACTTTATACAAATACTATACTTACCCGTTACCGTAAAAAGAATTTAAATCATAAAAAGTCGCATATTTTCAAATATGGGATATATCAAACGAAACTAGCAAAAATATAATAGCGTATAAAAAGTCTTTATTTTTTGCTGTAGTATTGCCATTCCATATCGCAGCAAGGTTAAAATTACGACGTCATGCTCGAGTCTTTTAATATAGCGTTGGTCCAGGTACAACCAAAAGCGAAAAATACGAAGTTGCCTCCTCCCCCCGATGACTTTTGTCGCGGTCATTCGACACTCGGCCCGGTTTGTTGGAGGGACACCGCCCCCCAGGGGAAGGTGTATAACCCCCGTCGCACCCCTCTTCCTGTCCCCCCCTCCGCAGGCAATCACGGCGCCCTGCATAAATGCCTCCCGCCGGAAACGTTGTGTTGCCGTCGGCGATGCGGACCCCCCACACTGGATTTCACTTTCAGACCTTGGCGGTTACCGTTCAGAGGGTTGATAGACCGGGTGCCCCGGAATGGTATGTCCGGAAAGAATGGCGTCGATTGCGTGCCGAAAGGATTTATACGAGGGAGTCGAGAACTTCGGTTTGTTAAGATAAAGTGTCTTTTTTGAGATTGCCACTAAAAAGTCTCAAAACCGTTATTAAAAGCTTAGAAATCGGCAGAAAAGTAAATCGTTATTGTACGATTGTGTACGTTCTTACCTAATTACGTAGTCTTTCAGAATGAGCACTTCGGTTGATTCGTATGTATGATCAATAGCTTAATGACTTAATCTATCAAGACAAAGCTATAAATTATGGAAAGTGCAGCAACGGCGGGCGTGCTTTTTGAATTATATATTTTTGAAAGGCCCGTGAATTTTTTTATTTATGACAGAAGTGCCTATTTGTTTTATTATCCAAGAATTAAAAAATAAGGCTTTACCACAGCCGACTCTAGGAGAAGCCCTAAAGTAGAGAAACTGGCAACAAGGGATGCGGGTCCACGTCGCGTGCTCTGACACTGCCAGTCAGTTGATTTTACAAGAAATTTACCAGAATTAAATTTGTGTACTGCGGGTAGTGCCATCGTCGCCAGATTGCTACGACGAGGCAGTTTGTCTCTGCGTGGAAACAGACAGCCCGAAGTGCTGGCGACAGATTTTTTATAAATTTGTTTTGTTTGCGCAAAAGTGAAACATTTCTATAAAAGTTCGAAGTGAAGAATCGTTCCTTTACAATTTCAAGCCTCAGGATGCCTAGAACCGTCGAGGGAAGCTAGAACTTACTTATATACCTGGCTGTAAGTCAAATCGTAATAATAACTTGAAGTAGCTAGGTTTTCTTTGCTTGACGACAAGCGGTCAACTTGTATTCATTTTGAGCTTTCCAAAGGACGAAAATTAAAGAATAAAATGATTAAGGGCCAATTGCATAGGAAAACTAAAGTACCCTTTAAAATTAAAGGAGCTTTCTAACAATCCAACCATTGTTTAGTATTGTTGCAAAAGTTTCATTACCTAATGTTAAAGTCAAAAGATAATTTAGTTAAATGTATTATGAAATTGACCCTAACTGCCATTTCAATCAGAAGAGATTAGTCTCCTTCACAACATGCTGTTCTCTGTTCGCTTGTTTGTATTTTTATGAAAATTTAACCATAAGGGAAGATAGATCATTTGCCTGATCGCGCACTTTGCGCAAAATTCTCACAAAAATTCGACTTTCAACAAAATTTACTCCCCTCTATTTGCCCAAATTTACCATATTATTTGTCGAAAATGTACTTATCCACACCAGGAATCGTACTTATTATAAGTACTTATACTTCCGTGTATATTTTGTTACTTGTTACCTACTGCTTTTATTGTCTGTTAAACAAATGTACCTACTTACTTAGGTACCCAATTATTGAAACAAAGTTTACAAATGTATTTAATTATAATTAAAAGGAGAGTTGAATATCTATTAGAAAAGATAAACTAAGCCAAAGTGGAGGCTGCTATACGGCATAGACCCGCTGAACTGTCCCGCTGCGGCGTTGCCACATGCACAAATTCATTTGGAGTTAAATAAAAAATGCTCAGTTCTGCGCCAAAGCTGCTGAATAGGTACCTCTTACGAAGGATTTAACTTGTCATGTCTTCTATTTTTTCGTAAGACAGAACTTTCTACAACTTTTCTAAAAATCGAACTGAAAGTTTATTCTGCGTACCTACGCATGTTTTTGCATATTAAAACTTCTTGTTTCCCGTTGAGTGCCGCAATTCTTATCTATATGGCCAATGTAGTACGTTGATATTATAAAGTAGTGTAAAAAGGTGTATTGATGCAACATTAATCATTTATATATCAAAAAATCTTAATTTTTGTTTATAATTTGCAATTTGGCATGTGAGAAATGTAAAAAAATAAGTTATGGCCATGTGATGTCGTTTTACGTTAGACAAAATGTCTAATTTTAAAAAATGTAGGTATTTTACTGCCCCCCTCCCTCCATACTTATACAAGGTGTCCCAGGTTTTGCTTATATAGAAAAAGGTACCAAATTAAGTTCTTCGTTTTTGAGATATACAGTCTGTGCACTCTAAGCAGTCCAAGCGCCGCACAATAAATTGCTTATGGATCGCTAGCGCTTAGACTGAGGTTTTCGCGTGTCAGCTTAGAGTGCACGAACTGTACGGCATTGTAAGGTTATCTTATTGAAATTTGATTAGGGCAATATCTTACAAAATAATCAAGCTGCAGAATTGAAATTTGGCACTGCTGTGTTCTTGGGGATGGAGAATAAGCTCAAGATTTCAATTTCTACGTATCTCGCAGAGCTCGCCACTTGCGCTATTTTTGGATCGTGCATTTACGCGTAACTTTTTTGAGGATATCTTCCTGGTCCTGCAGGTCCATCGTTTTAGTGCATCTTTTTCACATCAAAACGATAAAATCAACCGTTTGGTTTGAAATTGTCAAAACGTGCCCCAAGACACCTGTTAACTAAAACATTCGAAACATAAAATTTTCAGCTACCAGTTTCAAATATAATACAGCTACGGAGCGCTATAAAGCGCTCCGTAATTACAGCTCAACTGTACATTCAAAATGAGGAAAAATGCCAAATTGACATTGGTCAAAGCAGCATTGGTTTTCTTGAAATAGGGTGTCCAAGTTTTTTCAAATTCGATCCTTCTAACTGCGGAAGCGAATAATTATTGGTTCGTGGTTCATGTGGATTTTTTTCTCAGTCTAAATGGGTACAGTTGATCTATAACATTCGAAAGCGGTAGGTGAAAATTTTATATTTTTAATGTCGGCGTTAACCGTGTTTTGGGGCAAGTCATAGCAATTTCAGCCCAAACGGTTGATTGTATCATTATGAAACAAAAGTACATTTTTGTTGCAAATGAAAAAAGAACTTTAGTACCTTTGTTTATATGAGCAATCCACCTTACAATGAGTTTTTCTACAAAACGTCAAAGTCCTGATCAAAAACCTGCCATACTGAATCCATGTACATATAACTCTTACGGACAACATAATAATATGCCTCAATTTTTACGAAATATTATGTTATTTGAGATTCTGACGCTGTTATCAAATCCACTTACAAATGGACCAACTGATATTTGGTTGGTTTAATCACAGTCTAACGAGTAATACAGACAAATCCTTAGCGACATATGTCAAAAGGAGGCTCGCTTTTTAGCGTAATATCTTCTGAATACATGAATAATGTGCATTTTATTTGATTGTACAACCGCGGCCACAAAAAACTTTCAGGCTGGTGGAAATCCGTGCAAATGAGCGCACAACTCGGCAACGCCGCTGCTGCCCGTCTCGTGACGCTGGCGCCGCCGCGGTGTGCCGGTCCACGGCGGCGAGCGGGACGGGCGGAGCGGGCGGGCCGCCACGTTGCCGGATTTCACGCTTCGGAGAGAGATTCAAGGACCAGCCTGAAAGTTTTTTGTGGCCGCGGCTGTACATTAATCTACATAGCGAAGAGACTGTACTAGAACCAAATTTATGCTTAAAATACTGTCAGTCTTTCTGTAAATTGAAATGGAGGCTCGCTTGTTTCTGACACAACATGTCCGTAAGGAGGCTTCTGTTGCAAAGCTATTTATTCTGTGGTTAAATTTATAAACTCTTACCACCGATTTTCATTTTGTTTCAGGTAAGTCACATTTACATCTTGCTTGACTATAGGAAGTAAATATTATTATTTATACATTTACAATACTCAACGCATAATGCTTAATGCTAGTAGCTTATAGCCATTTGGTTTAATTCCTAGTTCAGAATCAGAACTTTATAATAGATATCTGACAAAAACAGGTAATTTTGTCCAATATACAGTTAAATCAATTTATCCTTTGTGCATATTATTATGGAAACTTAACTATCACACCGCATAAGCAGGCTACATTTTCTGTATAATATGCACAATAGACACCGTAAAACTGGCGATTATACCAGCGTCTAATGGAGAGCAGTGACGTGTGCTCCCTCTACCCGATTTATAGCCACGCCAAATAGGCTTAGAACTATCGATTTTATTGTACACCTGAAAATTAGTGAACACACCTATTGATGTAGAAAAGTTAAATATTTGATTCAAACTATAAAGTAGCAATTTAAAGTCATCAAAGTTATGTGCAATTTTCTTTTTTTTAAGTTTCTCTTGTCGGCCCTCAATTATTTATTCTCATCGCTCGTGGTCTCCAATATACATACCCCGTTTCCAGTTTCGTTTACACTTTGATGATACCGCTGCTGTAGCCACATCCGGTAACGACGTGGGATTCAGGAGGTGGCCTAGTTGGGAACGGTGCATATCGGGCTTCATATCCAGGTCGCCTCTCGGGCGGCGTCATTTAGATCCTCCTCTGATATGATAGAGGCCTTGGACTGGTCCCTCGGGTAATAATGCAAAGTTAATTTGGGCCGTCGTCCACCGAGGGACAACAGGCTGGATACCCGAACGTGCAGCACTCTATACCGGAGTTCGAAATGTAGTATGAAAATTATGGGAAAATACGAAAATACGTTACATTAAATTTAACAAGAATACTTGTGGCTATTCACATGAAAACAAAAAATCGGTGCCATTATAACAAAATGGTTGCCCTCGCCTGTGTAACAGTTGGTATGGTTTAAATGAAGTTTCTTGGAACAGCATAAAAACCTTTTATACGGGTGATTTCTGCTGATAAGTCTGGTGTTTTTACCAGTAGAAGAGCGTGGTAAATGCTATGAAATAGATCGCGCCCCGTATATGACTATGTGTGTTCCTAGTGAGTTCATTTATATTTTACCAGGGTAGCTCAAGAACAGGTGCCTCGGCAAAACAAATCACTTTTTTAAGCTTATTAAACCGCACCTGGTATTAGTAGTAAAAAGAGATGAAGGAGACAGAGACAATAGATATTGTAGTAATAAGTGACTGCATGCTCGCCTAATATAATATCACCAAAACTTGCTTGGGTTGCACTATTCGACGGCTAGCCACTTGTGGTGGATAGGCATGCCATAATTTCACAGATCTTAGGATATATACACCTTTTGACAATATTATAGGGTGCTTTAACCTTGACGTTGTGTTTGACGACAACCTTAAAAAAACCTTAAAAGTTAAATATTATGTTGTTTGTAGAATATGTATGTTTTTGAAAACTGCGCGATGCTTATGTCTTATATACTTTTTGTGACGCCAATTAGTGTTTATTATGCTGTTTGAAGTGACTTTAGAAATACTATACCTATTACAGAAAAAAACTACATTAGCATCTGCCATCTTTAAACGAAATATGTTTTATCTAAAGGGTAAAAATAACAAAGTTAAGGGTGTTTTAAATTTCCGCCTGATGACCCTGTACACTTTGTATGTCTGTCATGTTTTTTAAAATTTTTTAGAAACCAGCAATTTAAACTTGAACTACGGTGTTTCAGAAAACTCTGGCATAACTTCTGAAGCATACATAATTTCAAAAAATAAAAATAAAATTCCTTAGATACAGGGCGTCTAAGTTTACTTTTTAAAATTGAATCGTTGACTGAAGTGTGAATCACCCAACGATTGAATATTGACCGTATCTTCTACTATATACTATGTACATTATTGAAATTTGGCACCACTATGGTATTGGGGATGGAAAATATGCTAAAAATGTCAATTTCCATGTATCTTACAGAGGGCGCCTGTTTTAGGACCGTGTATATCGGCCATTTTTGTGGCAGAATAAGAATCAAAATTCAAAAATTTACTTCCCAGTATGGATTCTATGCGGAGGTTTTATAGATATGTCTTGTAGAAACTCAATATTTTTTGTGTTAGGGTTATACTCCGGAAATTTCTCAAATATTATTTTTTAATATAAAAGCTTTGAAAGTTATGCCAGTTAGTTATTTAAAAAGGTTATGACACGTCCCTCTTGCGAATTGGATAGCAACTGACAGTGTATGTATGCCACTTCAAACCGGAATACCCCCATAAAATTTGTATTTATCATCCGATTGTGACCTTTTTTTTACGATAGTGCGTCAAAAGCTGTACTTTAAGGCAAAATGGAACTAGGTATTTTAAAAACCGAGGCCTATTACAATAGGTAGATAAGTATATAATTTTTTTGGTCAAAATTGGAGGAATCATATTAGACGTATTCTTATATAAAATCTGACTACGCCACTGGATTGGGCATCCCTTAAAACGGATTTGTATCAAAATTTGTTAAAAAATATCGAACAATAAGAATTCTAGAAACCAATGAAAGTCGCGATTTAACTACCTACCTATTTTACCTGTCGCTTAAATCAAGTTGCATTCGGATTAAAATGGATTAAAACTGTATAACTTACTGTATTACAAATAATAGTAATGTCAATAGGTATACCTAAATACAAAATTTCTAATGAAAAATATATGGAAATACAGGGTGGACCCAGATCGACTATACGATAGGTATAAAAGACAAAAATATTTCGAGTTGAAACTTGACTTTTGGGGGATCAGCTTTGCTTGATTAGAAATTAATTTGCACCGTATTTTTATATTTTAAAAATCAAGCAGGCCCTGATAGGAGCAATTTATTCATTTTCAGTTCAGGTAAACTACCTGATAAAATTTTTCGATAAATGCGCGAAAACCGCAAAAAATTGATAAATTTGAAAAAAAAAAACAAAGTGTGCCGATTGTTTTAAAATTTGGTACGGGGACTTGGTTTTGCATTCTGATCAACTTTTTCTAATAAAATTTTTCGATATCTCTTAAGGAAAAGGTAGTTTACCTGAACTGAAAATGAATAAATTGCCCCTGTAAAGGCCTGCTTGATTTTTAAACTATAAAAATACGGTGCAAATTAATTGCTAATCAAGAAAAGCTGATCCCCCAAAGCCCAAGTTTCAACTTGAAAATTTTTTGTCTTTCACACCTTTCGTGTAGTACATCTGGGTCCACCCTGTATATGAATTGGAAAAAATAAAATTTTATTTTTACTTTAGGTCTTTTTTATTTAAGTACCTATATACCTATTTGTAATAAAGCAAGTTATTGTTTTCAATCCCACGCATTTTTATTTAAGCGAGTAGGCAGGTAAACTAGGTAGTTAAATTGCCATTTTCATTGGTTTCATCATTTTTATTGTTCGATATTCAGTGGCATAGTTAAAATTTTTATAAAAATATGTCGTAGTACCTAATCCTTGGTTTTTTAAAATGAAATGAGCGCCCTTTTGCCCTGAAGTACAGTTCTTGATGACCTATCTTTAAAAAATTCGATCGAAATCGGATAACCATGTTATGATCAATACAAATTTTAATGGGGTGTTCCGGTTTGAAGTCGGTCACACTGTATATTATAATAATATAACATCTTATAGGCGACGCGTTCGGACTGTTATTGTTGGCGAATCCAGTAGAGTCTTTTTACAAGATGCACATGGCCACCAACTTACCTTACCTACGTTAATTAATGTATTAGGGATGGCTTAGTTTTGGACGTCGCATATTTGACTCTATATCCAGGAGGACTCTCGGGCGACGTCATTTAGGTCCTCCTCACACATCATAGGGGCGTGCGACGGTCGCCCATGTAATAGTGTGATGTTAATTTGGGCCTTCGCCTATCGTATGGATTCAACAGGTTGGATACACACCGAACAAGCAAGCTAGTCGGCAAATATGCCACTAAAGGCTATGTACAGGGTTTTCATTTCAAAACTGGCCACGCGGAATCACTTTTAAACTTTTTGAAATGTCTCTTGGGTAATACGCTGACACGCCTCTACTATTTTACGCCTAAAATCAGGAATATCTTAAGGTAAAGTTTTATACACTATACTGTCTTTAGATGGCCCCACAAAAAATAGTCAAGGGGCGTTAAGTCTGGTGATCTCGCTGGCCATTCTATTGAGTCCCTTCTTCCAATATATTTGTCAAGGAACTTCTCTTTCGTACAGGACTAGCGTATAATGTAGAGGGGCTCAGTAAAATTGGTGGATTCCAAATATCTTAACCAAACCTCATTTGGTGAAATTCACAATACAACAAATTCGTTAATTTTAATACTTAGGGGTGTAATTTTTTTATATTTTTAACACGACTTCGTGTTTGTTCACACCACGCGGTGTTCTTTAACACCATTCGGTGTTCCTTAACACTAACCGGTGTTAAATTGAACGTATTAACACAAGTTCGTGTTAAATAGAGGAGAGGGAGAAGTCGTTTCACCAGTTATAGAAGTAAAATCTTAGGCAATCGAAGCCATCGCATCAGTTGTTTGTCGAATGTGTTGCGCGACGGAGCTTATCAGTTTGTGTGACGTGTGACCCGACCGCGTGGCTCGTATAATAGGTATAAAAGTGATTCTACAGGCCGATAGTGCAAAAATGGTGTTGTTCTGTGAAGTAAAATTTCAAAGTGAAGTCAGATGGATTAAAACGACAGGTGAATATGCAGATGCGACGACGAAAGGTACTTTGGGATAACCGAGGTGATAGCCCCTATAACCTATACTCATCGACTGTGTTAATAGGAGTTTGTTCTCACCGGAATAAGGAACCAGTCGTGAATATAATTGAAGGATTTTAAGTTATCTGACTGTTCTGATTGTTTTGATATACCTGCTGATTGGCTCCGACTTAGTTGGGACCTGCTTATGCTTGTGAGAACAGACCTATCTAACTAAATCGCTGTGTCGCAACGTTTGAAGTTTATTTTTGTCTCACACAGACAATTCTGTAAGACGACAGTTATTTAAGTACATTGTATGAGAATTTGTACGAAATATAGTTTGGTCGCATCCTATAACATAAAGCATTTCTTGTGTTTGTGGTTAGGTATACACTTTTCTTGCGAATATTATAATATATATAACTTTTTTATAACCAAATATTTTTGGCTGTGAGAATGAATATTTATTTAAAGCTTTAAGAAAGAAAATGTTATTTTTATATACCTATTTGTAAGGCATGGTTCATATATTTTGGAACCGAAATAAAGTCTTTCCTTTACTTATTGCTGTTTATTATTTCGTACATATAATTTAAATTGAAGACCAAGCACATAGTATATGCCTGGTTCATATACAGCTTCTTTATCTTTTAGTTTTATTTTATTTTTACAAATAACACATTTCCTTAATTTGAACTTATCAATGAAATTTGAAATTTCTTTAAAATAAAGTATATGTGAAAGAGACAAAGAAGAAGAATATGGGAATACCAAATAAATTAAATTACACCATTTTGACCAAATTGCGTGTAAAAGTTACACAACACGGTGTTAATCTTACACAACGCCGTGTTAAATATTCACACCAGCATAGTTCTTATTGACACCAAAACATTTGGTGAAAGTGGCCAAAAAAGAAGGTGTAAAATTAACCAGATGTCTTATATAGACCACTTTTCGTGTCAAATGTAACACCGGATTTTTTACTGTGTAGATTTCCATCTTGATCGGTTTTGGTTTCTAAAGGTTCAGGGATCTATCACATTTTCTAATTGATTTAAATACATTTCACCAGTTAAATTTTCTTCCATGAATATAGGACCAACGATTTTGTCTCCGAGAATTTCAGCACATACAGTAATTTTTGAGGAAATTGGGTGTGCCCTTCACGAAAACAGTGACGACTGGAATTGTCTCAATACCTACAATTGTGTTTATTAACACATCCATTTAAAAAGAAACTTGCCTCGTCGCTAAAGCAAATGTTTTTGTATCAAATTAGGTTCTACATTTGTCCTTTCTTTCAGTTGTATTCTTCTGTCATAATCATCCTCGACAAACTGTTTCAAAAGCCGTATTTTGTATGGGAAGAATTTATTCGGTCGTATAAGGTTTTATGTAAATAGCCGACGGAAATGTTTGTTAACCTAGAGACTTAAGGTATCGATGTTTGGGGATCCATGGCAAAATGACCTAATATTTTAACTTCTGCGGCTTCAGTTAAAACTCTAGGATTCTTGACACTTTTATTGCACATACTTCAAGTTTCTTCAAATTTATGAATGAAGTCTAATGCATTACTGCGGTGCCAAACATGTTTATCTGGATGTCTGTGATTAAACACATGTTCTGTTCTACGTGCACAACGGTGTTCTTCCCCATAAATACAAATTATTTCAATTCTTTTTTGTAATGAGTAACCCATTGTCGAAATTCGGTGGTCAGTAGGTACACAATGAAGGCAAGTGCGAAACTAGATCTTCTTAAAATGTATCTAGAAAAACAGAACTAATGTTATTAATTTGTTGCCACTTTTTTATTTTATCTCAAAGTTTTAAAATATCTACTAATAATTTTCAAACTTCAAAAGGGCACAATTTGAAAAAATGATCCGATTTCAAAAAATAAAATGCCAAAAGATTGCTAATAAGAACACATTTCAAAAGAGCTCTCACTCGATACTCCTTCCTATTTGAATTCTTACATGTGGTTTTCACCCTTCTTTAGGGGTGAAACTACGTGTCGCAAGTACATGTGTAAAATATGTCCCCCCCATAAATCTCACTTGACCTGTTTTTTTTTTGTTAAATTAAATTCACGGTATATTTTTAAAGTTATTCCGGGTGGCCAGTTTTGAAACGACGACCCTGTATAACGATTGAGTGTGCAATGGTCAGATTTTTTTTCGCTTCAACGCATTGAGTCCAAATCGAGTGATTGAGAAAATTGATTAAGTTTTACAGACGTAAGAAAACTGCCGAATCTTGTCACAAATTAGTTTCAAAACAAGTAGGGCCGAACCCCCACGAGATCAAGTTTCAACTTGTTTTTTTTTTGTATTTTAGAAGAGTTCTACTCAATGACGTCAGAACCTATAGACAGGTTTGTTTTGATAAACGCTTGACGCCCAGAACTAATCACAATCTAAGCGCTCCATGAAATTATTCCGAAAATGTCGCGAGATTGTCAGAAATTGTCCCTTTTTGTCGAGCCGTAGCGAACTTATTTGGACTCTAGGCTCGGAGGCTGGCGTCGTTAGACCATCCCCCGAGTCTTCAGGTGAGGTTCCGATGCCTCCGGCGCCCCCAAAGAAGAAAAAACATGCGATATCTAAGTGTGATTCTGGAGGAACTATAACCGGGAATCACCGGGTGTATAGTTGGTTGATGGTTGACTTTCTGTCTTTGTTTGTAGCATGTTTTTAGAGTAGTATGGATATATTTAATCTTGGAGTCAAAATAAAGGGCGTTTTAACAATGGGGCACCACGTCTTTAGGTTTTGACGTCATTGGTTCTACTTTTTAAAAACATAGTACCTACATTCCTGCCGTATTATTCTCTGATCAAACTTGTTAAACAATACATGCCAATGTTAACTCCAGAAAATTAAACTATCTAAATCGGTTCTGTATAGTGGTTCATATTTATACCAACCACCAACCTAACGGAAAAAAACTTAAAACTCAAGTAAATACCCAAATTTTTGTTTTAATTTAATTTAAGAAATATTGTTTCCTGAAATGAGATAATATAATGTGTTTTTTTCGTCGTGACTGATGATCCTTTATTTATATAATTTTAATGGATATGTTGTGTTAATCTATAACCTTTAGTATCCTCAAGATAACCAAATGAAGTGATCGAAACGTCAACAGATGTTTTTTTTTTAAATTACTGGCGTCCTTTCATCTACTCCTTTTGTCATAAAGTCCAAACATCACAAAACGTTTTCGAAATTTAATTATTATTTAACATCCTTATTAACCGGCAAGACCGTCCATGATTTTCATAATTACCCATTGTGGCTTTCCATTTGGCCTGCAGTGGATACTTCATTATACAGGAAGCGGCCATCCAGGCCACAGGCCAAGAGCATAATTAAAGAATTTTCCTCTACTTGGCCCTTTGTCCGTAATTTCTCCGACATAAAATTTAAAGTGCTCACAGGTGAATGGGTCAAATTACTTCTGTTCCAAGGGTTAAAAATTATGAAATTTTTATGCTCTCAGGAGCGACGGAACTGCGGCGAGGTCGTGAAACAAAATTAATTACGCCCGGCCTACTTTATAAATTTCGAACTTTTTACCTATATAAGCAAAGTGTTCGTTAGGTTTTTTCTACACCTTAAATATTAGACCAGCTCACTGTCGAAATCAAGTAGAAGATATTTTTTTATCTGCTTATGATTTTTTTTTACTCCTAGCATAGATACAGCTTTGGTAATGGTTTGCAAATAGAAAAAAATAATAAATAAGATTTTTATAGGAAATATAAAGGGTGCCTTTGTATAAAATTAATCAGGAATTTAAGGGAATGCAGTTATGGAATTAATAAAGAGGAGTCTAGATAGAGAAAATAGGGGTGCCGCACTTGGGTAAGTGAAACAACAAATAAATGAGCACAACCACATAACACAGAAATACAGGGTGGTTCAATAATTTAGCCCATCTACTTCCACCGTGCCGGAGAGACGGGGGTCAACCCTCATATTTTGTAATAAAAAAATGGTACACCACTGGAAAAGTAATTTTTTGCCTTGACTAAGTTTTCCAATCAGTTCTAAGAAAAACCTATTCTTGATGTTTTTCGAAAAATGTACCGTTATTAAAAAATTCATTTTTCACACCTACTGAGTTTTTAATTCCGAACAATTTTCCTTAATAACATTTTGCAGTAAGACCTACCTAAAGCCCACTTTACGGGTGCGAAAAAAAAAATTTAATTCCCAGAACACGCATGATTTTTCGAATCTAGAAACCTTTTTGTAGGTTTTAGGACCAAATGTTATTAAGGAAAGTTGTTCGGAACTGAAAACTTAGCATGTGTGCAAAATTTCAATAGCCCAGACCTACTTATCAAATGTTTCCAAAATGGACCATAATAGTTATTTATGTACCAAGGCACTGAAGTTCAACTTTTTATGACTCATGTGGAGTTTAGTTGCTGAGGCCTCTGGCCGAGGCAAATAAACCACATGAGTCATAAAAAGAACTTCAGTGCCGAGGTACATATTATATTTTTCTTGAAATCGGAAAAAAAATGTTTTATTAGGCAAGAAAATAATAATAAGGGATCACCCGTCCACGAACCGACTACGCGCGGCGTTGCTTGACTTTAACGATCGCTCTACCTAGGACAAGTATAATGATGTACGGCACCTTCTGACAGAAAAACCAAACTGCTGCTTCTTGTCCAGCCTAAACAACAAATCTATTGATTTTCAAATTTACTAAAATATGTATACTGAAGGATTGCGCTTCTATAGGAAACAATTTCGCAATGTGTACGAAAAGTTAAATGAGCCTTTATCGGCCGGGTTTTGAATATTTGGTCACTTTTGACGGGCGATTTCTCCGCGTCTGACGTTTGATGTTTACATCTCGCCAAGGCCTACTTATTGAAAAAATCGTACAATAATGGGCTACATTATTGTACGATTTCTGTGCTTTTAATGACGATTTTGGGACATTTTAATGCCGATTTCAAGAAAAACTATTTTTTCGTGATGTACCTATATTATAGTACTGGATGAGAAGTGCTCATGTTTTTTTTTTTTCTAATTTTTAGAACCGTAATTTTCTCAAAAAAATAAATAAAAACGTCTACGGAAAACCGTTACTGTGGTATAACTATTTGGCGTGAAGTTTGGCAAGGCCGCAAAACGACCAACGCGTACGTACAGTCGCGTAACCTCCAATACGAGGGCTAGAGCCGTTTTCGGGTGCTACATTTGGAGCGCTCCAGAGTAACTCTGGAGCATTTCGCACGCGTTTTTAAGCGTTCGAGTACTTTTAAGTTTGACGCTCCCGAGCTGCTTAGATTTCAGAATTTATTATATCAATTCATTTTTCGGTTTGTTTTGAGGCGTTTCAGTCAACGTGCATCAACCTCAGTGGAGTTTCATACTCTGAGAGCATAGAGCATGCTTGGAGCATTACGCACCTAACCCGAAAGCGAAAGCGGATCTGCATTTCTCACTAGCACACTGTCAACGTCAATAACTCGTCGTAATCAGCTGTTTTTGTTTTGTGTTCACGTCATATTTTATCTATGGTTAGCGCCAACATTAGCTGGATTGCAGTTTTTTTTTCGAATTTATTGCATTATTTTGAACTATGGACGAGGATTTTGTTAAAGCATATTCTGACAATCTGCCCTTCGTAGATTTTGATATGGTATGCACCTTTTTGAACTCGAATACCAATACTGCTCCAGCTGAAATAAAGCATGGTGCATGGGAAAACTAAAAGGTGTGTGTGTATTATCTTTGTTTATAAAGAGACGTATTATTTATATAATAAATACCTATAAAGTCTAACAAGTACCTACCTGGTACCTATGAACACTTCATGACGAAAACAACAACAAATAATAAATCGACAAGAAGAGGTTAAATAAATAAGAAATTCAAAACACAGAAACCGCTGATTGAGCAGGATGTCGACTGGGACTTTATATTTGACAGTGTAGGGCGTTGCCAATGCCTCTACCTCTAGGAATTTCATACCTGAGTTCTTTAAATAATATTTATGACAGGTAATTTAAATAGTAATTCTATCCAACATCATGGGGATTATCTTTTAGAATACAAGGGTTAATAATAAAAACTAATTTAAATATTCTTGGAATACATTAAAATCCTATTAAATTGTAACTAAATTCATCATTTCCTAGACAATATATTTTAATAGACCCCCGTAAAGGGTCCAGCTGACGTCAGCTGGACCCCAATATTTGAATTTGAATTTCAACTTTTGGCTTATTTAAGGAAAAAAAAAACATCCAAGTAGGGGTTATTTCTTGACTGGACAATAATTTTCTATTGGATCATAATAAAAAAAAACTTAAAAAAAATTTACTTTTATAGTCCATTATTGAAAGAATTATTAAATTTAGGCTTGAAGATTTTTCATAAATATAGCATTATAGAACAACGTCAATATGATTTTAGAGAAGGTTTGTCCACAGAAGACGCTATGTCACATCTCACTTCACTGCTCTACTCAGCATTAGATAAAAAAGAACCAACAATAAGCGTCTTTGTGGACCTATCTAAAGCATTTGACACGGTATGCCACAAGATATTTACCCAATAAGTTGTTTATGAATGGAATTAGAGGAACTGCTTATGATCTACTAAAGTCTTATCTCACTGAGAGAAAACAGGTTGTGAGCATTGATGGTTGCATTAGCGAAACTAGAAGCGTTTCCTATGGAGTCCCTCAGGGAACCGTATTGGGACCGCTACTATTTGTAGTCTATATAAACGACCTACTGAAATTAAAACATGCAGGTGAAATCATATGTTTTGCAGACGACATCGTCATTGTTTATAGAGATGAGTCCTGGCCAACTCTGAAGCTAAAAATACAGAATAATTTCCAAGAAATAAAACGATGGTTTCAGCACAACAAACTAACCTTAAACACCAAAAAAACTCATTACCTCTCTTACACTTCTTATGCTAGTAACCTACCGAATATGGGTCCACTAATTACCGATAAAGACACTACCATTCCAGAGACTGAGCACAGTAAGTTGTAACGGATTTTTCCATTTCAAAATCCGTTACTCGTTTTTTTATATTTTGTTATTAACATAAAGTCATTATTTTCGAACATATCTCATAATATCTCATACTTAATAACTAAGTTATTCTTCGTACAGTTTCAATTGTATTCAATTTTATTACCACTTTTTCAAATTTTAAAATTTCAAATAATTCAAATTTTCGCGCGCTATATACGGAAATGGCCGTGTACTTTCGCCTAGCCTCGAACCCTGGCATATTCAAAATGCGAAAATTCAAGTGTGTGTTTACATTTCAGCAGGTATGTAGTTAAATATCTGTATTATGAATTACTCGATTTTTCGGTTCTGTTGATGCATAATTTGACATAAATACTGTTTAGTTGATTCAATGCGTGTCTTGCTAAAACCTGATTGGTCGGATGACGTAGGTCCTGCCAGCGATCGGCCGGTAGGGTCCGACCTGAGAAGAGTTTGCTCCCGTCTTCGTGTGTGTCGAGTCGCGCAGAGGCATCTGCCCATTTCCCGCCAAATTTTCGGCATTTTCGACTTTTATCTAGTTGAATTTTTGCCATCGGTGATTTATTTGAGTGGTTTTGTATCTTAATATCGGGGATTGACTTCGTGTGACTAATATTTTTGCGTTTTTCTCTTTTCTATGTCCACGGCGTCGTGAGGCAGCGACGCTTGCCCGAGGAATTTCCTTTTTGGCTGCGTAGCTGAGGAATCGCGGGACACAGCAAGCAGGTGGTGGCTGTTTCTCCTGGAAGACCCCACAAGTGAGTAATTTCTTTTGATTTTTGCTTAGTTCAGCAACTTTACTACTCACCTGTGGCGTTTTTTTAGACGTGCTATTTTTTTGAAGGACTCATTTCGTCCAAGGCCCCGGCCATCTTTAACTCAAAAACATAGCATTGTCCTTTTTTTGAATACCCACCATCTTGCGGCTGTTATCTTGTTGAATATTTTCAAGTTTTGGTCACATTGGTCACACGTTACTTCCTTATTTTTCGAGTTAGGTCTCGATTCTGTGGTACCGGGCCACTCAAGTAAATCTGATAGCGATATTTTCACTTTCCTAATAAATTCATATTGCCTTTAGTTTATCAGCTTTCTTAGTTTCTCTATTTTACCGTTCAAGTCTCAAATAAACTTTTCGCGTTAAATAAGTATTAAAATTTCTTAAATTTCAAGAATTCGGGCTGGAGCATTCTAAAAATTTTTTTCTTCTTATTAAATATTAAGCACTTTGCTATTCCGGTCAGTTCAATAATATTATCTATAAAAAAAAAACTATGCATGGTTCCCCTTAATTTGGTATAGTTCTAAACGTTTAATTTTTATCATTATTTGTCAATATTTAATAACTTTAGTATCATAATGGACTAATACACCACTTTTTTTTATTTGCTCATGGGATAGTATTGGGTGAGATATACTTGCTGTATTTTTTTAAAAAAATTTTTCGCCCCCGTTTTGCCGCAATTAATTTTTAAAGTTCAATATACGTAACTACCTGTTGGATTTTATTTTTCCCTAAATTTACCGCCATGGCACCAGGTTTGGCAACGCCGCCCCTCAATGCCAAGCTGTCAGCCTGCGAAAACATAAACATAACCTATTTTGTGGCGTCAAAAATCGGAATATCGGATCCCGCGGCCCCGCGTGTTTTACAAGCTTTTATTTTTTATGATTTGAACTATTTTCACCATTCATTCTAATAATCCATGACGGAAATGAACCATTCTATTTTGCTGAGGAAAATGCTGGGAACACTAGGTATTGGTATTGATGATTCGGACGTTATGCTGGTTGGTTTACAAAACTTTTTTTTATTGGAAACAAGTCGATTTTATCTATAAAACGACACAATTCGTAAGTACCTAACTGAACTTGCATAAATTAAATATCTAGACTTGCTGATATATTAAAGACAATAAAGAACCAACCAGGTGTAACATTTTAGCTGACGATTTTAGATTAGTTTTTACTTGTCATCAAGTATATTCCACCGACTGCTAGTTGTTTGAAGAAACTGATGATATTTTAGCCTCAATACCTAGTGTCGCAGAATAAATAGCTTCACCTATTTATTCTGTGCTAGTGTTAATCAACAGCATTGATTGGTTATAAACTAAACTGAGAAAAGTTAATCCTATAGACGTCAAGCACTTACCTGGTCCGAATATAAAAAATTTATTACTTTAATTTCATGAGCCCTTACTTACAAGAAGTAGTTAGACCTGCATCGGTTCAAAAATGTAACGCTAGAATATTGGAGAAGGTGCCAGTTCTTGGCGATGTTAGAAATATAACATGTAAAACGCAATAAAGCCAAGTTTTCAGTCGAAAAACTTTATTGTCATAGCTTGAACTATTTTAGACCCATTTAGGTAAATTATATTGTGATTGCCGAAGCATCCTCATAAAAAATGACATAATTCTTTAGAATTTGTTCACTATACATATTTATTTTCCAGAATGAATATAGGTATATTCATTCTGGAAAATAAATTTTCATAAGCATATTTTGTGATTGTGGTTAATAGAAGTTAAAAATAAAAAATATAATGCAGCAGCCAGCAAAAAATTAAGATTTCTTTAATTTGCAAGAAAAAAAAAACATTATTTTGCATTCTATGGCAAAACCTCAAATAAGTTATCTATTAAATTTAGTGAAAATATTCCAAAATCAAATAATACAGTTTTCATGTCGCATGCACAGAGTGTAACAAACTGGATTTTTTTTGGGGGGGTTTCTTCTATTCTGCGAAGAGATGGACAAAGAGTAGGTAGGTGTACTGTGCTCGATTTTTGAGGGCAATGGAAAGCAGTTGAATCTCAAAATCTCGATTCGTTTCGGAGATACAGGGCATTTTTCGTTTTTTAACATGTCAGACAATCCCTCCTTGTAATACGTTTTGATTTTTGCCAAAAATCTTCCTTCATACTACTCCAACGTATAATAATTATTGAGGTATGTCGGTATGTCTTTGTCAACTATCCTGTAAGGTAGACTTTCATATTTTTTTATTGCACTTGTGTTGACTTTTTCCAATATAACAATCTACTGATGTTGTCCATGATTCTTCGCTATTTCCAGGAAGTCAGCAAAGAAAAGCAATACCTTGCTTACATTCATCTAAAATAAGTTTTCCATTAATATGTACCTACCTGCAAAAATTTTACAAGCGTACTTAGTTCTATTATTAGTTGACAAAGTTAATGTCACTAGTGCAGAAAAGTACAACTTTCCGCATCAAAATGGATGCGACAAAATGTACTACTACGGACTTAATTACTTAAATACTTCATTAGATCATACAAATACCCGCAAAAACTAGTCATTGACGGTCAAGCACTTGATATCGAATGAAACTCTGCTGTCGAACTTGCACTAGATTATTTAAATTAGTTCTTAATCATGGTTCTCACATGTAGATATCAACGATCGTTTTTACAAACGCATGATTTCTTGTATTGATAATCGATTTCAACATTGGGGTGTGCGACACCCCCATGCCCCCTCCCCCATATCTTAACTATAGGTATATACACAATAAGTATTTCTTTACTGTACTAGCAACTAAACTAGAAGCACAAAAAGCTGTATCTACGTATGTGCCACGATGTATGATCCTCGTACATCGTGGTATGTGCATTATTTAGGACTAATATGCTTATGTTGGGTAATTACAACATAATATACCTACTTCCACAACTATTCAGTTGAATTTCTTCATTTTTAACCACAGTGTCATTAACATTTTTCTTATTAATTTTGTGCTCGGGGGTAATTTTTGCCTTAACCGGGCATTATGCATTCATTGCTATGTTCTTTCCTCTGCGTGTCTCCAATAACATTGTTACCATAATATTTATTCTCTAGTCTACCTAAAACCAGAATTTAAGCTATATCATCATCATTAAGCAATATTAAAACAATATACAAATCAAATAACAAACATACCTCTTCATTTCTCCATGTTTTGCTCCCCGTTTTTATTGATAAAATTGACACACCATATCAAAATCTATGCAAGGCAAGTTATCAGGACAAGCTTTAACAAATCTTGTCTTCATTATAAACCGAAAAAATAAAGTATTCACAGCAAGATTATCTTAAAACTGAGAATAGAATTTATGTAGTTTTCACTAAGGTTATTAACCTTGGTTTCCGCGTTCCGCCGGCGAAAGTGAGGTTATATGCAAAGTGCGGCGTTGCCGACGATTTTCTTTAAAGCATTGAGTAATATGTCATCTGTCATATTTTATAGGGGGCATCTAATAAGTTCAGAATGGGATCAGTAAAATCCAAATATTTCATTGAAATGCTACGAAATTTGATTATTTCTCATCAGGCGCATACAAACTGAATCTAATAATTTGCCTGGGAATGCTTGGTTATATAAAAAAAGACGAAATAAGTACTAAGAAAATAGCAGGTACTTATTGAAATTAGGGATCGTGACGTCACATTCCCTACTTTTGCGACCGTTTTTTTCAATTTTTGAGCAAACTAATGGGAAAAAAAATCTGTTGGTTGGGTTTCGTGATTATCTAGACATGTTTTACAAATTCCAAGGCAAAAAATTATTTTTCATTCCTAAGTATACTTGTCCATTCAATTTTAAATATTAATCGTAACCTATTGGTTTATAAATTTCTGTAAAAGGCTTAGACCTTGTCTAATGCTACTTTCTTTCTGATCTGTTCATGCTTGCACACCATCTCTGAGGACGCTACGATCACAGCCCTCTGACGACGGAACAACGTGACGAGAGTTGCGTAGGCATCGAGTGGAGTTGCGTTGGCATAGGTGTTGACTCCTGGTCAGCTCTACTTCGGCGACGCCCTGAGATATCTGCTAGCCTCAACATCTGCAACGCCAATTTGTATAACAATCCTAGGTTTGCTATACTTGGGTCTCTCCAATAAAATCCTGTTACCTTCGTTAAATATACAAGATTTATTTATCACATGTTTTGAGATGTTACAATTTTGGATTGTACAACTTTAATGATATAAAATGAATCGACTTTAGGATAAGGTTAATATTGAGCAAATATTTAAATACAATAAATTAGAAAATAAAGTTAAATTTTTAGTTAAAAATTTAAAGTTAAATTTTTGATAACAATTGGTTTAAGAACAAATAAAAAGATTAAATTAGCTTTACAATTAAACTGACTGTTCAGCTTCTATTATGATTCACTCTGAATCTTAAGTTTGAACTGCGTCTTCAGTCGCTTACGCTCAAACGAGGCTCGTAGAAGTGTGGGGCGTGGCTAGGGCTTCCTCCGGTCCTTGTCTGCTCAAATAGGCGTTGCAGATGTGGAGGCTAGCAGATATCTCAGGGCGTCGCCGAAGTAGAGCTAACCAGGAGTCAACACCTATGCCAACGCAACTCCACTCGATGCGTACGCAACTCTCGTCACGTTGTTCCGTCGTCAGAGGGCTGTGATCGTAGCGTCCTCAGAGATGGTGTGCAAGCATGAACAGATCAGAAAGAAAGTAGCATTAGACAAGGTCTAAGCCTTTTACAGAAATTTATAAACCAATAGGTTACGATTAATATTTAAAATTGAATTATGATACTAAAGTTATTAAATATTGACAAATAATGATAAAAATTAAACGTTTAGAACTATACCAAATTAAGGGGAACCATGCATAGTTTGTTTTATAGATAATATTATTGAACTGACCGGAATAGCAAAGTGCTTAATATTTAATAAGAAGAAAAAAATTTTGAGAATGCTCCAGCCCGAATTCTTGAAATTTAAGAAATTTTAATACTTATTTAACGCGAAAAGTTTATTTGAGACTTGAACGGTAAAATAGAAACTAAGAAAGCTGATAAACTAAAGGCAATATGAATTTATTAGGAGTGAAAATATCGGTATCAGATTTACTTGAGTGGCCCGGTACCACAGAATCGAGACCTAACTCGAAAAATAAGGAAGTAACGTGTGACCAATGTGACCAAAACTTGAAAATATTCAACAAGATAACAGCCGCAATGAGTCCTTCAAAAAAATAGCACGTCTAAAAAAACGCCACAGGTGAGTAGTAAAGTTGCTGAACTAAGCAAAAATCAAAAGAAATTACTCACCTGTGGGGTCTTCCAGGAGAAACAGCCACCACCTGCTTGCTGTGTCCCGCGATTCCTCAGCTACGCAGCCAAAAAGGAAATGCCTCGGGCAAGCGTCGCTGCCTCACGACGCCGTGGACATAGAAAAGAGAAAAACGCAAAAATATTAGTCACACGAAGTCAATCCCCGATATTAAGATACAAAACCACTCAAATAAATCACCGATGGCAAAAATTCAACTAGATAAAAGTCGAAAATGCCGAAAATTTGGCGGGAAATGGGCAGATGCCTCTGCGCGACTCGACACACACGAAGACGGGAGCAAACTCTTCTCAGGTCGGACCCTACCGGCCGATCGCTGGCAGGACCTACGTCATCCGACCAATCAGGTTTTAGCAAAACACGCATTGAATCAACTAAACAGTATTTATGTCAAATTATGCATCAACAGAACCGAAAAATCGAGTAATTCATAATACAGATCTTTAACTACATACCTGCTGAAATGTAAACACACACTTGAATTTTCGCATTTTGAATATGCCAGGGTTCGAGGCTAGGCGAAAGTACACGGCCATTTCCGTATATAGCGCGCGAAAATTTGAATTATTTGAAATTTTAAAATTTGAAAAAGTGGTAATAAAATTGAATACAATGTTATAAATGAATTGAAACTGTACGAAGAATAACTTAGTTATTAAGTATGAGATATTATGAGATATGTTCGAAAATAATGACTTTATGTTAATAACAATATATAAAAAAACGAGTAACGGATTTTGAAATGGAAAAATCCGTTACAAAGTACCTTGGTATAATTTTTGATAGACATCTTAGATGGGACCTACAAATAAACCACATCATATCTAAGCTTCGGGTTCTGTTATGGAAATTCAGACATTTAAAAGATTATCTGACAATACCTCAACTGAAAACACTATATTATGCTCTGGTTCAGTCTCATCTTACATATGGGATTGTTGCATGGGGGAGGAGTACATAACAACTACTTGCATAATTTAAATATCTTGCAAAAATGGTTCCTAAAAATAATATTATCTAAGGATATTAAATACTCAACTGAATTGCTTTTCGCAGAGGCTAAATTGATGGATGTTAGACCATGTATGCAGTTGAATTAACTATTTCTGTGAAAAATAAAAAAATTAAAGTTGAACACACTCAACACGAATATTTAACAAGAAATAAAAGTAATTTACTCTTAATTCCAAGATGTCAAAAATCTGTTGGTCAGAGAAGTCCATCTTACCTCGCTACAAAAATTTTCTTCCTTGTACCTGAAAGAATAAAATCAATTGCTGCCATACAAAGATTTAAATATCTGATAAAAAAATGGATGTTGGCTACTGAGCGCATAAAGATCCATCAGTTGCTGGATTAGGTTGTTTAAAAAAAAATCCTCACCCAGCAATTATTTCTGAATGTACCTGCCTATGAGTTGCTTTACAAAATAAATAAAATAATAATAATAATAAATTAATAAATTGGTTCAGTATAATTCGATTGTGTGTGTGTGCTTTTTCTTTTCTTTTCTGTTTCTTTTGTTGGGCTGTGTCTTGGTCCTAGCCATAGATAGCATGTACTTAGGTGTGTTTGTGTAGTATATCTCCGCACACAAACAATTACTTTAATTGTTTCGCGGAGTGTGTTCTACCTACATGTTTATTTACGAGTCTAATGTTGCTGTTCACATTATTGTAAATTTATATTTTTTTGCAAATAAACATTATTATCTCGACTTAGCCAAAAGGCATTCGCACTCCCTCTACGGGGAACATTCACTCAGATCCCGGGTATCCCGGATACCAAAAGGATCTGGCTCGGACGAGACCCTTGCCATGTTAACGGGCCTTAGGTGACATTGATGTTGTTGGACGTTCCTGCACTCCCCATGAATTTCCTGACGGTTCGGGCTGTCGCAAGTAGTACCGCTTTCTGCATGGACCTGTAAAGACTATCAGTTAGACCCAGCTCCTTGATGTTTCTCAGCAAACTTTTTGGTATAACACCAGTTGTTGACATGATGATTGGAATCGTCTGGACGTTCTCAATTTCCCATTGCCTTCTAATTCGTTCTTCTAAATCTCTGTACTTCGCGATCTTCTCGACTTGCTTCACACGCAGGTTGTTGTTGTTCGGGATGGCCACATCAATCAGAGTTGTCTGCCTAGAAATTTTATCAACTATTATAAGGTCCGGTCTGTTATGGGCAACTCGTTGATCTGTCAGAACTGTACGATCCCAGTACATCTTGTAGTTGCTGTTCTCAAGAACAGGCTCAGGTGTGTAGTTGTAATATGGGACCCTCTCTGCCTGCACAAGCAGCAGCTTTTCCGCCAGTTCCTGGTGCAAGATCTTGGCAACCGAATCGTGTCGTTCCTTATATTCCGTTGATGCGAACATCTGACATCCTCCTATTATGTGCTGGATTGTTTCTGAAGTTGGGCACCCGTATCTGCATCTGTCATCCACTACCGATGCATCTCCTACAATGAATTTTAGGTAGTTGCGAGTTGGTATAACCTGATCTTGTATGGCCAGTAGGAAGCCTTCCGTCTCGGGGAACATTCGTCCCGAGGTCAGCCAATAGTTCGACGCTAACTTGTCGACATGTTCCTGGTTAACCTCATTAGGATGCCTCCCGTGCAGCGGCTTCCCCAACCACCTCTGTAGTTTATCGTTGTCGGTTCGGTGGTGATTTTGATGCTCGTGTTCCGTCAGACGTAGCGGTGTTGAGACGTCTGCTCCGCATATAGCCCTATGTAGTGTGGAGCTGTTGGCCTGCCTGTAGAAATAATTACGCAGATTTAATATTTGTTGGTCCAATTGCTTGCTCCAAATAGTTGACGTGGCAGAGTTGTTCTTTCTACGGCGCTACGGGGATGATGTTTGTGAGCTTTTGTCAGTAGTGTCCTAACTTTTCGTTGCAGGTTGTTGATGTCCGTGTTGGTCCAATTCACTATTCCGAACGAATAGCTGAGTACAGAGCACGCATACGTGTTCAGGGCCTTAAACAAATTCCTGCTGTTAAGATCAGTTCGCACTACTTGTCTTACTCTCTTGATGAATTCATTCGTTAAATCAGTCTTCATTGTTCGATGGTCTATCCTTTGAGCTTGTTTCATCCCGAGATACTTGTATGTATCTCCCTTGCTCATTGCTTCGATCTCCTGGCCGTCCTGCATCTCGTGTGCGCTTTGTTCGAGCTTTCCCCGGATGATATTAAGGGTGCGGCACTTGTGCAGTCCAAACAGCATTCCGATGTCCCTGGAGAACTCCTCTACAATTTTAAGCATTTGCGTTAGTTGGTTTTTGGTTGCGGCGATCAGTTTTAAATCATCCATATATAATAGGTGATTCAACTTGATCGCTTCTGCGTTGTTGCTTTTGATAGCGAAGCCGTATTTTGTAGAGTTCAACCGATGTGATAGAGGGTTCATCGCCATGCAGAACCACAGGGGACTGAGTGAATCTCCTTGGAAAATCCCTCTTCGGATGTTGATTGTGTCGGTCTCGATGTTACTGTCTGCGGTTCTGAGTTGTATCTTAGTGCGCCAGGTTGTCATAACGTGTTCTAAAAAGGAAACTGTATGATGATCTATTTTATACAGCTTTAAGATACCTCTGAGCCAATCGTGAGGTACGGAATCAAATGCTTTTTTGTAGTCCACATAAGCCATGTGGAGGTTTCGTTGCTTGGAATGAGCCTGGTTGCAGATGACAGAGTCTATGATGAGTTGCTCTTTGCATCCCATTGCGCCCTTCGAGCAGCCCTTCTGCTGCATTGCAATGATGTTGTTCCGCTCGCAGTGAGCATATATTCGCTGCGTAAGGCAAGATGTGATTATCTTGTACAGCGTAGGCAAGCAGGTTATTGGGCGGTACTTGGCAGGGTTATCCGTATTCCGCTGGTCTTTTGGTAACAGGTAGGTTGCACCCTGTGTAAGAAACAATGGCATTTTCAGAGGATCGAGCAAGACTTCATTAATTAAGGTAGTTATCTGTTCATGCGTGCACCACAACTTCTTAATCCAATAATTTTGGAGATGATCTGGACCTGGTGCCTTCCAGTTGTGGGAATTCTTGATGACATCGGAGACCTCAGCGGTTGTGAATTGCTCGTGTTGCATCTGGCTATAGTTCCGGCCCATCTCGCGTTCTTCGCTGATCCAGCTTGCACTGACATTGTATGGACCTGGTGTGGCAAGTTGATTTCTCCAGAAACCGTCGACCTGTTCTCTGCTAGGGTAACTCGCATTTGTGGCATCGGCGCTAGAATTAAAAGCACGGTAGAAACCCTTTTCTGATCGTTCAAAGAGTTTGTTGTCTCGTTTCCTGTTGTTACTAGCCTTGTATCTCCTCAGACGCCCTGCGAGAACAGAAAGTTTTTGTTTTAATGTGTCAAGACATTGTTGAGCAGTGATGTTCGCGGGGTCATGCCGAGAATGCATTTGGGTGCGGCTCATTATTGCCTGCACCGCCCTCTGGATCCTTCTAGTTCTAACTCCTCTGATATATTCCGTCACTTGTCCTATGTCTTTACGGAGACTCTCGATCTTCCGATTTAGTCGCATTTCCCATTGAGCCATTCGTGGTTCTGGTCTTGCACGATTCAACTCTTGGGCCGTTCGGATCTTGGCACCCATTATAGTGGTGACTGCCGTTTCGGCACAGTAGATTAACATGTGCATACGTTCTAATGTTGGTGTCACTGAAACATAGTTTGGTAAAATTCGTGTGTTCATAAGATCGAGCACGATCGCAAGTTTCCTGGAAGAATTTAATCTTGGTAGCGGTGGCCTGCTCAGTGGGTCTGTGCCTTCGTATCGCAATACTGCCTGTGTAGCCATAGATAGCATGTACTTAGGTGTGTATGTGTAGTATATCTCCGCACACAAACAATTACTTTAATTGTTTCGCGGAGTGTGTTCTACCTACATGTTTATTTACGAGTCTAATGTTGCTGTTCACATTATTGTAAATTTATATTTTTTTGCAAATAAACATTATTATTATTATTGCTTTGATTTTCTTCTGCTAAAAAAATTAAAACGCATAAAAGTGAATTTTTCAAAAACGGTACATTTTTCGAAAAAAGTTTTTTTCTTGGAAAATTTAGTGGAGGCAAAAAATATTACTTTTCCAGTAACGTACCATTTTTTTATTAAACAAATGTGATGATTGACCCCCGTCTCTCCGACATTGGTGGATTTTAATTTATAGTATTTAATGAGTCTCTAAACTGTACCAAATATGTTTGCCTTAGCTGTCTTCCTTTAGGTGAAATAAAAGAAAATAAAAAAAAAATGAACTTTGACGCCCTGCGTACCTACAGTGTGTCCACGGATAGAGTTCACGTAGGGTGTAAATGACAAAAAAAAATCGAGTTGAAATTTGAGCTTCTGGGGATCAGCCCTGCTTGGTTTGAAACTAATTTGTGACATAATTTTACTTTCGAAAAATCACGTATGCCTTGGGAATTTTGAAAAAACTAATTTTCCACATCAGTAAAGTGCCCTTTCTGTAGGTTTTACGACAAAATGTTATTAAGGAAACTTGTTCAGAATTAAGAACTGAGTAGGTTTGCGAAATTTCGAAAGTCTAGGCCTACTTTGATTTTTTGGTATTTTTTCCCACTTTTCTTCAGAAAAGTGCACTTTGGGTAGCTTTCACATTAAAATGTTATTAAGAAAACTTGTTCACAATGAAAAACTGGATAGGTGTGAAAGAATTTCAAAAGCCTAGGTATAGGTACTTTGATTTTTATGCGTTTTAACTGTCGACTTTGTAGACGATACCGTTTTTGCTTTCATGGCATTCATGGTACGCCTAATTTGATTGCTAGGAATGTTTCAAGTAGTCGAATAAAGCAGAACTATATTAATGATGGAGGATGATATGCGTCCAATTTAAGGAAATGTTAAAATTAAATATATTTTTCCAAAGGAGACTAATAATTATTCATTTTGAAGTTTTCTGTCAATAGTCCGATTAATAAATAAAAAAATATACCGCAAAAAAACGAAGACAATTTCAATATTACAGCATAACTACGATGAAAATGACTTTTTCTATTATTGCGTATAGGTCCGCCCCCGATAGACCAATTTTCTTTACGGTGGCTTTAAATTGTACAACGAGGACTGTTTTGTTGTTTTTTGTACCTGTTGCATCATAATGTTTGATTAAAAAAGAATTAGCCCAAGGAAAGAACAATAAATTTCAAGCATGGCCGCCAACTTAAAATTTAGAAAATCAGCCATTTTTTAATAATCCGTCCTTTCTTCAAGTAACGGTATGACGTTCATCGAAATCGGTTAGTAAATAAAAAAATATGCGCAAAAGTACAAAGGGAGTTTCAGTTGTACCTACCAACCTCAGCATGACAATGATGAAAATGACTCCTTGTATTAATGCGTATAGCTCCTCCGATGGATCGATTTTCCTCGTAGCAGTCTATTTGGTTTTTGTATTAGTTCCATCATTCCAATATTTTCCATTTAATTTTTAATTGGGTTTTTCGCCACCAAACTGATCGAAAGACAACTTTTTCAAGTTGCCTGGAAAATTCATAAATTCTTAACAGTGAATGAACGAAACTTTAAACGTGTAACTCAAAAAATAACTTCAACAAATTTGTTTTCTGAGCTTTCGGAGAATAAATCTTCCTCCTTTCTCAAAGATCATGCCACATCAAAGTGAAGTGACAGATTAATAAATTTCAGGTTAAAATGTCATGACAACAGAAACAATAGCCTAGCCACCTGCCTGATATTGTACCCTGTGTTGTATCTAATTATCTATACTAACTTCTCTTTGAATAAGTGGTAATAATATTTTGCTGAATTCCACTGAACATTCAGCAACACAGTTATCCGTATTTCCTAGAATAAATGCAGATTCTTTAATTTTTCGTCTATTTCCTACTTCTTCTTTGAGAATTGGTTTGGAACTATCCCACAATATCCTATGATTGTTATTAAAAGAATGTTCACATATTTTTGACTTAAAAATTTGATTTTGCCTGATATAATTTTTATGTTCTTTTAAACGAACGTTAAATGGCCTACAAGTCTCCCCAACATAGAACTTTCCACATTCACAAGGAATTTTATAAATGCAATTTTTTGAACTTTGTACCTCATTAAATGCTTTCGTTTTAATCGATCTTAATGTATTTTTGGTTTTAAATACTGTTCTGACATTAAAACGATTGCCTATGCGTTTTAGCTTATCTGATGGTCCAGGAATATAAGGAATAATTAAATTTGCTGGTCGGTCCACCAGATTTATTTCTCTAATTCTATTAGCATTGTTATTTTGTTGGCAATCCTGAAAAACTTGCTCAACAAATTCAATAGGATAACTATTCTTCTCAAGAACATATTTTATATGTTTAATTTCCTCCTCAAATTTTGTGTTATTAGAACAAATCGTTCTAGCCCTGTCATACAAACTTTTAATTACTCCTTTTTTAACACTAGTATGATGATTGGAGTTGAAATGAGAAGAACCTTCTATTAAGTTTACCTTAGAAATTGAAAATAATAATCAATTACCCTTCTTAGATGTTTCTGTACTGAAATCAGATAGTATAGAAACTAGTGTCTATAGAAAACCAACACATACTAATAGATATCTCCATTTCAACTCCAATCATCATACTAGTGTTAAAAAAGGCGTAATTAAAAGTTTGTATGACAGGGCTAGAACGATTTGTTCTCATAACACAAAATTTGAGGAGGAAATTAAACATATAAAATATGTTCTTGAGAAGAATAGTTATCCTATTGAATTTGTTGAGCAAGTTTTTCAGGATTGCCAACAAAATAACAATGCTAATAGAATTAGAGAAATAAATCTGGTGGACCGACCAGTAAATTTAATTATTCCTTATATTCCTGGACTATCAGATAAGCTAAAACGCATAGGCAATCGTTTTAATGTCAGAACAGTATTTAAAACCAAAAATACATTAAGATCGATGCTAGTTAAAACGAAACCATTTCATGAGGTACAAAGTTCAAAAAATTGCATTTATAAAATTCCTTGTGAATGTGGAAAGTTCTATGTTGGGGAGACTTGTAGGCCATTTAACGTTCGTTTAAAAGAACATAAAAATTATATCAGGCAAAATCAAATTTTTAAGTCAAAAATATGTGAACATTCTTTTAATAACAATCATAGGATATTGTGGGATAGGTCCAAACCAATTCTCAAAGAAGAAGTAGGAAATAGACGAAAAATTAAAGAATCTGCATTTATTCTAGGAAATACGGACAACTGTGTTGCTGAATGTTCAGTGGAATTCAGGAAAATATTATTACCACTTATTCAAAGAGAAGTTAGTATAGATAATTAGATAGAACACAGGGTACAATAACAGGCAGGTGGCTAGGCTATTGTTTCTGTTGTCATGACATTTTAACCTGAAATTTATTAATCTGTCACTTCACTTTGACGTGGCATGATCTTTGAGAAAGGAGGAAGATTATTTATTCTCCGAAAGCTCAGAAAACAAATTTGTTGAAGTTATTTTTTGAGTTACACGTTTAAAGTTTCGTTCATTCACTGTTAAGAATTTATGAATTTTCCAGGCAACTTGAAAAAGTTGTCTTTCGATCAGTTTGGTGGCGAAAAACCCAATTAAAAATTAAATGCATCTGTTTGCGCCACAAATAAATTTTAGAAAATATTCCAATATTTTTTCTCCCAAAATAATGAACCCAATGATTTCGTAAATATGCGTGTGTTTTTCTTACATGAGCACATTAAATGTTTTTCTCGGTAAAGAAAAGCCAACTTGTCAATCTAGATTCGGGTTCCATTCGAGTAATAGAGAAACCCCAACTTGACGGATTTGCAACGCAGCCAATATATGCCTGTTAAACTCTGGGGCGGACTTATCGACATTTCTATCGGCCAAATGTAGCGGCATGGGATACGAGCGTTTTTCAAACCCGATAAGCTGGCCGGACCGTGTTGCTCACCGCTCGTTCCGCTACGAATCGAAACGGTCTGCGCATCGGATAAATCAAAGGGCGGATTTGCTGTGCCGCCGCTGTTTTTGGTGATCGGCCATGGTCTCATTTGCCACGGCAATAATTGCGCTCTTCGCCACACATGTACCTCTTTTGTTACGTCATAATTGGAACGGTAGAAATGATACGTATAAAGTAGCACAGTTCGCTTGGAGTTATTCCACCCTTTTGTTCTCGTTATATGATGTAGAAAGAGTGTCATTTAATTCAAACATTATATAGGTACAATATAATAATTGTCCACATACCTGTTAGCGTAATCGGTCAATATTTTTTAGTCTTAGTTTAAGGTTTTTTTACTCTGCGTTTTCTAACATATTCAAGGCTCACTTCTGAATCTCGTATAACTAAGAAATATATGAGACAATCTCCTACAGCTTGGCTATGTAATGTTTTCCGGCGTGCAATCATTTTGGGATATATTTTCTATTTTCCCATGCCAACATGCACCTATGCATTATAGGTCTTCAAACACGAAATGTTCAAATTATGTGTATTTGTTATGATACTCCGCGACGGATTACACCTAACTACTAACTATTAGTTGCCGGAAGGAAAAACGCTAGAAGTATGTGCAATCACACGCTAGCAAACAGTGTGGCTATGATAAATTTTTTCACGTTGAAAGTTTCGGAACAATGTTCTTTTTTGTATACATTCTGACTGTAGGCATTCCTTAAAAATTGGTGAACTTTACCAAAGACCTGGCATATTAATATCTCGCTGTTTTCTAGTTGCTTCATTGCATCAAATAAATACAATTTAGAATTTTTTCTTGATATTATTAACAAATCGACCTTAGTGGCCCTTGTAAGGATTTGTAGAACACGTGTTCCGGCGGCATCACTATTACCTATACGTATCAACAGCCAGCACCCCCATTTACTAATTCGAACACTATAATAACCTGTACTCGTAATGTGTATGGGTAAGGTGGACAATGCAGGCGGAATTTTCGAAAGGTACGTTGCTGATGGCAATTGACAAACATGTCGTGAGTATGATATTGATCTGGGACAAGCACTGCTCTATCGACAAATTTAGTTGTCTACGCGTGCCGATCTGTTAGCATATAGATTAATAAAGGACATACCTAGATAGGCATTTCAAATTTTAATTTTGGTACCAACAAATTAGTACATTATAGAGTTTAATGTATTAAAATTTTTATGTCTAAGTCTAAGTCAAGTTATAGTTCAGCGTGGATGAATTGATAATTAAGTATTTTATAGGTGAGGTAAATATATGTTCGGGTGACATTTTAGGAAATTCTAATTATAGTCAAATCAATTATTATTAGGGGGCAGTAATAAATGTCGGCAATTTTGTTAATTACTACTTGTCATCGATTCTTTTTCACAAGTTTCCTTAACCGTTTGAACTTTAGAAATCATTAATGAATGCTTCCCAAGGACGAAGTGGGCAGTTATCTTAAGTCCAACCAGCAATTTGTTGGTACACGAGGGTTGTCACCAATCGATACAGAAACAGGACGCACTAAATCGAATATTATTATTGAGAAACGTAGTTCTGGAATATGCATTCCTATTACAGAGCTGGAATTACCACCAAGTTTGTTGCCCCGTTTTTCAGCTCGTGTGTGGAATAAGGTTGGTGTAATACACGATTTATATTAAAGGAAAAAAATGAAATGATACCATTGCTTAGTAATAATTATACCTATGTAGGCGGGCCGTTTTCCGAAGTTAAATTATTATGGCCGCGACGCGAGCAGTGTAAACGGGTAAAAAGGAGACACCTGAGTGATACTTCTCCTTAGAATAAGAGAGAAAGGGCGTCTCATCATGACCCCTACTAGCGAAATATAGTATATCCTAGTAGCACAGGATAAACAATATCCAGTATGATAAGTCGACGCCATTACTGGTAGAATGCTTTTATCGCGCAGACCAGAATCACTAAAGAATGGAATGCGAGGAATGCATCAGGGATGTACTCAAATATATTGGGAATTCCACCAGATTTGGGATTTCCCAGAATTCTATACCTGTACTCTGCCATCAGTGTACCCACATATAAACAAGTCACTACCGCCGAGATCAAAGGCGCCGACAGGAAGATATACAACTGGGTATTCCCTTAACTGTGATAGTATTTGCATTAGGAACTACTTGAACACTCTCCTTACACCAAATTGGATTGGCTCCATTCTTTGTACTGGTACTTCAGGACACCAGACTTGGTATTTCCAGCTCTGTAAAATTATTGACAATTCCTTTTAATGCTATTAACCTCAAATATCTAGGCAGGGTTCCGGGTTTTTATAGACAATTGACTTTTTGTAGAAGCAGCCATTTTAGAACAAAATGTTCATATAAACATATGGGTGTATAAACCATTAGTTTCTGAAGTATAGAGTGTTTAAAGAAGTAATGTGGACCACAAACTCTGTATATAGTAATATAAAGATATATAAATAATAATTATTTGTATGAAATGAAATATTTTTGTAGTTTACTGATGGTCACAGAAATTTGTCAACATGACAATTGCTTCGCTAAAATAGTGGCTTCGTCGGATGTCGTATACACATGCATGTTACGGCTCCATGCATGCTAAATTTTATGTATAGGGTTGGTCTACTGATACTTAGTCCAATGGTGTCTCACTCATGTGCTTTAGGGCTCACATGTAAAAAAAAGCTACCCAAAACAGTCCCTGTTAAATACCTATTATTGCAGTCGAAAAGTAGACGAGTTTACAATGGTTAAATCAACGATATATACCGGGTGGGCCGAAAAATTTTGCCCTTTTTTTTATTTCAATCATAATCTTTCAGAAAAGAATAAGTTATTGACAGAAAGCTTCAAAATAGCCAATTTTTTAAAATCCAACATGGCGGCGAAGCTTAAAATTAGCCCTTTGTTTGGGCTAATTATTTTTGAAGAAAATATATCGGCATGATGAACCAATGCAAAAAGTGGGAAAAGTGGTCCCTCTTCTACATTTTAAGATCAGTGCGAAAAAAGTTGGTCCATCGGGGGCGGAGCTATACGCCATAAAAAAGCACAATTTTCATCATTTTTATGCTGCAGTAATACAACTTCCTTCGTTCTTTTCCCCATATTTTTCTATTTATACCTACTAACCGATGTTAAAAAACGAGGCACCGTTGCTTGCGAAAAAGAAAAAGCTATTGATAGAAAACTCCGCAATGGCAGATTTTTAAAATACAACATGGCGGCGATGTTTAAACTTAGACCTTTGTTTCGGATAATTATTTTTGAAGAAAAAATGTCGGCGTGATGCAACCAATGCAAAACGTGAGTAAAGTGGTCCTTCCTCTACATTTTGAGAACCCTATGAGGAAAATCGGTCCATCGGGGGCGGAGCGTCATTTTCATAATTTTTATGCTGCAATTATAATAAAACTTTACCCCTGGTTAAAATTTTTGTAAGGGTCAAAGACTCACTCTGTATAGGTAGATACCTAATTTAAACTAAGTTATTATACTTTGTAGTATTATTATATTATTTGGTAAGCCAATTTTATTATGTTAAGTAAATTTCGTAGTATGATTTTTGTTTTGAATAAATAATTCTGGTGTCTACATTTTGGGTTTTACCTAATAGTTTAGTCACAAATAAACCTTTTACGATGGGTTCGCAGTCGTATTAGGTATGTGACATACCTAATATGTCTACTAATCAGAGGTGTGTAGTAGCTATGCACATAAAGAAGAAAAAAATGGAAATTATTTTCACTTACTCTCCCACCCTCGATGTGCTTGAATTAACGAATAAAAGCGTAATTTTGCAGAGGAAGGGCAATTATTTTCAAGTATTGCCGCCATCTTGGATTTCAGAAAATCAGCCATTTTGAAGTTTTCTGTCAATATTCAGTCCTATCTGCAAGCGACGGTGCGATGGACAAAAGAACAAAGACAGTTCCGGTCCTGCAGAAAGATGAAAAAGCGCTTTCTATATTATTGCGTAGGTATAGCTCCGCCCCTGAGAAACCGATTTTCCTCGGAGTAGTCTTAAAGGAAGGCCCATTTTATACAATTCTGGTGTTGGTTGCACCATGCCATTCTTTTCTTCAAAAAGAATTAGCCCAAACTAAAGGGCTAAATTTAAACATCGCCGTAATGTTGGATTTAAAAAAATCGGCCGTTGTAAAGTTTTCTGTCAATAGATTATTCTTTCCCGCAAGCAACGGTGCCTCTTTTTTAAAAAAGGTTAGTAAATAATACGGGTTAAAAAGGATAGCTGGTAGATACTAGATTCATTTTAATTATCCAAACTGCAAGAATCTGTATAAATTCTCAATTGGAAGCGCCTGGCTGCGTTATTATATTATGCAAATCGAGAAAACCACCTACAACCCATCTGATTAAGGGAGATATCTGCTCTGACGGAATTAGCACTATCTTTCTTGCTTACACAGGATGAAAAGTTTTCCGTGGCTGTCAGGGCAAATTTGACTAAGCAGAATTTAGTGTCCGTTTTATTATAATCCATTCTTTGTTGCCTTTTTTGTTTGGGCTGTCGGACGACATTTCTCCCTCTGTAGTAGGATCGTTGGGAGGTAACAAATAAATTTGAAAACTGCACAAAATTTTAGTATTTATCCCCAACTACAATGGACTAATACACTAAAAAAAATCTTCATTTTTCACTTGGTATTTATTAAAGCCTCTAGGGGGGCCTTGAGCCAAAAATGAAAATAAAATGGCACAAACAGGTTTCTATTTTTTTTTCGTTTTTGAGTTATTTTGAAAAAAGTAAAATTTTGCGTTTTCGATTTTATTAATTTCTTAAGTTGATATCACAGATAGAGAAAAAGAAGAACACTTTCTTATGGCACTTTTTAACGGGCTTTAAGATGGCATTTTAGATTTGTTCTACAACGTTTCGTTTTTGAGAAACCATCTTCAACTTTATTTTTTTTAAATACGGACCTGGATTTTTTTGCAGATTTTGAAAGCACTTTTCATTGCAAATACCATGATGTATGACACAAAATATTTTTAAAATGTTTTGAGACAATTATAATGAAAATTCCTTTTTTGCCATTAATTTTTTCTAATGCAGCATTTAATAATAAGAAATCTAAATATTAATCAGTATTGTCAACAATTTAACTTACAACTTATCTTTCAATTGGAGAACTAAAAAAAGGACAAAGACTAATAACAGTCACATACGATAATAAAAAAATAATAAAAATCCTCCACCTAGAAGGCTTTGAAGCAACGAAACCAACCCCTTGTCATTTGTCATAACTCCCACTGTATCATTTAGTTAACAATTTGTATCATTAGAAATGGAGGGTGCTTTTTCAAGTGACGACAAATTTTTTAACATGTCAGCATGTTATATCTTGTGTCACAGAAATAGTGTAGAGGCCGAACGAATGTATTGTTGCAATTAATAAATGGTTATTGGTTTCGTTGGCTTAAAGCTTTCTTCTGACAATTAGAAAAAGCGAAGAATTGACTCCAAAACACAATGCGACACTGTTTGCTGTACAGGGCTATTCACTGAGAATTGACCCCCCACCTAACTTTTTCGTTTTTTAAGATAAAAGGGTGATTCAAAAAACAAAATCAATGGTTCCGCGAATACTTTTTTATGCCATGACCGTTTAGTATACAGGGTGTTCCAAAAATGGCAACTTAATTTTTTTAAAAGGAACACCCTGTATATTATTGGATTTTTGAAATCTGCTCATCAAGGCAATCAAAATGATATTAAACTTTGTGGCATTATCTTTTTCCGTTTTTCAAAAATTCCGTATTCAAATTTTATACTAAATTTGTGGATCTCGTGATAAAGATAGACGATCAATGTAATAACAAAAAATATTTGTTGTAAACAAGAGAGTAATATATAGTGAAACTCCAAAGTGTTTAGGAGCATTTTCAAATTTTACTGATTATATTCTCGAAATAAAGAATTTCTGGAAAATCGTAAAAGCTCCTAAACATTTTGGAGTTTCACTATATTACTCTATTGTTTAAAACAAATATTTTTCGTTATTACATTGATCGTCTATCTTTATCAAGAGATCCACAAATTCGAGTAAAATAAATTTAGTAGGTATAAAATTTGAATACGGAATTTTTCACAAACGGAAAAAGATAATGCCACAAAGTTTAATATAATTTGGTTGCCTTGATGAGCAGATTTCAAAGATCCAATAATATACAGGGTGTTCCATTCAAAAAAATTAAGTTGCCATTGGTCCCACTTTTTTGGAACACCCTGCACACTAAACGGTCATGTCATAAGAAAGTATTCGCCGAACCATTGATTTCGTTTTTTGAATCACCCTTTTATCTTAAAAAACAAAAAAGTTAGGTGGGGGGTCAATTCTCAGTGAATAACCCTGTACAACAACACAGGAAAACACTTACCAGACAAGGCTGTATTTAAAAATATTAAGTTTTCGAAGTCAAAATAAACTGTAAGTTAAATTGTTGTCAATACTGATTAATATTTAGACTTCTTATTATTAAATACAGGGCCGCAATAAAAAAATGAATGAAAAAAAAAAGGAATTTTCAGTGTAATTGTCTCAAAACATTTTAAAAATATTTCTTGTTATACATCATGATATTTGCAATGAAAAGTTCTTTCAAAATCTGCAAAAAAAAATCCAGGGCCGTATTTAAAAAAATAAAATAAAAAATAAAATTGAACATGGTGCGCAACTTTTTCCCCATTTAACCGTTGCCGTATCTCTCACCGTTTGCAATATCCCCATGCTGTTCATTATTTTCCGGGACAGAGTGCGGGTTGTTGTTTTTTATGAATAGAATGTACAGAAAATCATTAACCAAAGATGAATATATAAATTGCGGCCCATTACATAATATGCGCATTTGATATCTAGGTAATATAGCCCATAAAGCATGCGAATTTTATGGATAAAATTAGCCACTAATGAAGGATGCTCCAGCCCTTTATGTGTATACGATCTCTGTGGTCCGACACCGGCGGCTGGCGCGGAAGCTAAATGCGCCTGCCGACAAAATGCCCCTTCGTTATTGGTCTAACTGTGGCGGGAATACGAGCAGTGTTGTCATATGTTCTACTCGCTAGTAACGGAAATTTTTGAATTTTTTTTTTCTGCCAAATTTCGGCTGACACGTTTTTTTTAAATACCGTGGGGTCCTCTCAACCCATACAACCGGATAAACAACTAAAAGTGGTTTATTAGCTTAGCCCATTAAACCGTCAATGACAATATCAGCATAGAGTAACAACTACTTTGATTCAGCAACAACTTTGCCCTCTGGTTTGGAAGGTGGTTAAGATTTGCGATGGAATTTTTGGTAATTTATCGATTTGGGTTACCTTTCCAAAATCTACTTTAAAAATTGGAATTCCATTATAATTTTGTATTATTCTAAACAGCATTCCCCTAATATATTTTTCTTTTGTATTTTGATTTTTTTACATATTTACATTTTAACTCTCCCTGTCAAGCGTGTAAATCGTAGTTTTATTTTTTGCGTAAAGATTAACTTTTAATCGAGGTACATTTTTTCTGAAATTGAAAAATAAAAAGGTTTTTCTCCTTCCAGTTGCGACAAATTCAACCAACTGCCAAATGCTATTTGAATTATCTGAATGTATATATTGCTATTTTTCCAGAATAATTCTGTCCTGAATAATGAATAAGGAAAAACGCCCACTTCAAAAGTCTTCTATTTTTTTTTAGTATGGAATATTGTTTACGGTAAATATACCCGCCAAAAACCACCCCAATAATTCGCTTATTCAAAATTAATAGGTACGGCATGTCACGCATTATTTCTGTCCATTAAAAATTCAATAAACACAAGACCTGCTGATAATCATCGGTCGTTACACCTAAGCAACTCTATTTTGAATAATAAATGCATTTTCCTTCGCTATAACTAAACATGTTGGCGATCTTTCTGGAAAATTTCTATACTAGTGCATAATTTTGTGAAGGGTTGCTCCTTTTAATAACGAATGTCACAGTCGTAAGTCATAATATTCTAGCTCCGTGTGGAAATAGTCCATATTAACGACACAAAATTTAAAAGACTCAAAAAATATTTTCGGTAGAAAAAAATTGCGACAAATACCTGCATATAGAAATAAGTGAAACTAGTAACATCCCTGCATTATGTACACGTAGCTAAAGGTAATATTACGCTGAGTATATGCTTCTCTGAAAAGTAACTCATGTATTTTTAATAAACACTTCTTGTCCGCTGCTCGTCAGTAAACATTGTTTTTTAAAAACAATTTTTTTTTTTCATTGACTTTCCTTTGGCGCCGTCTTCGGACATTTAGCGAAACGAAAAACCAAAAATCGGCACCTTTGCACACATCGCTCGTCCTATAAGCACTGTAGCTTAAGGAGAAAAAAGAAGAAGAAGAATGAAGATCATAGTCACCATTTTTCTACTAGTATAAGTGTATATTGTGCTTTGTGCTTTAACTTTTGTTAGTGTTTTTACGCAAACTGGAAGATTTAGAAAATTTAGTATCCTCTGTGGACAACTTAAACTTAACTTTAAATTCAGAACTTTTAAATCCAATAATCGTGGTAAACGGCAATGTAATCAATTATAACATTTCACAATACCAAGCAGACAATATAGGTATAACCAGTTTTGAAGGTAACCCAAAACTCTTGCAAAGAATTGTAAATGCTTGTAAAATGTTTCTGAAAGCCTTCCAAAATATTCAAAATGCAGCAGACGCAATTAATATGTATGTTTATTCTACACAATTTTGAGTAAAGGCTTTAGTGAATCACGTTCAGAATTTTAATAAAAAAAAACACACCAATGGCTACTTGTGTCGATCAGCGAAGTATTGATTGTCGTACTCAGGATCTAATTTCGTTAAGAGCGTTTCGTATAATGAGACACCCTTATATAATTCAGAATCGTTATGAAGAATTTGCTCTGAAAGCCTTCATGAATGGTTTGCCTTGCAATGTGCAGCTTGTAGTTAGGCTAAAACACCCTGATTCTCTTGAACAGGCAATGTCGTTTGTGACAGAAGAAGAAAATTTTGTAGTAGACGTCACTTTTCTATCGTCTAAGTTATTAAAGAAGTGATTTAATTGATGTTATTATTTAATTGATGATTTAATTGATATTATTTTTAAGTTTGAATTCCCAGATAATATGGCAAGTAATTTACAAGTTAAGGTTCTTGAGAAAATACGTTCTCTAAGGTGTAGAAAGTTTGATGACGAAATGCACGCCATCGATGCAGTTATAAACAAATCTCTGAGGATATGCTGCTGAAAGAATGATACAATTGTCTGATAGCGGAACAGAGTTTAAAAATGAACTACTTGAAGAATTACTAAAAACTCAAAAATTAACATTCACTTTACCAGTCCGAACCATCACGAGTCTAATTCCCCACAAGAGAGCACTTTAATAGAGCACTTGAGACTATTAAGGCAAAAAGCTAAGTCCAGAGCAATTTCTGAATTAATACCCTACCCAATAATAGCCTATAACAGTATCGCCCATAGTACGACAAAATTCTCCCCTCATGAAATCGTGCTAGGTCATACTAACTCTAACCCTTTCGATCTCATATCAACCACACTTTACACGGTAAACATTGTTTTGTAAAAACAGGTTTTTCATTGACTCTCCTTAACTAAGTACCTACCTATTGGAGCAAAGTTACACCTACTTGAAGTTAACATTCGCCAACACGTAATTCTGCCGTGAATAGTAACAATAAATAATGTGTGTTCTATGACCTGGAATCGAATTTGCCCGCAATTTTTTGCAAGTGTCGGATATCGACCTGTTTATGGCGAATTGTGCCTTTGTCCGAATGAATGATTTATGTGCCCCCAGATTTACCTGTTCCAATGAAATTTCGTGAAAAAACGCATTAAAGTCTGGCCTGACTAACGACATAAATACACCGAAATGCCAGTCGATACGGCTGATAAACACCTGTGAATATAGTGGGTTTTAGCCCAGGAGCCAGCGACCTTTTTTAATGACTAACCCACAAAAGCTGAAAATGTTTCCTAAAAGCTTTATTTGGTATCACTAGTAAGTGAATGGACCTCCAGATTGACACACCTAAAATAATAATACAAGGTCGATTATGTTATAATTAAATAAAAAAAGGTATCCAGCCCAATTTAGAGTGGGGGATTATGCCCCAGCTTTTCACGTAAAGAGATGAAAAATATGCGCTGAGTCAGCTGAAATTTCGTTAACTAATAGTTCAGTTAATAACTTGATCGAAAAAAACATCCAGCTTTATATTTAGTGGGAGAAAACTGCCCAGCTGATCTAGTGAAGGATGCTGCGCTTGGCGCGGTAAGCGCTCAGGCGCGTTGTATGTTTTACTGCTCTCTCTTAAAGTCGGGCAGTAAATAATTTTATATAAAAAAATAAAACTTTTTAAAAAGATCTTCGCCAAAAAATTCGTTACATTAGGATATTTTTAGAAACATTTACAAAATTTATATTAGAGTATAATTGAACATTGTCTGCGCTCGATCTACGAAATTAAATTAAAAAAATTGTCTAGGTGATATCGCTATTGAAAAATGCCGGCCTTCTCGGGCTGCCGTCAAGTTGTCCCGAAAATGTTATTTGACATTTATAGCAAAAGGAGGAAATTTTTCCGAAAATTTACCACAGCATCAGGCAGCACTGGGCGAGAACTAAAGGATTTTGAAAAATGCCGGACTTCTCGGGCCAACTTGAAGGACCTATCTCCATACCTATTTTCATTTTGAAGCCTATAGATGGCCTTATGTTTTGAAAATTGCCGTGCTTCTCCTTGGTTATTCGAATCCTGGATAACCAGTTTTCTATAACTTTGTCACAGAAAACTCGAAATTAAATTTTTAAGATCATGTGCAGGTGATACCTAACATAGATATAGTTTTATTTTTACTTTAAATCCTGTACGGTGACATCATAGTTTAAATACGTTACCGCGGCTGTTCTTGGTGATTAAAATCCTGGAAGTCCAGTTTTCGAAAACGTGGTCGCAGAAATGTGATTCAGTTTCACGAATGACGAGGGTGATGTTATCATTTAACGCGGAAATCGTCTGTGATTTGTCGGCACAGACACAATAGCTCCATAAAAAAAATCGAATTGCGTTAAATTACAGGATCTTGCTGGCCAGTTGATGTTGTCTTCAAATTGGATTATCAGGATTTGAATCACCAAGAAAAACTGCTGTAATTTTTAAAGCATAAAGCCATCGTATCGTCTTCAAAATGAAATGATATCTCACATATAGGTACGATTTTTTAAGCGCCGAAAATGAAAAACCCTTTACAACCCAAGTTGTCATAAACATGGGTTCCGAAATTGTTCATTTTGCGCTTTTTTAAATTCGGTATGGCTAATTTCCGATTTCTACTCTGTTCTGGATTTCAGATTCAATTTACTAATTTGGTTGATTCTCTCTTTATATTAAGAAAAAAGCTACTTACTTTTTAATAATTTTCTATGCTACCGAATACACAAAATTTATATGATTAATCCTCAAATTGTGTGCATTAAATATTCAGGACGCTCAATAATTATAGTGTAATATCAATTTGGCCTAAATATTCTGGTCAAAATTGCTATAGCCAAACAGGTATTGCTTCAAGACCCACAATGCTCTATTCAAAATTGATACGACCAACTACGCTTTTTTGTCAATTAAAAATGTAATTACAAAGGCCCGTAAAAGCCGCTGTTCGCCCGAAAGCTATCTGAATAATGAATGCACTTGCTTTCGAATTTGCCAGCATCCTCCCTTGAGAACTTTTTTGCCAGTTTCTAATACCGACCTGTTTATGGTGGGCCGTTCCTTTGTGCTAATGAATGATTTATGTAGTTAGCCCCGTATTTACCACTTTCCATGAAGTTTCGTCAAAAAAACACATTAGAGTCCGGTCTGATTAATGACATAAATACCAAAACGTCAATTGATACGACTGATAAACAACTATGTGGTTTGGTGTGACTATTTTTATCGCACTGAGGTATACGCCCATACAATGTCGGGGCTAACATGAAAATATCATAAAATTATGTTGAATCAAAACCTATTTTTCAAAAAGAATATATTTCAGTAAGTACCTATTCTCCTAACGAATAGCTTCACTCCAACGATTTGCTAAGAATAACCAGCTCAGCTGGCTCTGAAATACTCGCAGTGAGACCAAAATGATGTAGGTATATAGACAACAAACAAACAAAATATATAAGAGGAAGTATATTATATTACTAGTTTTTGATAACCAAGCTTTCATCTAACATTGTGGCCTTCATCAGGATAATTAAATTAAATTATAAGTGAGTTGTTTGCATAAACTGGGCTGTAATTTCTTTTCATTTTATGTTATAAGGGAACTCTTGCATTTAATAATAATAAAATGACCGAGATTGGAGTCAACTTTTCAAATTAAGTAAGTATATATTTTTTCTCTATACAGTTCATTATTTACATTCAGTATAATCCAAGCCCAAATAATTTCCTACTCTCAGTTTTAAGAACTCAGTCGGAAATTATTTCTAAGCAGGGAAACGGAAGTAAAATGTAGGTATAATGTATAAAAATAATTATTCAGAAGATTATTATATAAGACGATATTTTCCTAGCTCAAATCATGAAAAAAGACGCCAAATATCCAAATCAACAAAATCTAATGCAAATTTTTGTCGGGCTAGTAAGTATAATTGGATATCTGACGAGGATATTCCGCAGGAAGAAGAACCATGAGCTGAAAATCTGGCTGTAGGAGAAGAAGCTGATTCCCAGTTGAACTGTTCCTAAAATTTTTGACGACCTTGTTATGGTATTTTCACTTTGTACTGTGTACACATGACTATCTATGTATAATGCATGGCGGAGAAGAATAGCTATGGATATTTGGCAAGAAGAACCTACAACTACTTCTCGCACTGGAAGGTCAACCAATATCGAACTTATACATCGAATTGATATCTTTGTGATACCACAGGTGAACCAAACCAGATGCCGTTTCTGTTTTCTGTTATGCAAAAATAACTATTAAGTGTCGTAAATGAGATGTTATTATAATATTATTGCATGTTAAATGTTTTGTAATGTACCACACAAAATAGTTTTATGTTCCTAATGTCCCATATGTGGGACGTCTTGTAATTTTTGATGAATTATTTAAGAACACACAGCTTCTCTCGCCGCTTCGCGCTTTTGCAATAGAAGCCGCTGTAATCGGACTCTACTCATCATTCATGCTCTCGCATGCCTTGTTCCGTGGTGTACAATAATATAAGTTGAATCGGCCTGCTACCAAAGGAAATTGCTAACGATACAATCTTATATCATTATGGATTCGCAGTTTTATTATACGCCAGCTTATTACCGTATCATAACAGATATCTTATCCGCCCTAGGGGGTGTTCTGACAAACCTTGTCTATGGCAAAAACAGTAAATTCGGCGCTGTTAGGTTGGCCTTAGCGCAGCCCTATATAGCATATAGGTCTGTGGCCTTAGATTGCCTGAATAATAGTGGAAAATCTTATAACCCTGCCCACGGACATTGGTGGCTTTTTTCGCAAGTCTTTCGACAACCTCAAATAGAGCCGTTATAAAATCGAAGAAAGATGGTAAATCTCTTAATTGGGTGTCGTACTTTCCTCAGGTACCAAAAAGAACCTCGAAAATCCGATATCTAAGAGAAATTCCCGATTCACGATTTACTTTCGAGAAAATGGACGGCTGTAGAATCAACGAAACCGACGAAAAATCCTCTGAAACCACTACTAGAAATTGCTTGCTTTTTCTAATTTATCGATTTTTCGGGGGCCCGGGAAGCATCAGAACCTCACCCGAGGAATCCAAGGAAGCTTTAGAAAATGAAATAAACCAAAGATTTGGTTCGCGGTTAAGATAAAGAAGTGTAATAAACCAACCAACCACAATTATACTTAGATATTATACCTTATTTAACTAATACCACTTTTACAATCAAAGAAATCAGCGTAATTTCACGTTACGTGAATCTCAAAATACCAAGAAACTGTGTAAAACTTTAAATCCACTTTATTATAATGATAATGCAGCGATTTATTAATTTTTATTTTCTACGGGGAGGAGCGGGTCGGTACGAGTAAATGTAGGGGAAGTTGTTGATTTGAGAAGCCATGAAATTGGCGCAACGTTGCCGCACTTACCCAAAATTCTTGATTTCTTGCTTATTTCTCATGCCTAGTGGAACGATTTATATGAGGCCGCGCGTGTACATTGATATTTACAAAATAAGAAAAGTATTGACATTGGAAATCAAAAAGCGAGCCAGAAAAGGTAATAAATTAACTTAGATCATGATGTTTTTGAAGTCACAGCTGAAAAATATTTCCCTAAAAATTTACAAAGCGCTAAAAATTATCGGCTAGATTTCTGTGATTACCAGTTAGCTATGAAAGCGCCGTCAGGTGGGGATTTTAATACAATTTTCTATTATTTGTTTGGCTTTAGATTTTTTTAATTTCTGATTCGTACCAAGCTATTTCTTTCACCTGTGGTCACATTTTTACATCATGACTGAATAACCCTGTAGATAATGGCTTCTTCCTTAAAAATATCGAAGAGTCAATCAATATTCATTGTTCTATATAAGAAGGAACTGAACAGTAGCAATAATAAAATAAGACCAACTTACTCCTCATAATCGAAATTTTCTCCCAGGAAGTTATACAATAATTTTCAAATTTTTCGCTGTCATCGTTCCAATCACAGCACACCCTCAAATATTATGCACTTGTTAATAATAATTATAATAATAATTCTCACCCTCACAATATTCCAAACTAGGAGTACCCTAAAAGCAACCAAATGCTTGTGCGGTTGGCAATAATTACTATTATTTATTTTTCGTTGCCATTTGCTGTAAGGGCCGACTTTTCCCAAGCATTCGCTGAAGTACTACGGAAAATCCTAGAAAATCGTAATAATCCCAGTGAGTGTAGGACAATTAGTATTGTTCCGAATCATCCGTAATAATTTGACAGAGTTAATCAGATGAAAAGAAAAGTTTGAAGGACCGTAGAAGGATAATCTTGAATGAATCAACTATTATTATGGGAATATGAAATTACTGAGTGACCATCACGACTGCGAAATCTGACCACACAGAGTTGGCAGGAAATTGAAGAAGCTCGTTATTGAATTGTCAGGAGTTCGAGAACTTCGTGTTTTCCAACTGTAAAATCCGCAACGTCCATGTCCTCTCTTCCTGTAGCATTTAAATTTTGAGGGATATAATTATGTCAGATACATAGCGAAATGTTGCCAAATATAAATTCGATGTGCCGGCAATTTTAAACCTTGTCCATTTCCATTCGAGCATTTTTCTCTGCTCAGAAATTCTTTATGTTCTGTATCTCAAGAAAGAATAAAATTTAAATAATCGTGTATACGCTAATTTGTCGTATAAACAGTAAGTTAGGTACCTACGTTTCCTATTGTAGGCGTCCATCCAGACAGCTCCTAGGTAATAATTATCAAAGCCGTCGTTTCTGGAAATTCCCCAAATTTGGGAAAATACTTATTCAAATGATTGTCTAGTAAGATTATGAAAATGGCAATTAACTTTAATATAAGATTAATACATGTGAATTTTCATTGTCATAAAATTTGAGAAGTAAACTAAATAGGTACTAATATATGACAACTGCCCTGTTTCTGCAACCCCCCTATTGGTAAATCACCAAAATTGCCTACCAGTGCTAAGATGTATTTTACGTTTGCTATAAAACTCTTTGCGTAATTTGGTTCGTAAAGCATTAGAAAACACGGACGTTCTTGTGTGCAGTAAACTTTTTATCTTTATTCCAGTTTAAATCTCTTTGTTTTAAGCTAATTGTTCAGAAACTGGCATGGCAATTTGGGAGGATTTAGAGTTTATTTCCTAAAAAGTGGAGCGGCTTACATTGTATACACAGTCTTCATCCGAATTAAATGAAATTTAACACATTGTGGTAGAAAACACACAGTTGCCGGCTCTATTAAATAAGTTTATAAGGTTTTTTAACGAGTTTCAAAGGGATGTAGGTGTCCAAACTGGCATAATTATACAGTTATGTTTTGTATGTAGTGTATCTTTCAGACAGTCGGGACAAAATTAGTTTCCATAACTGACAAAGTAAACCAACATCTAATATTTAAGCTGGCTTTTTATGCCTTGTTATGCCGTCATCGGCCAGACATAACCCATAGTACAAAATAGCCAGGAACGAGACATGGCATAACTTGTCCCTTCAGAGGTTTATCACATGTTTAAATGTTTATAGGGTATTTTCGCGACGAAACTTTTGCGCGTTTGGTCTTCATACTTCAAGGTTTGTTTCGATATAGTGTTGTATAATAATTAGACATTGACCCGAGCGTTTCAAATAACAAGCTAAAAAATGGTGAAGATTCGCCTAATTGTATTCGTTTTTGCGCCAAATTACTTTGTTCAGGCTGTGTTATCTTCCAAAACACTAAAATTAATAATTTTGGTGTTTGAGAAAGAATAATATTTATTTAAATGCGGCAAACGAAAATTGTTATAAAATTATAATAAACGTTATCGCAGCATACAAAAAAAAAATCAAAAAAAAACTTCATAACACAAGGTGTGAAATACAGGCATAAGCAGATTTACTGCTAAAGGATATGATGTTGAATACCCGTTTCTTCTGTAGTTTGAATGGGTCCCAGCTGACCTGCAAGCGCCATCCATCTCTCTGTCTCCGGCAAGTGATTGCCCATGCAAACCTGAAGCTATAATTTATAAGCCAATATTGATTTCAAGCCTCCGGTGGTAAACTCATTGTTTACATTGTTTTGACGGACTGGTTGGCAACTGTCCTCCGGTAGAGGCGATTCAAGAAAAAAACGATCACCTGCAGCCGCAATATCCTGGTGCGTAAAACCGCCATTGTCTCCTTTGAACTTCTTTTAAGATCCCTTTCTGCCCTTCCTGAACGGAGCAGAAGTGTTGTCGCATCAGGTTGCTACATGGAAAAACAGGAGGTAATTACAGAGATCTCCAAGAACCGCGATTACCTCTTCACTACTGAAGACCTGAGCTTCTGTATCCTTTCTTTCCGGCATCAGAATTTGGGCGTTGGTGCCAGGGATGGATATAGCTGCCATTAGGACGAGAAGATATCGGTGTGCTCACATATGCTATCACCACCATTGTTAGCAGCTTGCACAGCAGTATTCACTATGACAGTATTCGCGCCACCCGGCGCTTGAATGATCTTGACTCCGGCTTCCATGCGGCACCCGCCATCGACTGTACACTCTGCGTTCACTGGAAAGTTATTTTTAGGCGGCCCTATCTCTTCTAAAACGTTGATCAATCCTCATTTCAACGGCGATTTTGGATTTATTCACTGTCGATTTTAAAATGTAGTCATTTGTAACTCCGGTTGTGACAACAACCATGTAGCTCCGGTTTCCAGGAAGAATTTTGGAATTATCAATGTTGTTCACTTTGTCAGTTATGAAAGAATAAATATTTTCTCAAAATAACTGTTTCATAACCCTTTATAGCAGCCAAAGACGGAAGTCTGCGTCCCCGTTTTATTTACACAATTCCTCTAACGGATTACCACATAACAATGTAATTCTGGAAGCATTTACAGCCGGGGAAGGTGGCATATTTCGTGAGTGTTCCAGCCCCACTAAAACCGGGAAACGCCCGCCTAAACTACAATAAATTCCAACTAGGAAAGCCTCAACTGAAATATAAATCTTATCTTAGCTGAAGCTATAGCTTTATGGCGTCGTAAGGGACTGGAGCGTACTTTTATAGCGTTGGGTATTAAATGGGTCTGTCCCATTTGCATGTTCTCGAGGGGATTGTATTGAAATATCTTGTGTAGCCCAATACACCGGGCAACATAGGGGTTTACTCTGTTACACAAAATAAAATTGTGAAAAAAAAATCCTGAAATTCTAATCCTAACATTATAGTATGTATAATAATTATTACCATAAGTGGTGGCATCCTGCTGCTAGGTATGTGAATTTGTCTTTATACATATTTAAATAGTGAATTTTTGATTGGATGTGAATTATTTACTCATTGGCCAAAAGTAACATTAAGAATCGTTGTAGTTATAACGTGGTAAAACCGATTTTCTCGGTAATTTTAAAGATAAATTATTGATATATAGGAATTTGAATATGACGTTAAACTTGATATACACGGTGTTTGTTAAAAAGTTGTTTCAAAAAAATTCCCTTTTCTAAAAAATTGTGAAGTTGGACTTTAACATTGGTAAGGAGTATACGGGGAATAACAAATAATAATTGTCTGTTCTCAATTTTCACCATAACTGAGCATCACTCGGTAAGGTTTTTGCGACACCCTGTATATTTTGTTTTCTTTTTTAGGTTATTTTTGTCCTCCCAATTCCAACCATATGTTTTATTTATCTCTAAAAATAACCAAGCAGCGGATTTTTATTTTTTGATAAATTTTTTTAAATAATATTTCACAGCTTTGCATGGAATGCTAAAAATATATTCTTAAAAACAACTATATAAAACTATATACAGGGTAAAAAATAATAAAATTCCTGGGATTCGACCAATGTTTATGTTTATAAGAGGGTATATTTTTTAATTTTTTTATCGTGGCAGGTAATATTATTTTACCTGCCACGATTTTAATTTTTACATCCTGGCAGGTAAAATTATTTTAATTTTTACATCGTGGCAGGTAAAATTATTTTACCTGCCACGATGTAAAAATTAAAAATATACCCTCTTATAAAAAAATACAACATACACCCTACCTCCAAAACACATAAACAAATAATACAGTACGTAAAAATTAAAGAAAGTAACATGCACAACAAATATAAGTAATTTGTAGAGGGAGGAAGATCCATACCATGCTATTGGAATAAATATTTATAATTTATGAACAACAAAAATTCAAAAAAAAATAATAATTATTGACAACAAAAGCAACAATTATATAATAAGAACTGTCCAATTATATGTACCTGATGATGGCTTAAAAAAAGGCCGAAACACGTGTCGAAATTAAAAATAATTATAAAAAAATTAATAATAATTTAGACTTCAAGAACAAAAACAAATACCAAAAATAATTTTATCATAATAAACATTGGTCGAATCCCAGGAATTTTATTATTTTTTATCGAATAACGACCAGGAAAAACAAACAGGGTATCCACCCTATATCTCCCGCACTACCCCTATATTTTTTTAATTTTTTGTGTTCGAAAAAAGGTTTTAGATAAAAGTTGTAAAGAATTGTATGCAGTTTTCCGGAATAGTTTTTAAAAATAGAACATTCTATATACTTTTGCATTTTGAAAGCTACTTGTCAAGGCAATCAAAATTATATACAACTTTGTATCATTACTTATCTCCTTCCGTTTTTGAAATACTTAAATTGAATTTGCGGATCTCGTGATAAAGATAGACGCTTAATGCATTAAAAAATATATTTGAGTAATTAATTAATTAATTAATTAATTAGTTATAATAATAATAATATAATATAGATGGGCCGGAACTATAGCCAGATGCAACACGAGCAATTCACAACCGCTGAGGTCTCCGATGTCATCAAGAATTCCCACAACTGGAAGGCACCAGGTCCAGATCATCTCCAAAATTATTGGATTAAGAAGTTGTGGTGCACGCATGAACAGATAACTACCTTAATTAATGAAGTCTTGCTCGATCCTCTGAAAATGCCATTGTTTCTTACACAGGGTGCAACCTACCTGTTACCAGAGGAATACGGATAACCCTGCCAAGTACCGCCCAATAACCTGCTTGCCTACGCTGTACAAGATAATCACATCTTGCCTTACGCAGCGAATATATGCTCACTGCGAGCGGAACAACATCATTGCAATGCAGCAGAAGGGCTGCTCGAAGGGCGCAATGGGATGCAAAGAGCAACTCATCATAGACTCTGTCATCTGCAACCAGGCTCATTCCAAGCAACGAAACCTCCACATGGCTTATGTGGACTACAAAAAAGCATTTGATTCCGTACCTCACGACTGGCTCACAGGTATCTTAAAGCTATATAAAATAGATCATCATACAGTTTCCTTTTTAGAACACGTTATGACAACCTGGCGCACTAAGATACAACTCAGAACCGCAGACAGTAACATCGAGACCGACACAATCAACATCCGAAGAGGGATTTTCCAAGGAGATTCACTCAGTCCACTGTGGTTCTGCATGGCGATGAACCCTCTATCACATCGGTTGAACTCTACAAAATATGGCTTCGCTATCAAAAGCAACAACGCAGAAGCGATCAAGTTGAATCACCTATTATATATGGATGATTTAAAACTGATCGCAGCAACCAAAAACCAACTAACGCAAATGCTTAAAATTGTAGAGGAGTTCTCCAGGGACATCGGAATGCTGTTTGGACTGGACAAGTGCCGCACCCTTAATATCATCCGGGGAAAGCTCGAACAAAGCGCACACGAGATGCAGGACGGCCAGGAGATCGAAGCAATGAGCAAGCTAGATACATACAAGTATCTCGGGATGAAACAAGCTCAAAGGATAGACCATCCAACAATGAAGACTGATTTAACGAATGAATTCATCAAGAGAGTAAGACAAGTAGTGCGAACTGATCTTAACAGCAGGAATTTGTTTAAGGCCCTGAACACGTATGCGTGCTCTGTACTCAGCTATTCGTTCGGAATAGTGAATTGGACCAACACGGACATCAACAACCTGCAACGAAAAGTTAGGACACTACTGACAAAAGCTATAAACATCATCCCCGTAGCGCCGTAGAAAGAACAACTCTGCCACGTCAACTAGGAGGAAGAGGATTGGCAGATCTCAGCAAGCAATTGGACCAACAAATATTAAATCTGCGTAATTATTTCTACAGGCAGGCCAACAGCTCCACACTACATAGGGCTATATGCGGAGCAGACGTCTCAACACCGCTACGTCTGACGGAACACGAGCGTCAAAATCACCACCGAACCGACAACGATAAACTACAGAGGTGGTTGGGGAAGCCGCTGCACGGGAGGCATCCTAATGAGGTTAACCAGGAACATGTCGACAAGTTAGCGTGGAACTATTGGCTGACCTCGGGACGAATGTTCCCCGAGACGGAAGGCTTCCTACTGGCCATACAAGATCAGGTTATACCAACTCGCAACTACCTAAAATTCATTATAGGAGATGCATCGGTAGTGGATGACAGATGCAGATACGGGTGCCCAACTTCAGAAACAATCCAGCACATAACAGGAGGATGTCAGATGTTCGCATCAACGGAATATAAGGAACGACACGATTCGGTTGCCAAGATCTTGCACCAGGAACTGGCGGAAAAGCTGCTGCTTGTGCAGGCAGAGAGGGTCCCATATTACAACTACACACCTGAGCCTGTTCTTGAGAACAGCAACTACAAGATGTACTGGGATCGTACAGTTCTGACAGATCAACGAGTTGCCCATAACAGACCGGACCTTATAATAGTTGATAAAATTTCTAGGCAGACAACTCTGATTGATGTGGCCATCCCGAACAACAACAACCTGCGTGTGAAGCAAGTCGAGAAGATCGCGAAATACAGAGATTTAGAAGAACGAATTAGAAGGCAATGGGAAATGGAGACCGTCCAGATGATTCCAATCATCTTGTCAACAACTGGTGTTATACCAAAAAGGTTGCTGAGAAACATCAAGGAGCTGGGTCTAACTGATAGTCTTTACAGGTCCATGCAGAAAGCGGTCCTACTTGCGACAGCCCAAACCGTCAGGAAATTCATGGGGAACGCAGGATCATCCAACAACATCAATGTCACCTAAGGCCCGATAACATGGCAAGGGTCTCGTCCGAGCCAGATCCTTTTGGTATCCGGGATACCCGGGATCTGAGTGAATGTTCCCCGTAGAGGGAGTGCGAATGCCTTTTGGCTAAGTCGAGATAATAATAATAATAATTCTCACCCTCACAATACTCGAAACCAGGAGTATCCCAGAAGCAACCACGCATGCTTGTTCGATTCATTGTAGTCCAAGATAATTAGATCCGTCTTATAAGGGGCGCAAAAAAATAAATGCTGGCAAGTTGAATTTTTCAGGGTTGGTCGAGGACTGCCTCCTGAGTATCCAACCAAAAAATCACACTCAAACCCCTTCAGGGTTTTGTGCAATAGGGGTGGTTTCTTATAAAACAAAAATTGAATTTTTTTTCCAGTCTGTGCATAATAATAAGCTCTACAACTTTGCCTTATAAAACTTTTTTATAATTTTCATATCTCACCAGTTACAGCGCATTTCATGTTAAAAAAATGATCCAGGATATTTATCTATTGTGCAAAAAAATAAATGCTGGCAAGCTGATTTTTCAGGGTTGGTCGGGGACTGCCTCCTGAGTATCCAACCAAAAAATCACACTCGAAACCCTTCAGGGTTTTGTGCAATAGGGGTGGTTTCTTATTTATTTATTTTTGAATTTTTTTTTCCAGCCTGTGTATAATAATAAGCTCTACAACTTTGCCATATAAAACTTTTTTATAACTTCCATATCTCACCAGTTACAGCGCATTTCATTTTTAAAAAAATGCAATATTTAATACGAATGCTTCGTTCGTTCAATGTTTGAAAACTGGTGAGATATGAAAGTTATAAAAAAAGTGTTATAAGCCAAAGTTGTACAGCTTATTATTATGCACAGGCTGGAAAAAAATTTTCAAAAAATAAATAAATAAGAAACCACCCCTATTGCACAAAACCCTGAAGGGGTTCGAGTGTGATTTTTTTGGTTGGATACTCAGGAGGCAGTCCCAGACCAATCCTGAAAAAATCAGCTTGCCAGCATTTATTTTTTTGCACAAAGGATAAATATCCTGGATTATTGTTAGATTCATTGTCTATACCATTCGTTGAATGGCAGCCATACCGATGAGCGATCACTCTCCCGAAACAGTGCTGTCTATGGTTGACTGTCACATCTTTCTTTCTCTATATTATCGAGCGAGGTCTCGGTAATTGTGAAGTGAGACTAGTGCTTTCGTCCCGCACCTTCGGGTGTGCTACCTCCGTAACAAATTGATTGATATAATACTCCGTAACAAATTGATTGATTAGATTAATTGATTACTTAGTTACCCACTTCAAACCGGAACACGATAGGGCATCAAAAATTGTACTTTATATATATATATATATATATTTTTATACCAATTCGGACTACGCCACTGAATTGGGCATCCCTTAGAACGCGTTTGTACCAAATCTTGTTGAAAATAAAGTAAAATATACATAATAAACATAAAAATTCCAGAAACCAATGAAAATCACGAATCTTAATCCCTTCGTCACAACGGTCGACAATGGAAATTGCGTTGTTGGCCATTGTGACGTAGGGATGAAGATTCGTGGTAGCCACTGTATCTACCTATTTTACCTGCCTACTAGCTTTAATCAATTTGCATTTGGATTGAAAACAATTGAGACTGTAGCTTGCTTTATTACAAATAGGTATAGGTACCTAAATCCAAAAAACCTGAAGTGAAAATTAAATTTAATTTTTTTCTATTAATCGCATCTTGTATTAAGGCGAATAGGCAGTCCAACTTTGACTCAAAATATGTTTCTATCACAAAAAAAAAATAAAAGTTACAGGGGTAGTATGAGACTTATTGTGGACACCCTATACTTTTTCTTCTAATTTTCCTGATGGCGATAATTGATTGAATAAAGCCAACGAAAGTATTTTTTCCTAATTCCTGTTGTCATTTTGGGCTTGGGCGCGTGTCATCTTTGTGAGCCTCATTGTAGAATTCAGGCCATTCGATATCCAAAATATTATGCTAATCTGTCAGTAGAAAAAGGTAGCTAACTAACTTTCGGGCACTTTTGTATACAGTGTCACTGTATCGCTCTCCGTCTATTCAACTTGAACACAACTTGCCGGAATTTGTCCGAACTCCACCAAACTTCCAGGTCGGACCGAGGGCTTTCAAAGGTCGTTCCAACCGGCGGATTAAAAACCCCCCGGTCCTAATTGCTCCGAAACAGGACGAGGCGCCGGAAAATCGTAAACAACGCCGCGAGATATGAGGACAATAATTGTGGAATTATCCGTCCCGCTTTTAGCGGCATATCCCTCTTTTGGTATGATCCTAACTGCGTTACAGGGAATGTAAAAAACAAACATAATCCTATGTGAAAGGAAGACGTTTTCATTCTAGGAATAATCAGCAAACTGTCCCCGATACGGTCGTCAAGTTTTTTCTCAAACGTCCCATTGTTTTCTCCTGGAATATAAAGTAAGTTACTAGTCATTCTGCAAATAATGGTAAATGACACAAATTTTGAGTAGTATAAAGATATAATACGATACACTGTTGTTTTCCGAATGAGGAACACTTTCTCTTATACTTATATGTAGGAAAATGTGTTAATAATAATTATTAAAGCGAAATTCACAAAAATTTACCTAATTACAATTAAAATAAAACCATTGAAAATTTATTAGAAAAGGAAAACTATACTGCCAAAGTGCCAAAAAGTTCGTCAAAAAGGCCGATCGCTATTAGCCCGCTAGACTGCATAGACCCGTTGCAGCGGTGTCTGTACGAAGATTGATATTTGAGAATGTTGTGGTTGTTCCTCCGAACAATAGAGGGAGCTGAAGTAGAGGATATCTACTATCTATGAAATTTTGATCTAAATGAGTTAAACAGTTTAGAATAAGCTACAAACAAAAGTGTAAAGGTGTAGATATTTTGAATGTTGACCCTTTGAAATGTGTGAAATCATTGAGTAAAGGAATAATCCTTTACTCAATGGTGAAATTGATATTTACAGAAAAACAGACACAAAATTATTGTAAATGTATGGTGCGGGAGTTAGGCTGAAAAGTGTGAATTAAAATCCAACCATTTTTAATTTTAATACATAAAAGTAAGTTCTTATCACAGAAAGATTTTTAGTACCTGTAATTATAAATATAAAGGATGTTTTAGTGGCATGTCAGGTAAAGGATATCAATTGAAAAAATGCACTACAGCCGGGACTCGAACCCGCACTTAACCAGCTATCGGAGATACAGCTATATACGTGTTATAAAGTATAATTGGTATTAGTTAGTAGGGGGGAGATGTAGAAAACTTCGGCGTCTTCTACACCTACTGAAGGGGTTACAGGGTGTAAGGTAACCATTCATTATTGTTGGTTATGTGAACTTCCTATTTGTTCATCAACCCACAAAATTCGACATATAGCGACTTAATGTAAGTATCGAACGTGGAAATTCTAAGCTACAATGTCAAGCCAGAAAATGAAACACAGAAAGATTTTTAGCACCTGTAATTATAAATATAAAAGATGTTTTAGTGGCATGTCGTTCGAGTCCCGGCTGGAGTGCATTTTTTTCAATTGACATGCCACTAAAACATCCTTTATTTTTATTTGTAAGTTCTTATCATTTATGTAACATTAGTAATAAATCCTCCAAAAAAAAAGGGTTATTAACGATTACTGTTACATCATCAGCAAATTTAATATTTTGTAGAATGGATTCTTGAAGAGTATAATATGACGTATACGTATCAAGAGAAAAACTGGTAACTATTAGAAATACTCTAGCGACTGGAGATCCCTATTCACATGGAAAGTTCAATTATCTTAGTCCAGATAGTTCAGAGCACACAAGGTGAGCATTTTTCATTATTGTCCAATGTCCAACCTATTTACAAATAATAACAAATATTATTATTAATAATATTATTTCCTTTGTTTGTACAGTGTTCAATATTATCACAGACCTATATATAGCTTCGCTAATATCACAGACCTATATAGCTTCGCTAAAGCTATATAGGTCTGTGATATTATTATACCTCTGTTCGGTATTTTCATACCTTGGTGTATATTTACATAAGTAAACTTTATTTTGTTGTATAATGTCGAAGCCGAGGTAACAGTTATCCTAGGAGAATGCTACAACAAAATGACTTGAAGGGATCAAAGTAGATACCTACTTATGGTAAAGTGATTTTTGCAATTGACTTTAGAAAATAGTTAGACAGATATGAATTACTAAAAATATATATTTTCACAGTTTACTGAAGACTAGAAAACTAGGATGCCGATGCGTAAACTGCTAATATGTTAACTGGTATAATTTATTATATTTGAAACTTTGCAACAACTACTACTACTCGTATATAATAAATTCCTTTTTCTACTAAACACTAAGAGAACCACATGTTTTTATTCAGGGTGTATGGGAAATAACTTTCGTAAATTCAATCAACGATTAAGGACATTATTTTTAACAAAAAAGTTTATATAAACATTTCTCCGCAAATAGGCAATGTTTCGAGATACAGGGTGTTAAAATCACCTCACTATGCGGTACGAGATACGTTGAATACCCTGTATCTCGAGAACGAGAACCTCTAAAAACCCCGATTAACCAATTTTGTGCGAAAATTTTTATAACATAATTATTAAAAAAAAAGAAAAGAGAATTTAATTTTTTACACCCTGTATCTCGGAAATGAAACATCTGCGGACACATGTTTATATAAACTTTTTTGTTTAAAATGATGTCCTTAATCGTTGGTTGCATTTACGAAAGTTATTTCCCTTAGACCCTGTATATAGGTAAGTATCTAATTTATAAGCCTTTTATTATTTATTTATATTATACATTTATTCTTTAAATAAATGTTATAACTGGAAATGTAGTCTATTTCATTAGTTAACTTTCAAATTTCATGAAAATAGCCGAAAATAGGTACTAATTTGAATTTATCGTAAAATTTTCCTCGAATTGCGCGCACGCGTGGTCCCTAATTATTGTGCTGTATTTCGAGAACGCCGCAGAGAAGCCTGTGTTCTCTCTAATTATTTATACTCTCTTCTCTTTGAATCAGTGGCAATAATATTTTACTGAATTCCACTGAACAGTTGGCAATACAGTTGTCTGTACTTCCTAGAATAAATGCCGATTCTTAAATTTTTCGTCTATTTCTTACTTCTTCTTTGAGAATTGGTTTGGATCTATCCCACAAAATCATATGATTGTTATTAAAAGAGTGTTCCCATATTTTTGGCTTCGAAATTTGATTTTGCCTGATATAATTTTTATGTTATTTTAAACGAACATTAAATGGCCTACAAGTCTCCCCAACATAGAACTTTCCACATTCGCAAGGAATTTTATAAATGCAATTTCTTGAACTTTGTACCTCATTAAATGGTTTCGTTTTAACTAATACTGTTCTCGGCCATTAAAACGATTGCCTATGCGTTTTAGCTTATCTAATGGTCCAGGAATATAAGGAATAATTAAATTTACTGGTCGGTCCACCAGATTTATTCCTCTAATTCTATTAGCATTGTTATTTTGTTGGCTATCCTGAAAAACGTGCTCAATAAATTCAGTAGGATAACTATTCTTCTCAGATTCTATTAAGTAAAAATGAATTTGGAGATAAAAACAAACACGATGTTATAAACTGTAATAAAATTCAGAAGTTCTTTGAAGTCACAGGCATTTACAACGCTAGATATTAAAATAAAAGGAGTCGACCGTTCATTGCATCGCCTCAGGGGATGGTCCCTTTCGTCTCCGATTGCCGTCACCCCCATTGGGGTGGTTACCCCGGCTTGGGGTGGTTTGCCTTCCGGACTCGCCAGAGCGTAATTTGTCTCATTGTAATCCCATTCCCGCCACCCCATAATTTCCCGATTGTCACCATATTTCGCCCCGCTATTTACGGGTTTCCCCCTTTACCGACAGAAACCGGTTCCCAGGGTAATTTTTTTTTATTCGCTGGCAGAAAAGGTGCTGGGGCAGACACGAAAGTTCTGTGGATTATGGAGGGTATTTTACACGTATTTTAAATAGTGTGAAGCGCTTATTATCGCTTACTTTTCTAGCTTCAAATCCAATCATAATTATTAAAATAAAATTACTAAAATATCTTCGATATCTTGTTAAGAGAATTCAACGCCTGCCAATATGAACCAATGAAATGATATGATTTTTGAAATATTAACCAATCAGGTGATGATTTCAGCGATAATACCACCAGTGGTATTTTCGTATGTAATATCACAAGTGCCGGAAATTTTATCGATAATTTTTTCGAAAGCGCTATTTTGCCTAGAAAGATCACTTGTAAAAAAATAGGGCTTGAGAATAAAATTATCTAGAAAAATTTCCGGCACGAGTGGTATTTGTCGAGATTATTTCTCGAATACGATTTAATAATTTCTGTATTAATTTTTTCTAGGTATGTTTACATTTCCAAAACGATTAATTTTGAACGAGTTTATTGACAGCTTCGACTGTAGCGTCATTCGAGTAAACAAACATGACGCTTGGATATCCAAGGCAAATGCGATTATACCTACACCCTGCCAGCGTTGGTTTATTTTCTGAATGTGTCATCAATGTAAACGGAGACGGAGCTCTAGTAATAACAAAAATTTAGCAATATAAAAGGTATATAAATTCATTGATACAATGCTTAATAGTACCGCAACATAATTTATAAGCTGCAGAATGTAGAACAGTGTGAAACACACAAACTTTAAGAAGTAGGTACGTGTTTGTATCCAACAGATTCGCGGTTGCTAAGTAACGGAGTGATAATTTGCACAAGTGCAATTACCGCGATAATTTGCACAAGTGCAATTATCGCTAGCATTGGTTGAATTTTTATGGAAGGAGCTACCTTATTGAATGCAAGCAGTATGAGGGAAATAATCGCTGAAATCCTACTCACTTAGTTACGTCCTATAGTTACGCTAAACCAATATTGTGGCAGCTAAAACTGATAACCCGATAACTTCTTCACATTACCAAATTTAATATAGGACTAGAATATATGTTTTCAGTTAACACATTGATCTTTAAATATCTATTAGCACAAAAAACATATTCATAGCCGAAAGTTCAATCTAAATGACAACTAGCTGTCAAACTAACTATTTGCAGTTGTTAAATTCTCTTTTTAAATTCAACTCGTGGTATGCCTAATAATAGATAATACCTTTCCTTAATGTATCACTCATTATAATCCCAATGCTAAGAAAATACCACTCCTGCTGCGCAGTCGCGGTATTTTCAGCTTTGGGATTATAATTCGTAAAATTAACGAAAGGTATTATCGATAATAGGCACACCACTTGTTATATTACCCCTGATAAGCACTTCAAATAATTAGTGAAAATTTAAGATGTAAATGTGCATTCATCGGAAATAAAGTCGAACTACACTGCTAAGTAATAGCATATTGCTTTCTCACGTATAAGGCAGGGACCTAAGTATAAAATATTCCGTAAGGTCGGGAATGAAGGAATAGTGTAACTATGGTAACGATAGGTCATGGTCGTGAATCATACAATCCAGTACTACCGATTTTGAGGTACCTCTATAAAATACCATGTTTATTGAATTTTAATTGGGTTTTTCTCCACCAAACTGGTTTTTGCTGAGACCCAAAAAAAACCTCATTCTTCGCGGCGGGCAATCAATAATTCGGCAGTGATGGTTCCTGATTTGCGGGCAACCAGCAATACATCAAATTTGAAAGCTAGTTATAGCTCAGTGGTCTCAGATGTCAATAATGTCAATGGTGCCAAGGCCAGAGACCCCCAGGGAAATGATAATGCTAAAACGAAAAGTACGAAAGATGGGACTGCTGATGGGAATGCTGCTGCTGCTATTTGCCCACAAAGTGGTGAGTCGGTTGACCAGAGGGCGGTACAATTGGCTATCCTACAAGCCCAACAAGGCTGTACTATGAAATATATGCAGCAACTAGCCTCTAATACTGAAACTACACAGAGTGAAAATACACAGAATGAAAAGGGCTGGGAGCTAGTCAGCAGAGCTAAAAGTAGCAGTAATAAGAGTAAAAATAGGAGATATGTTGTGGGGCGAGGGGATGCTACAATGGGAATACAGACTGTTCCTAAATGTGTGGCACTTCATGTTTCTAGATTAAGTCCAAGCACCACACCCGAAGACCTAAAACGGTTGCTCGTCCAAAGCTTTCCTGAAGTCGTATGCGAGGTGCATCGGTCGAGGCGCCCAGATTTATATGCATCAATGAAGGTGACAATCAGTCAAGATAACTTTAAAAGAGCCTGGAGGAAGGAAACGTGGCCAAATGGTGCATTGGTCTCTCGTTTTTTAACGAAGAAGAGGGTCCCGCTGCCGACACCGGTAGATCCTCGGAGATTGAATGCTTCCTAGTCGGTAATAAGCACACTACTGGTGTTACGCCAAGCAGAATTAAAGACTTCGTTATCTATTATCAGAACGTAAGAGGACTCAGAACAAAGACGGAAGACTTGTATACTAACGTGTTACTGGAGGACTACTGTGTGATTGCCCTAACGGAGACGTGGTTACAAGATGGATTTTATAATGCAGAGTTGTTCGATGAAAGGTATAGTGTGGTTAGATGGGACAGAGTGTCAGATAAGACTAGAGGTGGTGGTGTCCTCCTTGCAATTAAAAAGGACATATCTTTTGAGGTTGTCCAGACAGAATGTGATGCCGAGTGTGTGTTAATTAAAATTAAGCTTAAGAAAACGATTGTATACTTATCTGTTGTGTATTTTCCACCAAGTTCCGATGTACAGACATATGAGAGCTATCTCAGTCTCTTCGATGATATACTCTCGGTGGCTAATGCTGATGTTATCATTGTGGGCGATTTCAATCTGCCACATCTCTTAAATAACAACTCTGAGACAAGTGTTTTGATGCGGCAATTTTTGAATGTATGCAATTTACAACAACTTAACACCATCCCTAACTTTATGAATAGAATTCTGGATCTAGTAATTTCAAATACATTTGTGACAGTAACTAGGGGCTCAGGTGAACCCTTGGTGACCGAAGATCTGTACCACCCGGTCTTAAACGTGCATGTGCTGGTAGATAGGCCTCGGGGCGATTCAACATACACTAAAGAGCTTACTTATAACTTTGCCAGGGGGGATTTCCCGCTGCTGTACCGACTCTTGGGGGAGTGTGATTGGTCGGATCTGTTGGAGTGTGGGGATGTTGATCGGAGCGTGGAGGTTTTTTATAGGAACATGTATATTTGTCTTGACAAAAGCATACCGAGGTTTGGGGCAACAGGGTCTGTCAGGTCTTCTGGGTATCCCTCTTGGTTTTCTACTGGACTAGTTAAAAAAATTAAAAAGAAAAATAGGTTGCATCGCTTAATTTCAAAGGGTAGGGCAACTACTTTAGATGTCAATGAATTTAATGCCATAAGAAAAGATATTAAACTTCAAACTAAATCTGAGTATTCGTCTTATCAAAAAAATATTGAGAATGGTATAAATGTAGACCCAATTAGTTTTTGGGCGTATATACGTAATAAAACAAATAAGGGTGGAGTGCCAGAGGAGATGACCTATGGCGATAAAAAATATAACACACCGGGGGGTGTGGCCGATGCGTTTGCGCAATATTTTAAATCTGTATATGGGACCTCAGATGTCACCGACGGAGTCTTTGGCGACCTTAGTGGCTTTGGAAATTTTTCCTTTGCGACAGTTACTGAACTAGATATAACTAATAGTATAAGGAAGTTAAAACCTAAACGATCTACTGGGCCCGACAACATTCCCTCGTATATATATAAAGGCTGTGTTGATATTCTGGTAAAACCTTTAACTTACATTCTAAACCTGGCTATTACTAAAGGCTGTTTTCCTAAGGTTTTGAAACAAGCAACAATTGTGCCAATCTATAAAAGCGGCAATAGGAATAATGTAGCTAACTACCGTCCCATAAGTCTCTTGAATAGCTTGGCAAAAATTTTTGAGACTGTTATATACAACAATTTGTGGGATCACTTTAATGGTAAAATTTCACCGCTGCAGCATGGCTTTGTAACCGACAAGTCTACAACAACAAATCTCTGTGTGTTTGCCGAAAATGCCTTCGAGGCAATAAATAACAAAAAACAGCTAGATGTGATATATACGGATTGCACAAAGGCGTTCGACAGGGTTGATCACCACATTCTCCTGAGACGGTTGATTGATTTTGGATTCTCTGCTCGTGCCTTGGAGTTTCTTGCATCTTATCTGTTGAATCGCATGCAGGCCGTTAAGGTGGCTGGGGCACTTTCGGGGCAGATCACGGTTACGTCTGGGGTTCCCCAGGGGAGCAACTTGGGCCCCCTCCTTTTTATTATGTTCATTAACGACTTACCGGCCTGTGTAACTAGATCAACCTGCTTACTTTATGCCGATGATTTTAAATTATTCAAAACTATTTTCGATGAAAATGACACCGTCGAATTGCAATCTGACCTGAACTCTGTTATGGCATGGTTTGCCAAAAATAAGTTGGAAGTCAATGTTAACAAGTGCGCGGCTGTTACATTTACCCGAAAGACTGATTATTTTGTACAAAATTATCATAAAGACCATGTCATATTTCAAAGAAAAGAAGAGGTGAAAGATCTAGGTATAAATTTTCAGACAGGTCTGAAGTTCAATACTCATTATTGTTACATTACCAATAGGGCATATAAGGTTCTTGGATTTGTGATGCGTAATTCTAAGAATTTTGAAATAAGTACTATTATTAGGTTGTATAATGCTCTCGTGAGACCACATCTTGAATATGCATCTAATGTTTGGCTGCCTACGACAGCTACTAACGTCGACCTGATTGAAAAGGTTCAAAAACGTTTTTTAAGATACTTATACGTCAGGAAAAACAATGCATATCCATACTTGGTCTCTTATAGGGCCATGCTCGAAAGTTTTCATTTTAAAACTTTAAATGTAAGAAGAAAAATACAAGCTGTGATATTTGTTTACTGTATTGTGAATAATATTAAGTATAAGGGTTGTGCAATAATGAATTTCATTAATTTTAGAGTACCTAAGGTGCACTTGCGAATTACGGATAAGGACCTCTTCTGGGTCAATCCAAGTAGGCCAACGCCACTAGGACACATGTTGAGTATATCCAATGACTTTCTTAGGATTGAGGGGTCCTTTGACTTCTTTGCATCGGATATAAAATGTCTAAAACAGCATTTGCTGCTGCATCAAGATTTGTGATATAAGGTTACCTTACTGAACCACTTTTAATATTATTCACTTAATTTTAATATGTTGAAAATGTGATTCTAGATTTTAGTCCTTCATGTTTGCTGACGGAGTCAGCTGTTATTACTAGTGCTTGTTCTGTCTTTCCTTTCCTTGGCATGTGAGTACCGTTTGGTGTTTGTTAAGATGAAGATGAAAATAAAATAAAATAAAAATAAAAGACAGCTTTTTCAAGTGGCCTGGGAAATTAATAAATTCTTAACAGTAAATGAACTAAACTTTGAACTTGTAACTCAAAAAATATCTTCAACAAATTTGTAATTTGTTTCCTGAGCTTTCGGAGAATAAAAAATATTCCTCCTTTCTCAAAGATCATGTCACGTCAAAGTGAAATGACAGATTAATAAATTTTAGGTTAAAATGTCATAACAACATGAACAATAATAGCCTAGCCACCCATCTGATATTGTGTTCTATCTAATTATTTATACTAACTTCTCTTTGAATCAGTGGCAATAATATTTTACTGAATTCCACTGAACATTCAGCAACACAGTTGTCTCTAATATTCCCTAGAGTAAATGCTGATTCTTTAATTTTTCGTCTATTTCTTACTTCTTCTTTGAGAATTGGTTTGAACCTATCCCACAAAACCCTATGATTGTTATTAAAAGAGTGTTCCCATATTTTCGGCTTCGAAATTTTATTTTTGCCTGATATAATTTTTATGTTCTTTTAAACGAACATTAAATGGCCTACAAGTCTCCCCAACATAGAACTTTCCACATTCGCAAGGAATTTTATAAATGCGATTTTTTGAACTTTGTACTTCATTAAATGGTTTCGTTTTAACTAGCATCGGTCTTAATGTATTTTTGGTTTTAAATACTGTTCTGCCATTAAAACGATTGCCTATGCGTTTTAGCTTATCTAATGGTCCAGGAATATGAGGAATAATTAAATTTACTGGTCGGTCCGCACCAGATTTATTCCTCTAATTCTAATAGCATTGTTATTTTGTTGGCTATCCTGAAAAACTTGCTCAATAAATTCAGTAGGATAACTATTCTTCTCGAGAACATGTTTTATATATTCAATTTCCTCCTCAAATTTTGTGTTATTATTATTCAATGGATCTGTTTACGCCACAAATAAATATTAGTAAATATGAAGACCATGTTCGTCACAGGACTTTGTGCTATTATATACGATACCTATATGATTTATGGATATGATTATTCCAATACATGACAAAAGTTAAGGCTCTACGCACGTTCGAGCTGTGATATTAGTGAGTATTTCAAGAACGACGAAAAAAAGTTCTTGATGCTTTGGCGTTATTTACTGGACCTCTAGAGAAGAATTTGGAACCCGAAGTTGAATAACCAGTCGAACAATTCAATTTGGCAAGTTTAAGAGAAAATAATAATATAAAACATTGACATTGAACTGCGCTGGTGAATGGTTAATTAATGTATAAAAATCTGTTTAGCGTTTTTCCTTCTGACTCTCTTTTTTATTTCTACCAGTGCTTTTCCTTTTACTACATTCCAGTCGTAATACGCCTTCATTAAAATCCCACGGAATTACACAAGCCCCTGCACTGACACCCATTTATATATCTGCGGTGGATGATAACGAATAAAGTTGAGCATACAGCATGTCTCCGAATGCCGAAATGATTAAAATCTCGGAATTAAAATCACTATACCGTAGTCTGTATTAGGATCACACACAGGGCTTTTCGGCTTTTTTTCTAAAACGTCATAATTACTAAATTTCGCATTTTTTAATAAGGAATTTTAGTCGAGGGTATTGTACCGATTCTAGGAAAAAATGTCTTTGTTAGCATCATAGCTATGCGGACATTTTGTATATCCACTAATACTACACTCTATTCAAACTAACATTTACACGATGGAATGGAAGCACGTAGACAATTCTGAGGGCTAATACGAGGCAATTTTATAATATAAAATATTATAATAATATGCCTTAGTATTAAGAACTTTAAAAACAAACTTTTATGGCACACCTAGTCATTCACTTACCTGCAAATTTCTATTAACACAAATCGTACCTCCAACAATTAATAAACGGCGAAAGAATTATATCGGAAAAAAAATAAAGGTCCACTTGCAACTCAATACACCTCTGTAAGAAACACCGATTCGCTGCACTCGCCCGCCGTGTCAGACTTTATTGCCGGCTAGCCAATAGCAAGTCGATCACGTGCGCATCACGCTCTAGCCGTGTAACAACTTGTGTTTATGTTTCACTTGCGTTTAATTTGAATAGAGTTTAATTATATTACTAAATTATAATGTCCATTGGATTTTCACTACGTTATTTTATTAACAATTAATTGTGCCGGTATCCACAGAATTTGTTGGCGGTTATCAGTTTAAGAACTGCAGGCCAGAGGACGAAGCAAAGCAAAGTTCGCAATGCGAGTTTTATGCAGCCGCCGAAACTCGGCAATCTTCCGGGTCGATTCCGGCATCCGGAACGGCCATTCCGGTCGGCAAATTAAAATCCCCCGGTCCTAATTGCCCCCGGAGCGGGTTTGGGCCGGAGGCGGCGGTAAATCGTAAACAGCGGGGCGAAATATGGTGACAATCGGGAAATTATGGGGTGGCCAGTCGGAATTACAATGGGACAAATTGTTCGCCGACGGGCCCGGAAGCCGACGGCCGGCCGGAGCGGGGATGGAAAAGGACCAGCCCTCGGGGTATGCAAATGGGCCGTCTCCCTTTAAACCAAAAAGTATAAAGGTTCTGATCTGGTGCAAGGTATTATTTTTGTGTTGGGCTTGTTGGAATTTCATAACGCTCTGTAGTTAAACGGAGGGGCATTATTAACAATCATTCTCAGCCACCCGGCTTTAATAATTCATTGGAAGGTGTTATCGTACTTCCTTGAATTATTAGATGAAACCACTGTCAGTGGAACCAGTTTTGGAAATCCATAAGTTATAGTTAATGTTACCGTAAAAGCCGGATCTTCCTAAGGTAAACCAGTTTTAACTATGCTCTTTAGTCAAATCTAGTTTTTCCAGTCAAAACTAGAATCAACAAATATTATCAGTTGATTCTAGTTTTGACTAAACATAATTTCAGTAAATGTTAAAATGAAATACGAAATGATTATTACGTTTTAATAATTTTTCGCACGCAGTTGTTTGTAAATACTTGTAGGGGAACTGGTAAAACTATTAATATAAATAATACGTTTACTTGAGCACAAAAGGCAAAGTCAGATTCTAATAAAGAAATTATTCGTTCCTACAGGGCTGGCTGTCGTGGCATTTAAAGTTGCTTCTTACAGAAGCATCTATAGTGTTCCTAATCTTCTTTCAGTTCTTAAGGAAATATTTTCTTCCTCAGATGTCGAAAACGTTTCTTTAGATAGGTCAAATTCTGATCTGAAAAAACAAGGGATAAAATTCATAATCATGAATGTGCAAGTACACAATTGGGATGCCGGAAACAGTAACACATACGGACAAATAACTGATTTCGGGAAATCGATATTTTTTGCATCTTAGATTGGGCGCTTTTTTGTTTTACTTTCAATAATTTTATTTTTATTATTGAACTTAATTTTTGGAAATCGTTTCAAATCACAAACGCAATGTAATATTTTCATTAAATAAATAAGGAAAGAAATGATGTCTTTACCACAGATAGGATGCACCCGCACTGTATATTTTTTCACTTTTATACTTCGTTTCTCTCACCATTTCGTAGATCCCAGTGGTAAGCATCGAATATGTAATAGGCTGTATACTCGTTCGTACCTGTAACACAGTTTTTCCACTAAGTATTCCATGTTGGGTTCCAATTTTGTGCAGGCCCTCTTTTTTTTTCAAGCACGAGTCCAATATTATTTCGCAAGCCATATCGTAGGTACCATGTTTTCTTACTACAATTCTTACTAATGTACTCACTAAAGAGCTTAGTCAAAACTGGTTTTACCTAAGTAGTAAGATCTGGTTTTTACGGTATCCCTAATATTTCAATAAATGCAAAAATTCCTTTACCCCAATGGCAACTTTTTGAAATCCTAGACTGTAAAGAAATACCTAGCTTCGTTCTGTGTTCGTTTTTGATTGGAAAATATGCACTGTATACATCTTATATTTTAATCAATATTTTGAACCTTTTTGAAATTTTAACAAATAAGCCCATTTTAAACGAATTTTTTTAAATGTAATTTTTTACAGATTTCGAATAAATCATTAACAAAAAAAATATCCTTTCGAAGGCATTAGGACACTTAGATGATGCTGAAAGAACAAAAACATTAGGAAAAGAAATATTATTGAACCCTAAAATTAAAAATTCACTTGCGAGTATGTTCCCTACCATTTTTTCCTTCTATCTCTCGTCCAACTGACAATATCCAAGAAATATCCGAGCTAGTCTCGTTGCCCCGAGAGGTCGTTCCGGGCCGAAATTAAAAATCTCCGGGCCTAATTACTGCCCCGGAGCCGGGTCGTCCGAGCCGGAGGTGGCGGTAAATCGTAAACAGCCAGACGAAATACGGTGACAATTGGGAAATTACGGGGTGGCCGGTGGTGATTACAAGGTACGAATTGCGCCCCCGCGGGGCTGAAGGGCAGCCGCCCCTTCGCCCCCGAGGGCATATATGCAAATGAACGCAGAACTTCGGCGTAACAACTGAAGATGTGAGAATAGGGTGAGGTTTCTTTAAATCGAAATATTTAAGGTTGATAAATCGAGGAATAAATTGTTTGTCTTTTTTATTGCTGCCACGACTTGATGCCATAAATATACAAAATACTTCTATAGCGACTGGACAGTTAAGTATATACAATCAGTTGATGGATTGTCCAAACAGTTAACTACAGTATGCGGCATAAATTGGCCACATTACAGGAAAATTCAAAACCGATTTATAACGAATGTGGATTGTTCGTCAATTAAGAAATATAAATAATGTTTATGTACGAATTTTCAGCTCGAATAACCCAATGCTCGAAAATATTAGGAAATGACGACGAAGTGTTTTCAAATTTATATCAAATTTTTAATTTTATGTTTATTTTTCCAGGTGTTTAGATTTTTTTCTCCCGACCGCTCTATATACAGGGTGTCTCTAAATTGTGGTGCTAACGTATTGTGACAGGTAGATGATGTCATTTTGTATCCCATCAACTTGGGTCCGAAAATGCATGATAAGAGAGTTACAGGGTGATAAATGTATAGTTTGACAAACATCTTTATCGCAATAATTTCTACGAAGTTGCAATTTAAATGAAACTTGTTGCAGTTCTTTAATAGTAACTGAAGTGCAACAATTTTGTGTAAAAACAATTTATTCCCATCCATCGACCAGAGGTGGAGGGGCGGGGTACTTATAACTATTTTGAGGTTATATTTTTAGCCTCGCAGGTTCATTATTTTAGTGAAATAATTGTAAAATTTAAAGTGACAAAAAATTCCCTATGAACTATGTATCAAAAATTTTTCGCTTTCAAAATGAAACGGATTGAACTCGACAACATTTTGAAATTCATATTTTTTCAGGAAAACCAGTGATCTTTTACTCAATATACATTAGTCATTTTTTCTTAATTTTGGACGTACAATTCATTTGCCAAACATTTAAATGCGATAGGCGATAATTTTATTTTTCGAATTTTGGAGTTAATAGGTGTTTTGGAGCACATTTTGCCGATTTGAACGCAAACGATTGATTTTATCGTTATGAAACAAGAGTACCCTTTTGTTACTAAGTAAAAAGATGCACTAAAATGATGAACCTGTGAGACCAAAAAGATAACCTCAAAAAAGTTATGAGTATAAAATCCATTGTGCTAGATACCCCACCCCTCCGCCTCTCAAGTTTATGGGTGGAAAAATTAGCTTAATACAAATCAGAAATTAAAAATATCTAGATATCCAGAAAAAACAAATGTCAGAATAATTATATTAAAAACTCTAAATTAACGGTGCGTATGAGTCCACTGGTAAACTCGTCCGTCGAGACTGGTGACTTCTGGCGCGCAGATAGCAGTTACACAAAATATCATAAATTTTTACTTTTTCAGAAATCTGAAAAACTGTCGAATTACTGAGAAGAACCTAAACATTTTTTTTAATACGAGCCCAGTTGGTGGCTGCAAATGGGCTGGGTGGCTCAGTAAGGAGCAACTATACGAGTGACTACTACAAGCCACAGGAGCGTCGAATGACTCGGGTGCTAAAGTTGATTTTCCCCACGTTTCAAACTTTGTTAAAAAATTCATATCTTATTGCAATATTATGTTGTGTTCAGTCTGGACCGACACTAGTAGTGTTGGTCCAGGTTCAGTTAACAAAAAAATATTGGATTTTCTTTATTTGAAGGCACGTAGATTACAGAGAAGGTATGAAGATAATTTTTTCCTTATATCTTCTATGAATCGAAGTGTATTTTTGAGAAGTCATGTGGCCGTTTACATTGAAAATGAAAATTTAGCAGCTAGGTATCTTAAAAATGATATGCCTATAAGCACAATACAAGAGACTTATAACTTATAACTAAATATTATTACTTACTAAATATCTAATGCATTCTGTTTTGTTTCAGGTAAGTTTCATCAACTTCCTTATCCACTCCGAGACAGGTAATGTGCCGAACTCTCCAACCAGAACTTGGCTATTTGGTATCTCATTCATTATTCGCACCATACCCATAACATATCCATGCCGAATATGTTTGCTCTCCACTTTGCAAATGCATTTAACAAATAGCACAACTAGGAAACAGGCAAACTGGACAACTTTGAACATTTGCTCGCCTGTCATAATAAATTTCACCACTAACGACGAAAATGGGCTATTCGATAGTTCCAAATGGCACTCAAAAGCAAATTCATATTTGCATTAATGTTGCATGTACTTTTCTCTCTAATAGGTGACTACTGGCCTGGTTCAAATAACCATTAGCCATTAGTGCAAGCAGTCCATTGTATTGATTAGTTTCGGATCAGTTTGATACAATGGCAAAAAAATTCTTATCTACGTCCCCAAAAACAAATTCTTAACTCATTTTTAGACCTAAAATTCCCTAAATTATAATATTTAAAAAACATGTTTAGTAAGAAAAGTTGAGGCCACACTGGTTTGAAATGTTTATTATTAACTACGATGCATCCTTCATTCTGGAATATAATTGTTAATTAATTGTAGATTTGCGTGCAATGCGTTGTTACTGAGTGATTAGTGACTTTCTTGTAAAACAAGATTGTATAGTAGGGTACTTATAGGACATTTTTACTATTCGCAAACTCTTTTTATATTAATCTAGTAGGTAAAAATGGCCGTGTCTAAGCAGTAGGATACAAGCGTGACAAGAAGAACTCTAAGATTATGTGAGGAAGGACGGGCTAGTCTCGCCGGGATATAATATAGGTCCAGAATGCTCTCCCGGCACTACTTTAATCCACGGTTCGGTTTTCCGGTTTGGGATATCCCCAGCATACTCTCCTGACACTATCATTACTAACTCACTGTACCCTGACTAGGGAAGCAGTAATTATTCTAATTATTGCTCGAATGTATACGGTTTGGTTTTCGGTTCAAAATAGCCCCAGCATGCGCTCCTGGCGCTATTCAGTCAACAGAGAACGGAATCAGCAGTAGCAAATGCAAAGTAAAAAAATATTGGTCTAGTCTGCTTACCCAACAGGTGGAAGTCTTCCACTGGAAGACGCCAGTCGGACCGGACGGCCGATGTCTCTTATTACCGGAGAACTAGGGCCAGCCGGTTAGATATAACCCGCGGTGCAATCTGTCGGCAGTCGGACGGATTAGGCGGACCCGTTTGAAATAGAAGCAGGCGGTGAGAGGTAACGTTTGCCGACATGGACTTAGCGGTGAGATGTAAGCGGACAAATTTGGCAAAAATTCGGTAACGTCGTTACGCACTGATATTGGACCTAGGGCTACTTACTGTAAATAGTTTGAGGTATATTTTGCAACAGTTTCGTTTATTCTGATCTATTATTTAAATGTTGAAGACAATTTAATAATATCTAACTCTTAGTTTTCTTGTAAAAACTGCAATGTTTATAATTCTGCAAGTAAAAACTATTATTATTTATAACAATCAGACTTGTGCTATCTTGCAGCTATTATTATTGCAAACAAATTGCATTCCAGGCATTTTTACCATAGGAAATCATTCCGATGAGTTATTTATGGAAAAGTAGCGAAAACTATTTTGAATACGGATATATTTATTTTAAATTGTTAATATTTTTTAGCGTCGCATGGATTTAGAGTGTGTCCCTGGATAGTTAGTTGTGGGAATAATAGGTGTAAGGTTGTTAATAACAACAATAACTATAGTAGGTCTTCGACCCTATTTTCGAATATTTCTTATTTAAAGAAACTGACTAGAATTGAAAAATGCGTCTGAATGCACATTTATGGCGATCGCAAAAGTATCGCAAAAATAATCAAAGTGGGCTTAGCCGCCTCAAAATTGGTATTCTGGCATACTTAACAACTTTTCTTTACAAAAGTTTTACTCTTAGGTATATTTTCAAATTTACCTCCAAAATACCCTGTATATTGATTAATTCAACTTATTTTGCTTGCGTCTCATTAGGAAACCATGAAGGAGTGATTTCCAAAATATCAAAATCCAACTTTAAGATTTTTTGTTATTTACCTACCCCTATTGCGACAACTATCCAGGGACACACTGTATATACACATTATACACACATATACACATTATTATTGAACAGATTCCTACATGAATCCAGCTGTTGTGACACAATGCGGACATCTGCTAATGTTCCCAACATTACGATATACTTTAAATTCAGTTTCGTAACATGTTTATATCCCTAAATGCTCTCTTAATGCGTTCCTCCTATAACGACTTCCATTGTGAATTTAACCTCCTAACTTTCGAATTGCATGATTGGACGGATTTTCTAGGCCGCTAATGGTAAACTAAATACATGGTTTCAGAGAGCGAATTTGTTACAAAAATACCTACATGCAAAATACATTACTTTGTAGGTGCAAATAAAGTAGGCTTGTAGGGTAGAGAAAATGCCACAAAATGGTTTAGTTTGTTTTATCAGAATTCACTGAGAAGCTTGTAAGTACTATTTTAAAATTATGATATTGCAAAATATTGCCCTAAAAATGTTCTACCTATATGCAAAATGACACCGCAAATCTGATATTGAAGCAATATAATATATTTATTATATATATATATATATATTTACTTCCCATTATAATACAATTGAGCCAAATCTAAAAAAAAATAAGATTGGCTACTTACGGTATATAAATTTTAAATATCTATGATATACTACAAATAAACTGTTACAAAATTTGTAGATATTTACAAAGTGAAATTTTCTTGGAGGTTTAAAGGAAAATCTCGTCTTGCTTTGAATGTCCGCTTAAAACTGTATCTTAGCGACTTTCTTTCTCACCAGGGGGAACAATGTTGACATTTACTTACATTTAATAAATAATTTATGAAGTTTTCGTATAAAACGCTTATTTCGATCGACGCAAATTAGGCTCATGAAAAATTCACCTCCCAGAAAACGGTACACTTAACAGTGTTTAAGGGTTCTTTTGATACTACAAAGGTTTTAACTTTGAAGAGAAAACAAACGGCAGTTCTGGAACTATTTGTTATGTACATAATTCCAAGGAAAATAAAGTAGAGGGAAAGTCGTCCAAGAAATTGGGTTTTTCATAGTTGTGTCAAAATAGAACTATTTGACAGTTTAGAAGAACAGATAGCCCCTGGTGGGTAAGTATAATTATAATTAGTGCATTCGGTATTTACACCAGAGTACTCGTTTTACTCCGAATCGTTCATTTATTTCATCAATAGGTAGGGAAGGTAAATCCCCATCAATCGAACGCGTCTGAGGCTGCTCCGCATACTTTGTTTTTGTTATTTTTTTTAATAATTGTTTTTTTTTCATTTCATTTTAAATACCGGACGCAATTTTTTGGGGTAGATGTTGTCGAAATATAATTTGAAAAAGGGGAAACGTTACTTCTGAACTAGATTCTGAAATGTTGGAATTGCTTGGGGTAGGTAATGTCCTCCGAAAATGTTCAGTTTTTTACAAAACGGCATTACTCTGTTATTCCTCATCTTCAAAAATATTTCCTGCTAATCCTAACTAAGGATAATACGGCTGCTCTCACAATATTAATTTTTGTCAGGGAAATCGAGATAAAGCGCATAGTATCCGATCAGGTGAATGCTGCTTTGGAAAAATCCATTTCCCGCATCTTACAGTCAGTGCTGGGCAAGATTCAACCGAAGATTGATGAATTTTTCAATAGAACGAACGCCGAAATGACTAACTTGAAGGTACAGATTACGCAACTTGAGTCAAAAAACGAGTCCTTAAAAACTCGATTGGAACATCAAGAACAGTATGCCAGGAGGGGCAACATCAGGATTTTTGGCGTGCCATTTGCCGAGGACGAAAACCTCAAGACATCGGTTTTAGAAATTATTAGTAAAACAATGAAAGTCGACATCAATCCTGCTGACATAAAAAACTGCCATCGAGTCAAGGCTAAAGACCCCGTCCGTGGCCGGCCTCCTACTGTTCTCCTTGAATTTAACGATATCAACAAACGTTCCAATGTCCTAAAACAGCGCAAATTGTTAAAATCTACGGGTATAGTTATTAAGGAAGACTTAACACAAGAACGACTTCATATTTTCAACAGTGCTATCAAGAAATTTAGTGCGAAGAGTGCATGGTGCTTCAACGGTACAGTGTATGTTCGTAATCGGGAAAATGATGTGTTTCGCATCAATGATCTGAAGGATATTGAAGGTATAAACATTTAGTACCTAAATAGGTATCTTTAGTTTTTTCATTATTGCTAATATGTGCATAGTTCACTGTACTTTTGTTTTTGTTTTCCTTTGGTAAAGTAGCGGCACTGCACAATATTATTATCCACAAGACCTATCTTATTGTGCCGTGTATTAACCACATTATTTTATATTTATTTTATCTAGGTTTTTTTTCTCGCCTACCTACCTATTGCTGTTGTTTGTTTTCTCACTGTCATCGTGATACATAATATACATTATTTTTGTTTGTCAATTATTATCCTAGCATTCTTGATTTCATTTGTTATTTTTACTGTGTACGCAAATTACAGCAGTAATAAGCATTTTTAATTGCATGGTCACTTTAACGGTGATAAACTCCATGGGTTCAAATTTATTGTAACTTAAATGCTGCTTTTAGATGGCAAAATAATTTAATCTAATACAAAATGGTAGGTACAGTTAAAACTTACATAATGGTACAGTTAAAATTTGGCCATCTTAACATAAGGTCTCTGCCTGCTCATATACATGAGGTTAGAAATATTGTTCTAGCAAATAATTTTGATGTATTTGCTGTGTGTGAAACCCGTCTCGATAATACTGTCCCTGATGATTTTGTTAGCGTTCTAGGATACAGAATCATACGCTGTGATAGGGATCATCGTGGGGGTGGCGTGGGAGTTTTCATAAGGTCGAACTTGCCATTTTCTGTTTTTCGTTGTGGGAATGACATCAAACAAGTGTGGCTTAAAATAAAAATACACAACACTATAAGTTGTATTGGAGCAATTTACAGACCTGCGGGTCCTGGCTATATAGGGACTTTCTTAGTGCATTTGAAACCACCGTTTCCGGTGTCATCCCTCACTCAGATTATATATTCTGTTTTGGGGATTTTAATATCGATTTTTTAGATGTTGAGAGTGCAGCTACAAAATTAGCTATGGAGATGTTTAGCGGTTTGGGACTGTCTCAAATTGTTGAACAGCCCACTAGAATAACCGATACTAGCCTTACTTTATTGGATCTAATATTGGTTTCCAGCGCTGACAAGGTTACTTCAACAAATGTTCTGCCGGTAGCGAGGGAGGTAAGTGATCACGACCTGATATATTGTACCACTACATTTTCCAGGAAAAAAAATGTCCCCAGTATTTAAGACACGTAGAGATTTTAAAAACTTAAATTACGATCAGTTTACAGCGGATCTTAGATCAATTCCATGGCGGAATATTTATGACTTATCTACTGTAGATGACAAAGTAAACTTTCTTGTTTCAAACATAACTATTTTATTAAATTTACACGCGCCTTTTGTGACATATAGAATAACCAAAAATTATTCCCCTTGGTTAACGAGGGCATTATAACAAATGATATCTGAGCGGGATGCGGTTCTTAATCGATTTAAACGAAGTAAAAGTCCCCAGGATTGGCAGCTTTACAAAAATTTGAGAAATGTGGTTTGTGCTGCGGTGGGGCGTGAAAAGAGGGCTTTCTATAATAACAAATTTAATACGTGTCATAACAGCAAGTCAGTGTGGTCAAATCTTCGATCTCTTGATTTATTAAAAAACAAGACCCGTGAACTCCCCCAAGAATATTCGAATGTTGAAGATATCAATACACACTTTGTGCAGTCGGTTCCGAGGTTGCCCTTAGATGAAGACACCCTTGATTATTACTTAAATAATATTAAAGATACCGTTACGTCGACATTTTCTTTCCGGCAGTCTCCGAGGCTGAGGTGTTGGGAGTGGTTCAGAAGATTAAAAGCAAGGCTATGGGCTGTGACGGGATAAATATTTCAACGTTTACATTATGCCTACCACATATATTGCCATATATTACACACCTAATTAATTTCTGTATAAAAAACTCAGTTTTTCCCAGTATGTGGAAAAAAGCGCAGGTTATCCCACTACCGAAAATACGTGATGTATCTAGCTTTAATAATATTCGTCCTGTAAGTATCCTGCCCGTGCTGTCCAAGATATTGGAAAAAATTATGGAATTGCAGTTGAATGAACATTTAAATAGAAACAAGATCATTCCAAAATTGCAATCTGGTTTTAGAAAAAACCACAGCTGCACTACCTCTCTTGCTAATATTACAGATGATATTTTAAGGGCATTCGATAATAAACAATTAACTCTCCTTGTACTTCTCGATTACTCTAAGGCCTTCGACACCTTAAGCCACAGGTTACTGTCCGCAATTCTTAATTATATTGGTCTGTCTGCTTCAGCGGGCAATCTTGTGTCTGATTTTCTGAGGGGGAGGTCTCAGGTGGTGGCGTATGGGGGTAAGGTGTCTACATCTCAGGATTTGGTTTGCGGAGTCCCTCAGGGGTCGATTCTGGGACCCACCCTATTCGCAATATATATCTCCAAACTGGCGACTACCTATTTTTCGGCAACTCAACATTTCTATGCCGATGACAGTCAAGTTATACTGTATTTTCCTCCGAGCGAAGCTTCACAAGCTGTCTCCGCTTTAAATTTTGATCTGTGCAGTATACTTGACGCATCCATGGGCCATTGTCTGCAGCTAAACCCAAAGAAATCCACTGTCATAATTTTTGGAAGTAAAAATCGTCGCAATCAGTTTACAGAGCAAAATAACGTTATCTCGCTACATGGCGAAACTATTCCTTACAAGGAATCTGTCAGAAATCTGGGCTTAATGATGGATCAGGATCTGCGATTTTCCGGACATATCTCTAGTTGTCTTAAAAAAGCATACATGAACTTGAGGCTTATTTATCAACATAGGCATATATTTAATCGTAAAATAAAAACACTTTTGTGCGAGTCGCTGGTTTTGTCTCACCTCAATTTCTCCGATGTGGTGTATCATTCGTGCTTAAACGGTGCTGATAAGCAACGTATACAAAAGCTTCAAAATTCGTGTTTAAGACTAATTTTTGGTATTCGCAAGTTTGAACATATTAGTCATACATTTAAAGAAATTGAATGGTTGAACATGCAAAATCGTAGATTGCTTCATTCTGCTACGCTATTTTTTAAAATTATTATTCAGAAGGCTCCAAAATATTTATATGAGAAGATCACATTTCGGTCGGATGCGCATAACATTAATATTAGATTCAGGGGAACTCAAACGCCGCCCCTTCATGCAACCGCTATGTTTAGACGGTCTTTTTCATATCGCATAACTAACTGCATGAACAACCTTGCCTTTTTGAAGCTTTGTTCAGTGAGCAGACTGGGACCTGATTGATCAACGTATATGATAATTACTGTTACTGTTTTTGGTTTATTGGAGAGCGTGCCATTTATTTTGTGATGTCGCTACTATAGATTTTCTTTTGAATTGAACAATGTTGGGTAGGTAAATGTAAATGTAAGAATGATAGTCTTTATCGCATTTATATAAGTCACCTGGTATCTGGGGTTAGGTGTAAGAATAGGCGTCCAGACTGATTCGTCTGGACGTACTAAATCTCGCCCCGTCATGTCTGCTTTGCAGACTTATTATCGCAATTTTTTATGTATACCTACAATATGTACTTGCTAAAATAAAGTCCTTTATTATTATTATTATTAAATAAACGATTTTTTCTTTTTCCTGACTATTATTATTGTGAATAAACAGAATGAATATTTAGTGTCCCCATTATAATTTTAAAAGAAATGGCTTGTGGCATATGGGACAAAATGCTTTGGTAATTGGCAACACCAAACTAGTTTCCAATATCTAATGGAAATTGTGTATGGGTCTTTCGGAGGTGTGCAGACCACGACAGGTACCTGTTTCGGGCTTGTTGGCCCTCATCACGCAGACGTAGCGCACCTCAGCCGAAAAGACCCAAACACGTTGGCTTAGTGGAAAAGGAACTAGTATAATGCGGTGAGCATTTACCATCCAACGCCATCTAGCTGGTACTGCCAAAACCAAAGCAATGTGAGTGTGTATATATCGACCGGTCGATCGACATATAAAAAGAACTCGGCAAAGCGGCGCGGCGCGGTGGAAAAAAAAACAGAAGAAGCATACATACGGGGGCCAAGAAACTCATTTGATTCATCACCGAGTATCTTCTAATATATAGAAATCAACAAGGATCGAATCGTATATATATTATATTATATATTATATTATATTATTATATATATATATATTATTATATTATTATTATTATATATATTAGAAGATACTCGGTGATGAATCAAACGAGTTTCTTGGCCCCCGTATGTATGCTTCTTCTGGTTTTTTTTTCACCGCGCCGCGCCGCTTTGCCGAGTTCTTTTTATATGTCGATCGACCGGTCGATATATACACACTCACATTGCTTTGGTTTTGGCAGTACCAGCTAGATGGCGTTGGATGGTAAATGCTCACCGCATTATACTAGTTCCTTTTCCACTAAGCCAACGTGTTTGGGTCTTTTCGGCTGAGGTGCGCTACGTCTGCCTGATGAGGGCCAACAAGCCCGAAACAGGTACCTGTCGTGGTCTGCACACCTCCGAAAGACCCATACACAATTTCCATTAGATATTGGAAACTAGTTTGGTGTTGCCAATTACCAAAGCATTTTGTCCCATATGCCACAAGCCATTTCTTTTAAAATTATTGTGAATGTTTTTGAAAATGAGGTTAACCTAAATCTGCTCGCTTTTGCGACCAAATTACCGAACTCGCCTAATATTTGCCACATCCGCACATTATACAAAATTAGGTAATATATATTATGCAACGAACGTTAATAATACGTGCGATAATTAGGATTTTATTGCATTTTAGTGATTGCAAAACAACATGCTACTACTCATTCTCTACTATTAGCGCCCATCGAGTGGCGTTAAAAATTCATTCAAAGACGAATCTAGCGATAGTCGACAAAGCCCAAACCACAAATCTAGAACGGATTGTTAATTTACCCGGTTTGATTCTAAGTACGCCTTCAGTAGCTATCAATGATGCAAATGTTCGTGGAATTTACTTCTTGTAATATCTGCGAAGGCCAAAGCTGAAGGATTAGTTCCTGCAGCTTCCGCTAGCGCATCGCTAGCGCTAACTCCTAGAAATTTAATCGGTTTGCAAATGCAAATAAACCAGAGTGGCGTTTTCATGCTTTTAACTTAGATGTGTTTATTAATAAATTTAATTCGCGCAACAATGAAAGTTTTCTCAAGTATCTAAATATTTTTTATGGTCATTCATTAAATAAAATCAATTTCACAATTCTATAGATATTACATAATATGACAATTTCTACTTACCATTATTATATTACTAATAATAAACTTAAATAGAATTTTGTCAAAACATCAAAACAATGTAGATACGCCATTGAGTGGCAAACCGTCATTAAAGCAATTACGTGATTCCTGTTATAAATGTTGAATGAAAAGTTCAACATATCTAGTACAAATTGCAAAAAAGGAGCCCTGAACTATGGTCTTAATCATACTTTGAAATAATGTATAGCTCTAAACTCACAACGGAGATATTAATATAAAATAAACCTCATGCAAGAAACGTGTGAAGAATATTTACCTGCCAAAAGTAATACCAGACGATTTTCAGTCATTGCGGTTTTTACAGCCATATGCACACTATAGCCACCAAAACTTAATCAGGTCTACTTACATCTCAGCTTAGAAATTACAGAGTACTGCAGAGTTAGTTTTCTGAGTTAGTGAAGTGGCAACAGCCGAGACACACTGCCCCACTCAGAACTCTGGGGTTGTATACAAATTCCTTTACGAGGGAATCCGGAAATGAAAATTGGAAACTCCAAAATTCGAGCGGACTCAAAACTTGGCGTTGGCTTCGGTGTCTAAAGTGCTCCAAGTTACTTAACGTACAAACTTGCAAAGTGTACTTCTAGCAGTATCGGCGACGCGCAAAAGTAAAGAGATTAGATGCCGCAGCCCCCAAACACACCCCATTGGTAATGACTAATTATTTAACAGGTTTATAAATGCAAATAAAGCGGCGCTACTCCGTCCGTCTTAAGTGTTTCAGCTTATTTAGGCGGGATTATGATTAAGGCATTAATCCTGGACCGTCGGGGAAATTTTAAGTCAATGTTTTCGCTAAGGCAGCGGATTACGTTGACATGTTTTTAAAGGGTTTTATTCAAACAATTCGCAATTAATTACTCCCTTGAATATGGTCTTGCTTCAGTAATTTTATCTGTATTCGGCTCGTCAAGTTCCAAGCGACACAAACCTTAATTCGGGTAGATATTATTAGGGCACTTTACCATCCAATAAAAATAATAATAATAAATTCCATAATTATACCTATGGTTCTTTGGTTCTTCCGGATACATCTTGCGCCAATGGAGTCTTTTGACCTATAGTCACACCGTCGTGCTCTGAGGGTGTCCCGTGTAATCCTGAACGAAACCTTGGCTCCATTGATGCAAAATGTGTCCGGAAGAAACAAAGAGATACCACATTCACCCCGCGGAAGTATGTTCGCAATCCTAAATCACATATCTACCTAACATGGGAAGTATTACGGCTACAAATCTATGATATACTTTACAAGTTGGCATACATGGGTGTGATTTTCAATAGCCTATATTAATTTAAATAAAATAATTGAGCCATTTGAATGCTTCCAAAATATATGTACCTATGCAGTTTCTAGCACTCATATATGCGCGGCCTTGCTTGGTTCATCTTTGAAGACAATAGCGAGATGTCATTGGCCACTCAAAACTATTTTGTGGCGATCAAAATACCTTAAAGAAGGGATCCAAAGTAAAGGGATTAGTTTCAGCAGCTTAAAAACTTAACTCCATTGGTAATTGTTAAATACCTACTCAACAGGTTCACCTATGTGCGTAAGCCAGCTTCGTTCAATGCGCGTATTCGACCGACTACGGCCTCCCAACAATTTTGCTGCTTAACAAGAACACGATATTATTTCGTGAAGTATAGACGGAGTTGAGGATTCAAAAAAAGATTCGAGTCACAAAGAAATCTGAAATTGTAACCACGGTGCTGACGTTAATATAAGTACATTGGTTTGGTATGTTATTAAAAAACTATATCTCAAAATAGTCACTTTCCCACTTTCTGATGCTCACTTTCGATTACGACGAAATAACGATATCTGATATCTCAAATCAACAATCAAAAAATATAATTTTTCCCACGACAATTGAGAAGTATATTGTTTATAACTACATACAATATTCTCGAACTGAAACAATTGAACCTATATTAGCCGTTATAGGAACCAAAAGTGTGTAGTTATGAACTCATAACCGCATACGTTTTGGTCAATAACGAAGCTGCATTTTCATAACTCAACAGTTCAAGCTAAAAGTGGGCTTCTAATATCTACATTCAAAACGATCTCTCAATTTGTGGTTAATTATAAGAAAATAAGTTCACAATATTGGAATCGATTTCAGATGATACAAATGAAGACATTTAGGCTTCCCGAAATATTGGAAGTGGCAAAAGCAAATAATAATTAAAAATATTAAAAACATAAACATACCTAATTGATATGTTTCTTCCCCTGCCTCCGTATCTTGAACCAAACAAGATTAAAAATCAAATGCCATGTACTTCTTGAATATAAATATTTGAAAACTTTGTATGACGGTCTTGCCGAATGTGAGTTCCCATTTTTTTATGCATTGTTTCCTTTACAATTTCAAGTTGCTAGATTCGAGGACCCAAATAAACAATAATAACTGGAATTCTTGCAGATTGTGTTGCATATGTTACCCAGAAAAAGAGAGAGAGAGGTAAGTAGTCCACCTCGGTCGCTGCACAGCAACTACAAAACTCCGAACTTCCGGTATTAAAGTTCGTACTTCTCGCAGCGGTCTCCACCAACTCCGATTTTTATTCGCCGGGTAAATGTCTGGTATTTGCACATTGCAGAACTTCTATAGACACTTCCAGTAACTAGTGTTGTCTCAGTGCTCCAAAGAGATAAACAGACGGCCGTTTTAAAATGTATTTTGGCCGTGCGGCAACACCGACTAGAAGTTTGGATGTTATTAGTTTGGGGAGTTTGGCCACTTTGGTGCTAGCGGCGTAATTTTATAGTTCGGCCGCGTTCGTAAACAATTCCTCGTGTTTTATGCTCTTCTTAATCCACACGATATAAAAAATAATCACAGTTAACGGTTACTTATAGACCGTAGAATAGTTCGGTCAATTATTTGTATGCCATACATAAAGGCTATTGAGCCGAACTGATTTTACCTCTATACTGGGTGTCCCAGAATATGTGGGCAATCTCCCGGATTTATACAGGGGACGTTAAAATAACATGACAAGTCCCTATAAAAAAAATTTCCCAGAGGGCCTCCACCGGAGATACAGGGTGTTGAAATTCTTTTTTTTTTAATTAAATTATGGCAATATCTCCCAAAATAATCAAGCTGTTTAACTGAAATTTGGCACTGCTGTGTTTTAGGCAATGGAGAATAAGCTGAAGGCATCAATTTTTACGTATCTCACAGAGGGCGCCACTTGCACTATTTTTGGATCGTGTTATAGCTCGTAACTTTTTTGAGGTTATCTTTTTGGAATTGCAGGTCCATCATTTTAGTCCATCTTTTCATTCTGCAACAAAGAGGTACTCTTGCTTCATAACTATAAAATCAACCGTTTGCGTTGAAATTGGCGAAACGTGCCCTAAAACACCTGTTAGCTTCAACATTCAAAACATAAAACTTTCTCCTACCGCTTCCAAATGTCACACATCGACTGTCCATTCAAAATAGAGAAAAAAATTCGGTTATGCAATTTATTAAGTATTTTGTGTCAATGCAGTTTTAAAATTAATGCAAATATTCTTGTAAAACTCGATAATATAATAAATCTAACAATAGTAATAGTGGCGTATGCGAGACGGTATGATATAATAACATATTAACTCATTAAAAAAGCAACAGCAAGCAAAAAGCATCAACACAGTTTATTATCGAGTTAACAAGAATTTTCAACTTTAATATTACCTATATCTTAGCTTTTTCCACTTGGCTAATACGTTTTTTAACTCTTGTAATTTCATGGCAAGCTACCCTAATCCGAAGACACACATTTTGCAGCCGAGTTTTATAAACTATGTTTTTAGTCCTGCCCCAGAAATAAAAATCAAGCGGGGTCAAATCATGCCATCTGGGCAACCAACTTATTAAAGTGCTCTGTCGTCCAATCCACTTTTCAAGAAAATGTTGATCCAACTATTGACGAACTTCTCTTGCATCTGTAAATTAAGCCTTTCTAAGAGGGGCAGTTCTTCAATTGCATTCAAAAAATGAAGGAAACGCTTTCCATTCAAATTTTCACGAAAAAAGAATGGCCCGATGATCGTTTCATTTAAATCACCACAAAATATATTAATGTTAAAAGAATGTTGTCTTTTACATTCTATTTAAAATTGGGATTATCTTGAGCCCATTGGCAGGTATTTTGAATACACACAATGCCATTGGTAGTAAAGGTTGCTTCGTCGGTATACAGAATTTTCTTAAGAAAGTTCCTATATTATTAAGATAGTTTCACCAGGCTCTAAGGTATTTAAACATTTTGCTTTAAAAGGTTTTAGTTTTTGTATTTTCAGCATTCTTCAAATAGTTAACTTTGGCAAATTTAAAACCCTTCTTGCACTTATTACAGAGCTATGTGCATTAGTTCTAAAAAAAGTCTAAAATTGTCTCGACGTTTGCACTTTGTCGATTATTAGCATTTGGCCCGTTTCTAATACCGCAGCTGTGGTCGTGTGTGCGAACACACCCTAAAATTGACTTTTAAGAAAAAACAACTTGAATAATTAAATTAAAAATTGGTTTACCTGCTTGAGGAAATGCTCTAAATATTCTTCATACAGTAGCAAACTGAATTTGTTGTCGATTTGGGTGTCGTTGGTTAAATTCTTCCGCGGCCGCTCTGTATGATCAAATATTATCGCCAACAAGTAAAACAATTTCGATTTTTTCTTGCAAACTTAATCGTAGTTCATCCATTTTAAATTTAACGGTGCTGATATTATTACTAATAATTGCTTCTGTCACTTTCCATCTAAAGGTGATTACATTGTTTGATGGATCCATGGCTCCCTTCGATTTTTATAGGAATGCATTTCCTACGACATTGCGACAAAGAATCTACCTACCTAATAAATTACTTTGATGTCCATTTTTTTTGTTAAATACCTACACCTTTCCTGACAACATTGTCGGAAATTTGTTCAAATCCATGGCCTACTTAAGTTTTTCCGGCTATTTTTAAATTTGGCATTTCGCACAGAAAATTTATTCGTGGACATTTTCTTACACAATCTGGTATATATATAAGGGTTTCTGGGGAGGCCGAATCGCGCTATGATATCTGGTTCCGAATAAAAAAATGCCTAATTATGTTTTCATCAATTTTAGTGGTATAAAATATATCGCAGTTGGCAAGGTGTTTGGTTTCAAACAATCTGAAAGATACATCAAATGACATTTTTAGACACCTCCTATCTAAAAAAAAAGTTTTTTAAAATCGATTCACAAATAATAATTTTATAAGGGTGTATCACTTCAAAGTGGGACACGCTGTATGTTAAACCGAAGGCAAGAATGTGTGCAACTAATTTCATCCCTAGGGATGCTATTGTTCCCCATATAATAATAATTATTATAAAAAGAGCAGAATGGACACTTTTATTTCGGGGTTTTACTTCTGCCGCCGCAAATGGACAGTAAGTAAGCCAACAACAGCGAGGAGCTAAAAGGAGGTATACGAAGCACTTTAAAACTCGCGCATTAGTGCCCGACGGGAATACCCGCATCCACGTGGACAGCGACCCGCGCGCCCCCCAGCGGCAGCCACGACGAAAATAAGCCGGGCGGCAAAACGTAATTAAGGGGACCCCCCCCCTACGGACACCTTCATTTCCGCGTTTTATGTGCGCGCCACACGTGGCCGTAAAAATAATTATAACGGGATTTATCCGTCAGGGGGGCGACGAGAGCGCAATTTTTCTTTTATGAAATATATGGCTTTGAGTAGAAGATATGGAGAGGCTTCCCCCACCACGAGACTTAATGGAAAATAAAGATATTTCTTTTATAACAATACTCTCCTCACTTAATATTTATGAATTCTGGCGATGGCGATGGGCTTTGTCGACATTTTTCGGTGGAGGAAGTCTAATAGTGCAGCTTTAACGTACCTACAAGTCTTTAATAAATAATTTTATTTTATTGCTGTTCGATTTTTGTACTTTCAGTTGCCGCGTTATAAGCTTGAGCACCCAGATGGCACAACATTTCTCTGTGAAGTCTTTGCCTGGAGGGGCAACCCTCAACATGTCCGAACAAACCTTAAGTATTGAAGACGCATCAAGTACAGGGTGATCTACACAACATTTTACCTCCCTTAATTTCTTAATTTTGCAAATTTGTGACAATATGTACAAACCAAACTTATATTTTAAATGGAACGTCCTGTATGTTCTTTTCCTTAACAATGAAGATAAGGCGATGGTAAAATGTATAATATGTATATAATTATTATTGTGCTGTTTTGGAGGAAAAAATTTACTGAGAATAGTTGCAAAAAAACATGGTTTGTAATAGTTTTTCAGGGTTGGTGCGAAATGTCATAGTTTGCCTTTAACGTGTAGCGAGGAGCTACAAATAATAAATAACTAAGCGCCATCCGTTTTATTGGCCTTATTATATAGTAACAAAAAATGTAGTAAGGTTTCACGAAAAGAAACTAAAATTTAATAATATCAAAGTCTAGAAATATATTAGGATTAGGTGGAATTATTTGAATAACAGTAAATAATTAGATAGACATAAAAATAGATAATTAGAGGCAACTTTAACAACACAAAATGTAAAACACAATGAGGCTCGATACTGAACATTTTTAGAGTCAACAATAAAAATCTGTAAAATCTTCTACCGTCTACGTGTTTTAATTTGAAGAATGTGGTGCACACTCGATTAGTAATCAGTTTTCCTTGTGTGGAGTATTTTTGGAGCAATTTGAAATTGAAACTAATTAAAGAGCAGTCAGACTGTGGCCAGTTAGGCCTTGTTAACGTTTTACAGAAATTATTTACAATTTGGTGACATGGATGGTGTCACTAATTAGTTGAAAATTAACATTGTCCCTTTATGGTTGGGGATGTAGGTACGCGCAGATATCTCTAAATAATTCATTGGGATGAAGCGGGACAGTGACACTGTAAAGTTTACTAGTTCATTCTATGATTAAGTATGCTATTTTATTTTTGTTTTAAATTGAGGCATAAGGCACATACCAGTCGGCCTACATTTGCCAGACTTAGGCATTTATTTTAGAAGACTTGGAGTTTGTTATAATGCGATGGGCTGCAGTATACCAAAAGGGAGAGGCACAGGTTATAATAAATCATAATACATGAGTATGAAGCAAGATTTTACAGGGGATAGGGAGTTTAGAATTTCTTGCCAACATCGGGTAGACTACGAGAAAAACACGTCCGGTTTTGTCAAGCCTATCGTTTATGTGGGCGTGCCAGAGAAGTCGTCTATCTACATAGTGTGACGCCCAGATAGACGACTTCCTATTGACAGTGTTCTCAGGTTGTTAGGGGTTTTATTTTTTTTGTGATGATGATAGAGTTTTGTGTGGGTTAAGTTTTCTTTTCCATTTTTTAAAGAAATTTATTATCTCGTACAGGAATAGTTGATTTTTCTTGAGTTGTCAGCACCAATTAGAAGTAATATTGGGAGGTTGCCGCTATCTATAGGTCGATGATGGTGGTCACATCATCTGTGCAACGGCGATATGTAGTGTGCTGGTAGCACCGATGGGGGATAATGCGTGGGTGAGTGAGAGGAAATAGTTTGGAGATTTAGGTTATGTGCATAAGTTTCGAGGGATCTGCCAGTTCGGTTCTGTTTACCGGCAGACCAGGTTTTATCTTTGGCGTTCAGGTCACCAATGATAAATTATTGTGGTAGTATTATTTGGGAGCGCTAAGGGATCTGTGAAGCGCAGCATGTCGGCATATCGTAAAGTCTTGATTCTAATGAGAGATTTGCGTTCGTAGCCTTTGTCAACCAATTAGTTACGGATTACCACATGCATAGATTTTTCATCGGAGGGGGGGGGGCAAATGAATGAAATTCAATTTTACTGGCAGTTAAACATTTTTAGATAGAGCGGTAGTTTTCTATCGTGAAAGGTGTGATTTTAATGCCTGCAGGAGTATTAGAGCAAGGTACACGGTATATAAAAGGCCTGCAGCCATCCCCTCCCCTCCGCTGAAACGTCGCACTATCAGGCTCACGCCGAACGTCTTGCAAGGTAAGATTTGAGACCATATCACCACCAAATTTAAGAAATATCCCGAGCATATTTACGTTTCCGATTAATTCATCTGTATTTATAAGTTGGACCTCGGTCACAAAATTCCGCAGGTATCGAGTCAACACTCTGTTACCAAAGCAATTGAATATTTTTGATCTTGAAATTTTTACGAAAATAACCTCTCTCCGTGAACATCTTGATTTGCCTTATATAAAAAACGCGTATATTCTGATACACTAAAATGTGGTCTGTTACACAATAATTATCTTCTCCTGCCGCATATTTCAGCCTACGCCAATCTTCTGTACTAACGATACCACATCCCCGGTACTTACAGAGTCTAATGAGCAAACTAGAACACAAAAATACTTGGTTGAATAGTTACCATATTCATTATGTAAAAAACAAAGCTAAACTTGTAAATTTGCATGAATTGATACTCGGCCTATTAATCGATGATATCTACTACGTTAGTCAGGAAATTTCGTATCGAGGTGGAAAATTAGAAGGATTTTGTTCCGAAAGGGGCAAAGCCTTCATGATCATTGATCACTTCTATCTTATAAAAAAATAATAGTTATTTTTGTTACAAGTACCTAAAATGAAGCTTTTCAGGAGGAATCATAGCTGTTTCCGGACGAGGCGTTAGCCGAGTCCGGAATAGCAGATGAGTCCTGAAAAACGTCCTGAAAATCTTCATTTAGGTACGTGTGACAAACACTATTTTTTGTCATTCGCTCCCAAAATTTTGTTACACGCCTTTTACAATTCTTCAGGACGCCAAAATTTGCAAATTTTCCACAATTTGTATCGTAGCAACAAGTTTGTTTATTTGGTAATTTTGTCATGTCATTTAAGGACTAGGCCGAAAAAGAAGCATTTTACCGACTTAAATGGGTATCTGATTGGAAATTGGCAACGAAGAAAATTATTGACTAACAAAGAAAGTTATTGAAAATAATTATCAAATGAATCTGCTGAGGAAAAACGGAAGTCAAATCAACTTTTGTTTTACATGATTAGGTATGTTTTGCTTAACCAAATATAGAATGTTTACCTTTTGATTTCAGGTCTAATAATTAGACGTTAAATTCCTAAAAAAAATACACACGTCACCAACATTTCGATTAAAGCGCATAGCGAATTATGTAAAAAAATGATTTCGCTTGCAGCGATTATTTATATGAACATAATTTACATACGTAAATTAGAAAAAAACAATCATCCAGGGGATTGATTCTTAAAGTGAAAAAAAAACACATAAGTAGATACTAAAATCGAATTCGTATTGGCTACATACTTCCAACAAAAATATGAAGAATATCAGAACTAGGTATAAGGAATTAGATTAAAGAAAAACATCCACTGCCATCTTGGCCTCAGAGTTTACTGAACAAATTACAAGGAAAAATACTCCAAATTGAAGGGTTTTTATATTGAATTTCATACAAGATTACTGCGGTTTTATATCCAAGTTGAAATAGAAAAACTTTAGTTCTACCTAAAATTGACAAGAAAACAGAAACGGGCAATATATTTTTTCGGCGACCGCCCAGTTAATTAACCGTTTCTGGTCAAGAATTTGTTTGGACTGCATGTTTTTCTGCCTTCGATCGACTTTGGTTCGGTTCGAGGTCGGGACAGAATGCATGCGCACAATGCACACGTGCACAGTTAAAAATCGGATTGAAGTATGTTACTTTTTTTGGATGTTAATATATTTGTGTCAAAAAATGACATACATTGTTACTTAAATTAACGCACGAGCAATATGTCGAATCATCTAGATACGTCAATGTGTAAAACTGTAACATTTTAACTCGCACAAATGTTAAAAATATTACTGAATATGTACAATGTGTTGATGTAACTATCTTCTGTGTTAAGTTTAACATTTATTATTTAACTTATTTCGATATGTTTTGAATAACAGAATACGTGCATTTAATACTTTCATGCATGTAGAGTTAACATACATTTTGCAACGCAACATAAACTTCAGTGTCATTTCGACTCATAAAACTGTAAGTCTCTACGCAGTATTTGTTAAAATCGAATGATTGGACTGTTGTTTTCGCTTCCCGGCTATCACACTTGGTCAAGTCGTTTTCATCTCAGTCAGTCCAGAATTGCGTCGCGTGCCAGGTGCCAATTCCTATCGATTAATAGCGTGTGTTGCTGTGTAGTAATAGTACGGTAATAGTGTGTGTACAAAAAATCCAGGTAACTGATATTTCAAATTCCTACACATATTATTATATATAAGTACCAACTTCCAGGGTTTTTATATGTAGGTATTATGTTAACCAGGGGTGGCTCTTTAATTATGAATTTGCCGCACCTAACAAATGCCCTTATTTCTCATTTTTATGCTGTTTATGCATTATTTGAATAATTCTTAATTTTACCTGTTATTAAATTGTTTTGAATAAATTTAAAAAGTTGCCTTTTGTATATTGGTATATCTATAGTGATCATAGTTATTATCATAGAAATTTGATATTTATTTTATATACTATATGATATTTTGTATACTATAGATGTATCTTCTATTATTATTATTAATCTGCCTAATCCTAATAATATGTAACCCCTTTGTTTTGAAATAAAAAAAAATCACAAATCAAAATTGTTGTATTTATTTTGCAAGTATCACCCATTTACTTCACATAGTTGCTATAGTTGCTAAGAAGATGTTATTGCCCGAGATTTATAAAACAAGTTATAGTCATGCAGTGTTGTTCCAGTCATTTGCAGTGTAAGAAACAGTAAAAGTATAAAGTTTATTAAAAGGTAAGTATCGAGAAAGGTATTATTACGAGACACTTATTATATATAGACATATATAAATAATATAATATATAGTGTCTCCACATTAAGTACCTACTTACCACCCCTGTAAAATCTTTATTTGTTGACCGATTTTGATAAACTTTTTTTGTTAGGTAGGTATATATTAAAAATGCGCATATTAAACATTTGTTCTAATGTTAAAAAACAATAGGTAATATCTAGAAATAAAAAAAATAATACTTTTTTTCTTATATGATTACAACCCAAGAATAAAGTTACCTACTCATTGAATGCGCATTTTGAATACCTATACCTTTTAAAAACTTTTATCAAAATCGATCAACAAATAAAAAATTTTACAAGGGTGGTAAGTTCTTAATGTGGACACGCTGTATATAATAATGTAATTATTACGTGATATATTTATTTACTATTAATCTTATGTTAAAAGTACTATTTATATGTGTATTTTTAACTTTAGATCAAATGTTAATTTCACTATAGCTATATGTTACAACTACGTAGATCAAATGTTAAAAACCACTGTCGTTTTTCCTCTATTTAACATATGGCTAGATGTTACTTCAACTCACGCTTTTGTTAATATAAATAATGACAAATGTCTAATTAACATTACCTGACTTGTTAATTTGAATATGGAAAGTTTCAATATGACACACTACCATCGTAAATACAACAAAACTTAAATGTCAATTTAACTTTTAATTTCACAAATAAGTTGACATACAATAATACTTCAAAATGATATAACACTTTCAGTTAATCATTTTCTACACAACGCATAACGTAAAATTTGACAGACACGTACATCAGCCATTTGACATATTTTTGTGTGTGGACCAGATGGAACATCAAAAAAATGTTAAATTTAACATATTATTTTCAACTGTGTGTGGTTATAGAAAAACGCCGCTGATGGACAAGAGCGCTGGACTAAATTATGTAGATTCACGATATTCCTCCTTAATGTTTTTATGGTTTACTAATTGCAAATTATATTGTGCTATCCTAGTTCGTCTCGAAAAACAGTCATCCCTAGCCGCGAATGGCAATGAAGCCTAAATAATAGTAATTGTCGCCTCTCCGCGGCAAGAATGTAGTTGCTTCTGGAGTGCTCCTTAGTTTGTAGTATTGTGAGTATATTAGAATGGACTGCGGACTGTGGTTAATTCTTCTGAATGCGAGTGAATTCTTCTAAGATCGATTCGATGGCCGAATAATTAAGCTTAGAGAAAAACTCAAAACATCTTTTCCGTGAAGCCCAAATTATATATGTTTACTTCAACTACGCCACTGGCGAGAGCAGGAGCTTAAAACCTTTAATGCAGACACACCCTTATAGCGTTGAGCAAAGGAATAATAGTCCTTTACTCGATGCCCTTAGAGTGAAAATGCGGTTTTTAAAACTAATACTAGCAAAACCCGTGGAGGATTTGAGCGACATACGGATTTTTCCGCAATTATAAAAAACGAGAAAAAATTCGGGCTAAGGGCGAGTTTACATTAATAGTTCTGTACCTGCATTTTCCGAATAAAATTGAGGGACACTTTGTACATTGAAAATCGACCTGTACTTTAGTAACTACCTTCCAAAAGGAGGGTCTATACCGAAAGGCCCTCCCAGGTGGCTCCTGCTCCGAAAAGCAATAAATTAATTTTTAATGCATTTCGGCGGGCGCGGCTCTCAGGCCGCCCGGGCGGCGGAATCTGGAAACCTCGGCGGCGCCCCCATCGTAAAGCTGGCGCCGGTAATAAGTTTCAATTTCGGACATTTTAAAGCCGACAAAATTCATAAAGTATGTGTAATAAAGGGCGAGGGTACAGGGGCTCGGTTTTAGCCGTAATATCGGGATGGGCGCGGCAACTAAATTCCCGGAAGATGGCGGATCACTCATCGCTTAGCTTGGTTTTAGAGTACTAACCACAGCAATGTGTGTTTTTTGGTTTTGTTGCGTACTCGCTTAACAGTAAAACTTTGCACATGACTCATAAGGGATTTATTAAAGATCATTCATGTAGGGTGGTCAGATAATAATGCAAAGTGCTGTATCTCGGAAACTATACGTAGTAGAGAGTTGCGGTAAAAATTTTTTAGAATAAAGTGGCCAAGAGAAAAACCTGGAAATTATTTTCAGATTTCCAAGATAGTCACCAGGGGGCGTAACCGCCATCTTAAACTTTGAAAGTGATTTTTCACTGAAATCCACCTAGTAATGTTACCAAAATAATATATGCTTTTTAAAGGTAAGCTTTATTCGAGTAATTTTAGTTTAACACTTTTTGACATATCTATTAAAATAAAGTGGTGGGGAGTGGATCAATGTTTTTTTAAATAAACAGCTGTAACTCCTAAATGACTGAACGGATTTTAACAAACTTGGTCTTGTTGGAAAAAGCATTTATTGGTCCATCAAACCCATCTTACCCGTGATATGTCTAAGTCTCAGTGATGCCGCTAGAGCGCGTTTTTTGATATAATAACAGAAAATTGCAAAATTCTCCAAAAAATTAAAAGCAATAATATTACTTTTTTTTCATAAAACTGTAGTGAAATGATACCTAAATAGGCTAGTGAAAACCGTATCTCGATATCCTATTCCTAGCTGAAAATATCAAAGAAAGAAAATTTAGTTTTATCATAAAATTTTAAAGAGACGCTGTTACACCGGTATATATTCTTATTTGGCTTTTTTTAAGATGTAATGATAAACTTTCATAATTTTATCATTTTTAAATTATAAAAGTATACTTAATTCAAAAAATTAAAAAAAAACGTGTAGGGGCATAATAATCAATGCATTTAATATGCAAGTGCAAGGTAGGCAAAATACGAAGGTTCAGCCATGGAGGAAAAACAAATGCCTAAAATCAACTTGTCAACAAATATTAAAATCCTGTAATGCTTCCTTAAATGCTCGAACTGTCTTCCATCACAGTCAATGCATTGTTGGAGCCGCTGATGCGTGGACATTGCAGCAGCTGCAATGTTGACAAGTTGATTTTAGGCATTTGTTTTTCCTCCATGACCTATTACCCTTCGTATTTTGCCTACCTTGGACTTGCATATTAAATGCATTGATTATAGACATGTCAAAAAGTGTTAAACAAAAATTATTACTCGAATAAAGCTTACCTTTAAAAAGCATATATATTATTTTGGTAACATTACTAGGTGGATTTCAGTGAAAAATCACTTAAAAAGTTTAAGATGGCGGTTACGGCCCCTGGTGACTATCTTGGAAATCTGAAAATAATTTCCAGGTTTTTCTCTTGGCCACTTTATTCTCAAAATTTTTTACCGCAAGTCTCTACGACGAATAGTTTCCGAGATACAGCACTTTGCATTCTTATCTGACCACCCTGTACATACAATGTACATATTGTAAACATTGATTCAATCAACAGTTTTTGCTTGAAAAATGATGTCCAAAAGGTGCCCAAAAACAAAAAGGTGGTTTCCTATAACTGTTAAATTTTATTTCATTCCTTTCTACCAAACATAAAGTATTATGGTCTAAGATAAATTTTATAAAACGTACTCCAATAGGTACTAAAAAGCACAAAATAAAATAAAAAATTAAAACCTGTTTAAAAACTAGCTTTTTCTTGAAATCGGCGGTGCGAAGTGTCTCAAAATATAGAGCTCAGAAATAGGCACTGAAGTAGCCCATTATTGGACGATTTTTTTTTCAATAAGTAGGTCTTGACGAGATCATCACACTTCAGACGCGAAGCCGTCGCCCGTCAAAAGTGACCAAATATTCAAAACCCGGCCAATAAAGGCCCATTTAACTCGTACACATTGCGAAATTGTTACCTATAGCAGCGCAATCTTTCAGTATAAATATTTTAGTAGGTACTTGAGTCAATTTTACTAGGTTTCACAACGATCGTATTACAACTGGTTTTGATAATATCAGAAACAACACGAATTATACCAAAGAAAAATGAATAATACAAATAATAGATAGAAAATAATACAAATGTTTCCCTGATATCAAATGAGAGACGCCCAACGGATTAAATTTGACAGGCACCTCGCTAACCGCAGGGTCAGGCCACGCGTCTAGTAATTCGTAGATCCCGGGTTCAAATACCACACACTGTAAAAAATCGCTTTATAGAAAAACTATATTTACCATACAGAAATTATTGTACCTTAAATTTATATAATTTTGTGAAATAATCTTCAACAGAGTCGTTCCAAAATTCTAAATGTAATTGTTAATTAAAGTTTGTAAATATATTCTGGGGTGCTACTGCATAGATTGTCGACAAAATTACTGAGTTTAATTTCTTATATAATTTACACCAAACGTAAGTTATTTTTTTAATATAAAATAGCATTTAACCGAAAATGTGATGTACATTTTATGTTTAATTGTGCAGCATCAGTGGCGGTCCCAAGGGAGGGGGGCAGGGGGGCCTGGGCCACCCCCTTGTGATATTATTTAATAAATTAAGACTATTAGACTATTTGTATAAGCAGATCTTATTGCATCAAATAATAATAAAAACAGCAATGCAATATTCAATATTCCATCATGTGATAAGTTGCGATTTTTTTTCTTTTTCTCTCTTTTTTCTTTTTTACATGATGACTATTTTTTTTTATATTTTGTTATTAGTGTGAATTTTAATTTTTATTAACCGACTTCAAAAAAGGAGGAGGTTATCAATTCGGTTGTATGTTTTTTTTATGTTTGTTACCTCAGAACTCCGTCATTTATAAACCGATTTGGACAATTCTTTTTTTATTTGAATGGGTATACCTACAGAATGGTCCCATTTAAATTCGAAGAAAAAATTCCACACATAAGGGTGGAAAAATAGGGGATGAAATTTCATATTGGACCGATTTCGATGATTCTCTTTTTATTAGAAAGGGATTACTTTAGGAGTGGCCCCATTTAAATTTAAAGAAAAAATTCCACCCCAAGGGTGGACAAATAGGGGATGAAATTTTATATTGACCCGATTTCGATGATTCTTTCTTTATTAGAAAGGGGTTACCTTAGGGGTGGTCCCATTTAAATTTAAAGAAAAAAATTCCACCCCTAAGGGTAGATAAATAGGGGATGAAAGTTCATATTGGACCGATTTGGATGATCCTTATTTTATTAGAAAGGGGTTACCTTAGGGGTGGTCACATTTAAATTTGAACAGAAATTAAATTTGAAAAGAAAAATTTAAATCCTAAGGGTAAACAAATAGAGGATGGAATTTTATATTGGACCGATTTCGATAATTCTTAATAATTCGCTAAAAAATAAGAAATAAAAAATTTTAACAAAAAAATTAAAACCGACTTCAAAAATTTGCCCGTATGCACATGCACAATGGAGTCGGTGACAGTAAGGTATGATGTATGTAGGGTATGATGTATTCATATCTAAATAGATTTAAATTCCTTCCCTTGACTGTCACCAAATCCAAAGATAAATCAATTTAGAAAGGGAAAAATATTTCTAAAATTTTAGTTGAAATGTGCATGCGGACAAATTTGTGAAGTCGGTGTTATTTTTTGATATATATATATATTTTTTAATTTTTAGTGAAGCGTGCATACGGGCAAATTTTTGAAGTCGGTTTTAATTTTTTTGTTAATTTTTTTTTATTTTGCTGTTTTTATTTTGTTATGAGTAGGTACCTACCTACCTAATAAAAAATAGGTTGTCAACCATGGCTCAGTGTTTTCATTAAAAAAATTAAATTCCCCCCCTCTTAAATTTGTGTAACTGATCATTGATCGTCGCCCCCCATGTTAAAATCCTAGGACCGCCACTGTGCAGCATTGTTAAAAAGTATGACGGCAGGGTGTTTGTAGACAACTTGTGCTTTTTAATCCAAGTGATGCGTATTTTTTCTGCACAATTATTGTGCTGTTGTACAGACGCGTCGCCGGCCGGTACACCGCGGCGGCGGCGTGTGCGCCTTGACTTCAGTCGTCTTGGCACTGTCGTCCGAGTGATAACAAGTCGCCACGCGTTTGCTGTCTGGTCCCTTTTTTGTTGCTCTGCCGTACCCTATTTATACATATAATGGACGAGATTGTAAATAATTTGCTGCAACGGCTGAAACAGGATCATCTTTGCTTTGTAAGTTTAATATATTTGCGAATAGGACTGATGATTCCTGTACTTAGTATTTTTGTTGTAGTAAGTAGATATCGAGATATACACTGTGTTCATTTGAAAACAGTCCACCCTTAATATTTTTAAAACTACGAGAAAAATCAGAAATCGCCGGGACCCGTCAATTTTTGTTCGGAGGGGGAACTTCTTTGACGTACAAATTCACCCCTGTAACCCCCACCAGCCATAATTTTAAAATTTCAAATGGAAATACCCCCTTTGTGATGCATCATTTAACAATATAACAGGTACTTTGATTGTTTGTAAAAATTAATAATGGTTTCCATGATTTCTAAAAATTAGACTTGACAATGTTGTGTCTACAATTACAGAATATGGCAACTGTCAAATGAAACAAATTTATTGTATAGTTGAAATTCTTTAATTGACACATCTGAGTATCTGGAAGTTGGAGAACTTAAAAATTGTGAATTATGATGGGAAATTTTTTGCCTCCTTTAGAATATATGGCACTATCTATCACATAAAACCTGATGGCAGTTGGACACTGACATATAACATAACCTTGTACCAGCCCACTTATGTGGTCTCCTTGGAGTTTACAGAAAACAAACTTCCCCTCAAGGCTTCACTTTTCCTATGTGATAGACTGTAAAATGCTGGGTCCCCTTATTTTAAAGAGTCCCTGAGAAAACTGAACAAATTATTCTTAAAAAATGGACAACTTGCGTTTAAAAATCAAACTTCAGCAGTGAAAAATATAAATAAATTGTGCATATTTAAGAAAACCCAAGTAAAATAAATTTTCAAAAATCAAAAAGTATTGTCAAGAAAAATAGTAGAATATATTTCCAAAATAATAAAGCATACAATATAAAATGTAAATAATTTGTTAATTTTTGTATTCCTAATTATATGAAAAACAAATCATATTGTGCAGAAAAATTGTACAAAATATTTACAAAAAATCAAAGTTGTGGTATACAAACTAATTGTATCTAAATTTTAAATCAAAATCTTTTTCATACACACATATTTTTATTAAAGTATATCAATTGGTTTTGTTTATTATTACTATTCTTTACTATTAAACCCTTGTCAAATGTAGGTAGGGGAAAGTGGCCCAAAATGATCCCTGCGGGTAAGATGATCCCCCATGTTATTCGTAAAACTAGTGCTGCTATCTAGGTTCTAACATCGTTAATATTGTCTTAGGTGGCGCTGCTTTCAGTAGTATAACAATAATTACTGAGCTGGTGACATCGATATTCGCTTATAACTTAAAAAAGTGATTTTTTTGTGATTTTAATCTAAGGTAAGTTATACAAAACAATTAGTATAACGCGTATAACGGATATATCTCACAATTTTGCAATTTACCTGTAACAAACACATGTATTTGGCTATAATTTAGAAGGTTTAATACTTGTGCCGGCGTAGCCATTTTTTTGTAGAATGCCGTTGTTAAATACAACAACGCTCTGTCGGGTAATACGATTTCTCAAAATCTTGTGCAAAATGATGATATCGGGATCGTTTTACCCGAACTTTGGAATAATGAAAACAAATAATAATTATTTTTTTGCAGATTCATTGCATGTGTAAAAATGGTGCATAAATACAAGCGCAAGACTGAAAGGCAGAGCTGGATTGTTTCATTTAATTTTCCTACATATTGTTTCGGTAATAAAATGGCGGGATCGTTTTGCCCTACCCTAAGGGATCATTTTACCTAACCCGTTACGGTAAAATAATCCTTTTACACAGTTTTACAATTTTGAAAAAAAAACGGTACACATTAGTTTTGAAACAAAAAACTGATATTAATTTACTGGCATAAGCACTAAAGAATGCAGGGGACAATTTTATATTTCGCCACCACACTTATCGTGATCGCTCCTTGAGTTTTTGCCTTAGGAACAAGCAGGAAAATATTAGTAGGTAATTTGTCATTCATATCATATTTTGAACAAAAATTTACTATACTCTTTTGCCCGCACAACAGAGATTTGAGAGTTTTATTTCGAAAATATTTGAAATTTAATATGCGCTTCTGAAGTTTCCGTGTATAAAATACAACAATTTATAGATAATGAAGCATTCATAGGATGCGCCTAAAGAACCATCTCTTAGACGACTTTTTTGTATTTTTAAGCGAAATATGTATCACCTTTTATTAAACGACGAGTCTCCATTATTGTGAATTCCGCGCTCGAAATAAGTTTCAATCTCGGACGTTTTAAAGCCGACAAAATTCATAAAATATGTGTAATAAAGGGCGCACGGCGCGGAGGTTCGGTTTTAGCCGTTATACGGGGACGTGAGAGATAAGTTCCTGTGAGAGCTGCGGCGGGTCCCGGGAGAGCGGCCCGCCCAACCCGCACGAATTACCGCGAACGGACTCGGCCCCGACGCTGATAGGGATGGCCCGGCATTGCGGGACACTTTAAGTGCTCTGCGGTAAAAATAGTTGAATTCGATTTGGCCTTTTTACGAATGCGGCCGATTTGATATCGACAAATTCGATGCGTCAATTCTCAATCCGCTTACTTTATCGTAGAATTTCAGGCTAAACATTTAACTCATCAAAGGCGACAACATTTTCAAATATATTTTTTTCGAAAGCCCAATTTTCGCCGTAATTTTTTTAGTTTATTCTTTCTGAAAAGATATAGGTAGAATAATATCGTCCCTCTTATCACGTAAAGGCGTAACTAACAAAAAATGCGAATTTGAGTTAAGCCGCTTAACAAGTCCCTCTTGGGGATGGCTTTGATTTCACAAAGTGGCGTATCTGTAAAACACCTGACGGCGTAAATGCGAACATCCACAAAATATTTCTCACGTAGAGGCGTAAGTCATATACGCCGATACGCCCGTTCGTCTGAAATTAAGTGACAACTTGAAGGGGAATTTTGTGGGCGTAACTTGAAGCAAATGCGCGCAAAGGAACCTATAAACCAGCGCAGTTGTTGTATTTCAAGGAAGTTTCAGAGGCGTGGATATTTTTCTATTGTTAAAATGGACGTACATACTTGTGGTTTGGAAAGACGGTACCGTGAATGTAGTGTCCTTCTTTAGAACTAGAAACTGTGAAGTGCCGGAAAATACGTAAAGGTTGTGCAGTTAAAATGTTATACAAACGCCGGTGGTATACAACGCAAATAATTTCAAAAATATTTTTAAATGATTCCAAAGATTCAGAAAATATTACTATATTTATATAATATATGACTAAAATGTTTTGCTAAAATATTTTTCCTCACATTATATTAATATTCCGACAAAATATTTTATAAATATTTAAAAATATCTCCAAAGTACTTGAAAATTTTGCAACATTTATAAAAAAAGTATAGTACCTACCTAATATTTCTCAAAATCTGTTTTATAATATTTTATAAATATTATAAGAAATATTATTACAACACTCACTTAAATGTTACGACGAAGTGCCGTGAATTTCAGGATTTTTTTAAAAGTTTGCCTCATGAAACTGAGTAGGTACCTAAGCTTTGGTTTTATTCTTATAAAATACAAAGGATTCTATTTTTTATTTTTGTATTGTCGCTGTACCTTGGTAGAAATAAAATCTTTCACTTACAACTATATGATGGTTTTTGGTTTAATGTTTCACTACTCTTGTTTCCAAATTTTATTTTTAAAAAAGTTCGTAACTTGATTGCTATACAGAAAAAGAATATTACGTAGAGGCGAAAATGCAAACTTAAAAAAAATACCTATTAAATTTATTAACAAATAATGCACCAGCTTAAACTACGTTCTTTTGGCGTATCACTACAAAAATATTATTTGATTCTATCGTGGAAGTTACATGTGAGAGTATTTAATAGGTTAACCAATTTTGTTTTTTCCTCTTCCTGTAAAATAAGTAAAAATCAGATACGCCTATACGTGAAAAGAGTGACGATATATACAATTATTTTGTTTGTTTTTAATTTATTCTTTCTGAAAAGGTATACAATAATATACAATGTGTCCCGGATAAGAATGAACAGCATGGGGATCTTGCAAACGGTGAGGGAAAGAGAAACGGTTAAATGGGGAAAACGTTGTGCGATTTTAAGGTCAATAAAATGACACAAACAGATTTCTAATAATTATCTTTTTTCGTTTTTGAGTTATTTTGAAAAAAGTACAATTTTGCGTTTTAGATTTTATGTTTTTCTGAAGTTATCACAGATAGGAAAAAATAAAAACACTTTCTTATGTCACTTTTTATCGGGCTTTAAGATGGCGTTTTTGTTCTACAACGTTTCCTTTTTGAGAAACCATCTTCAACTTTATTTGTTAAATACGGACCTGCAGATTTTAAAATTGCTTTTCATTGTAAGTACCATGATGTATGACACGAAATATTTTTAAAATGTTTTGAGACACCTATACTGAAAATTCTTTTTTTTTTTTTCATTCATTTTTTTCTAATGCGGCCCTGTATTTAATAATAAGAAGTCTAAATATTAATCAGTATTGTCAACAATGTAACGTGCAGCTTATCTTTCAATCGGAGAACCAAAAAAAGGACGACAAAGACTAATAACAGTCACATACAATAATAAAAAATAAATAAAAATCCTCCACCTAGAAGGCTTTGAAACAACGAAACCAACCCCTTGTCATTATTTGTGATAACTCCCACTGTATCATTTGTTAATAATTTGTATTATTAGAAATGAAGGGTGGTTTTTCAAATGACGACAAATTTAACATGTTATATCTTGTGTCACAGAAGTAGTGTAGAGGCCGAACGTTGTATTGTTGCAATTAATAAATGGCAAAAGTTATTGGTTTCATTGGCTTAAAGCTTTTTTCTCACAATTAAAAAAAGCGAAGAATTAACTCCAAAACACAATGCGACACTGTTTGCTGTACAACAACAAACATTAACCAGACAGGGCCATATTTAAAAATATTATAAGTTTTCGAAATAAACCGTAAGTTAAATTGTTGACAATACTGATTAATATTTAAACTTCTTATTATGAAATACAGGGCCCCAATAAAAAAATTAATGAAAAAAAGGAATTTTTGGTATAATAAATTGTTTCAAAACTCTCAAAAAATACTTTCAAAATTTGCAAAAAAAATCCAGGTCCGTATTTAAAAAAGTAAAGTTGAAGATGATTTCTCAAAAACAAAATGTTGTAGAACAAATCTAAAAACGCAATATTTAAGCCATAAAAAAGTGTTTTTCTTTTTTTTTATCTGTGATAACAACTTCATAAAAAAATAATTTCACTTTTTCAAAAGAACTCAAAAACGAAAAAATATATTAAAAATCTGTTTGTACCATTTCATTGAAATTAAAATTGCACGACTTTCCCCCCATTTAACCGTGGTTCTATCTCTTACCTTTTGCAAGATTCCCATGCTGTTCATTCTTAACCGGGACACATTGAATAATAATATTCTTAGTTCATAAATATCATAATTGTGTGACATCCCTCGGAGAAATTCGATAAAAACACTGGGCCCTTCTCTTCGTGCGTATCTTTTCTTTCCAGAACAACAAATATTTGGGCAAAAATTGGAGGACAACGTAAGAATGTGCCGTCAACAAAAAATTATTTTATGCTCGCACTCCATGTTGCATGGGTATTCTCTACCAAATATCAGAATTCTGTCTGGATCCACCTGATCTGTTCCAGGATCTGCGAGCAAAAAAGTAGTTTTCAATTATTGTCATTTTGTATTGTTGTTATGTTACACTCATTCGCTAGACGCAACAGCGTTCAGCGAAGAAAGCTGACCCGCAGTAGTACGAGAAAATTTTCAATTCAATTTACTATATATACAGATTGTACCTAGCATACGCCAAATTTCATAAGGTGATAGAACTTTTAAAAAAAAGAAAAACATATTATTTATAAACATGCAAGGGTTTTCTAGATACATGACATTAAAGTTATCTCTGAACGTAGACTAATTATTTTGGGGTCTGGATCGGAATTAGATGAAAAATCACTATTTCATGCAGTCGACGTTTTGCAAAAATTTATTTGCATCTTCAGGACAGCCTAAATTGTGACTCCTCCTGGTCACTTAAAATTAAACATAATAACATCATAATAGGTAAAGACATGAACAAATTAAAACAGTGTTAAAATGCATACATTCAGACCAAAACTGCGAAAATACCTTACTACAGTTCGGCTATATCAAATCATAAAAAATAGCGACAAGACAAAAAGCAACTAAGGCACAAAAAAATCTTTAAAGACCGACTGAAGGAGAGAATAAAGTTAATGTAATGCCTAAAATATTGAAGTAAGATGTACTTAAGCTTTCTAAATCGGTTCTTTTGTTTACTGAATTTTTGTGTTGTCTAATACACAACATTTCGCAAATTAAACGTTTTTTGTATATTCTTTGCTCACTTAATATTGACGTTTCATCAAAGTTAAAACAATGTCCAGTATTCACTCTATGTTCGACTAAAGCAGTGGCATTTGTTTTTTTAGAGTAATTCTTTTCATCGTTCTCGTGTTCGTATAATCTCTGCTTTAGGTATCTGCCTGTTTGACCTATGTAACATGTATTACAATTTTTGCAAGGAATCTTATATACAACATTAGACTTGAAAGATTTTTCTGTTTTTGCCTTTAGTGTTGAGTAAAATCTATTTTTAATATTATTTTCATTTTTGAAAGTAACGGTAACATGTATGTTGTTGAAAGTTATGTCAGAAAGCACGTTTCGTATTTTTTCTGAGGGACCAGTAATATATGGTATTTTTAAATATATTTGTTGTTGGTGTGTATTTAATGAATGATTTGACGAATTGATATTATTATTCCTATTATTATATAACAATGTATTTAGTAACGATGTGGGATAATTGTTTTTTTTTGTGACATTGTTTTTATGTAATTCAAATTTTTTTCATGAAATTCCGGAGAAGATTCAAGGATCGTGTTTTTAGGTTTTTTATAACGTTTAGTTTTTGTTTAAAAGAATGGGATGAGTGAAAATTTAGAAATCTTTCGGAAAATGTTTCTTTGTGGTACCAATCTGTTTTCAATGTATTATCTTCCATTCTGATAACTAAAACATCCAAGAAAGCTAATTTATTTTCTTGTTCTTTCTCTATGGTGAACTTTAACCTATTGTGGAAACTATTAAAAGTATTCAAAAGGGTGTCATGTTTATCTTTCGGTATAGCTGTTATGATGTCATCTACGTATCGTTTAAAAAAGGGGACATAAAAATTTAATTTTGATATACATACCGACTGTAGTTCTGACATAACTAGGTCTGAGCAAATAGGTGACAGACAATTACCCATACCAAGACCAAACACCTGAGTATAAAATTCATTATTATGTTGAAAATAATTGTTTTTGAAAACAAAGTTTAACAGTTCTATAAAGGTTGTTAATGTAATTTTTGTATTTTGTTCTACTAAATTCCATCTCTTTTTAACTATTGTTATGACCAGTTCTGTTGGTATATTAGTGAAGAGGGACACTACGTCCAACGAAACGAGAACATAATTTTCTGGAATAGTTACGTTACTCAAAAACTGAACAAATTCAAAAGAATTACACAATTTTTTTAGCTTCCAATCCGTTGGGTAAGTGAATTTTCACTTGTGTGCCTGTATTAGACGTTTCGGAATATAGGAAAACATTTCCAAAAATTTTAACTTCAAGTTGCGCCTCGGATAAAAAATCCAATTAATGTTCGAAGAATAAGAAAATCTAATTGTGCGACCAAACGGTGAAAGATACGAGAAAATGTCAAGAGGCATTTTATGTGGGTAATTGGATCTATCCAAAACTGTATCTAAATTTTTGGCAGGTCCATGCTAGTTTTTTATTTCATTGACAGATACGAAACCCCAATAACTCCGCTACTGGTTGCTTGAGGGGATTGCTATTTGCGCCAAATGTGGCAACCTGTAGGAGAGTACCGTGTACCAAACCTGGTTTAAATAGCTGTAACGGATTTAAAAACAACAAAAATAAAACGATTTTTTGATGAAAACTTCAACACCGACATGTATTTCGGAAAAAAGCATTTCCCGACGATCCCGACCCATATAGGGTAAGATGGGGCAAGTTGGCGAACGGGGCAAGATGACTAATTAACATTTTCTAAAAAAGGAAAAGATATCTGGGCACTGAAATAGCTACAACATTCTAACTGGCACATTACCTACTACTCCCTACTCAAAGAAATGGCGCTAGAGCCAGTACTGTACGAGTTAGGTTACTGAGTGTGTTTACAGGAATAATGTTCTAAGATTCTTTGGGTTTAAAATAAGGATTCTCAGAAAATTTGATGGTAGGTTTGCATGTTTCTATCAGTAATCACATTCAGTAGGTTTATACAAATTATAAACTTGATATGGCGTGTGTTGATTTTTCTATTTTGTTTAGTATGACAGATTTTTCTTTCTAGGGCACTTGTGGGGCAAGATGGCGGGGGCAAGGTAACAAAATCGTCATCTAGCACCAGTACTCGTCATCTTCCCTCGTGATTTGTGGTGCAAAAATGCACAAAATTATAAAAAAATATTTTTGAAATGTTATAAAGCAATAGTTACTTCCTTTTCTTTCTGTAATGGATAGCAAACACGTGTGCCTTTATAATAAAAAATTGCATAAATAAATAAATTGTTAGAATCCATTCTGTCTTAACCACGTCAACTTGCCCCACCTTCACGGGCGTAGCCAAGGGGGGGGGGGGGGTTTCGGGGGTTCAACCCCCCCCCCGAAATAAGCAAAATATTACCTAATATTATACCGAAAAAATACGAGGAGTGAAGAGTTAAATTATTATTACGTTTAAATATATTATGTAGTAATAGTAGCGCCTAGCGCCATCTATTGACGAGAGGCAGACGCAGTTGCAGCCGAACTATTTTGTATTGTAGGGACACTTTGCGTTGTTTCTCGATTATTCGCCACGCCCCTAGGTCGAAATGAGCGGAACTTTGTGGAAGTTCGTGGAAGTTTCTGGACGGCTACTGGGCTGCTATATAAGCGGCGCCGCGGCGCGTGACCGCGCTTACGGCAGTATTGTTCCATGCGAACTCGAAGCGAATAAAAGTGAACAGTGGTGAACGAATAGTGAAGAGAATTAAGTGTACCGTGTAAGTGAGTAATTTTAGTGCACTTTTATTCGATGACCTTGTTAAGGATAGATACGTGAATCATTATTACTGTCGAAAAATGGAGGGGAAAAAAAGGAAGGGTGATAAACCTAAAGGTATGGACTACTGGAAAAAGTGGTGTAGTCAAGGTCAAGGGGTTTCTAATAAAGAAACAAATTTGGATTTAGCTATCAAAGCTTCAGCTACCTTGCATGCTGATAAGAAGACTGCCTACCCCGAAATCTAGTTTGGAATGCCTAGATAATATGTGCGATAAAAACCTTTATCCTAATATTTACACATTACTACAAATCTTGGCTACCATTCCTGTATCCACTGCTACCCCAGAAAGGTCTTTCTCGAGCCTAAGGAGACTGAAAAACTATTTACGAAACACTACAAGTGAAAACAGACTTAATGGTTTGGCTCTAATGAACATTCACTATGGAACAGAAATTCATGCAGATGAAGTAGTGGATATATTTAAAAGAAAAAGCCGAAGATTTCTTCTTTAATGGTTTTAGATTTAGCGCAGAGGAACGAAATTAATTTATCCATTTCATTTAAAGTTAAGAACTTTATAAATATGTCGTAGTTTTTCGGATGAATATATAGATATTAAATTTCATGTAAGTATATTTTTGTTGTTTTATTTACTTCTCAAACTAACCCCCCCCCCCCCAAAACTAAATCCTGGCTACGCCCGTGCCCACCTTACCCTACTTTCCTTTTTTGTGGACCTCCTTACTGTGCGGTTAAAATTGTACACGTCATCACTAAATCAACTTGTGTTTTTGAAGCTCACAAATCCCCGGACGACGGAAATAGTATTAAATATACTTATTACGTTTAGCCTCATTTAAAAGACTATTCGTATAAAGATGAAAGGAGGGTTGTATTGGCCAGTGGTTAGTTTCGCGTTTCACGCAACGTGACCTAGGTTGTACGCGCCCGTCGTGTTTCCGGCTAATTATTATTAAATTACGGTCAATTTTTTCCCGGCCGTAATTCGGGGGAGGGAAAAATTAGGTCCGCCTCGTCCTTTATGAAATAATGCGGTGATTATTTCAGCACCAGCGCGTGTGTCGTTGACTCGCGACGCAAGGCCATCGCCCAAAAATAAAACCAGCAAAATAGAGGCGGTCGAGGTGCTTTGTTTCGCAGGGGATTTGCTAAAGACCGGCGAAAATTTAAGGGGGATTTTATGCTTCGGTCCTCGGGTTTAAGAGGAAATGCTCGGAAATTATTTGTGTTGGAATCGATGGGTAGTTTGTTACTGGATACACTTACTTAGTATGTGTCATTTGTCTTCAACGTTACTATATATCTTTTTGCAGATTTTTCGCGGAGTTAGCCTCATACACTGTGATATATCAGCTAATATAAAAACTTATTAACGCACTTTCCTTGAGGTATAATATTACTAAGAGTAGAATGTTTTGCTTGAGGTATAATATTACTAAGAGTAGAATGTTTTGCTTATTATCGAACCAACATGGATTAATTTATTATACCTAAGTGAATAAGTATAGTTATATCATATTATTTAATTATTAAAATAACAAGAAGTAGGTATCGTTTAGAAACGGATTTAATAAATAACCATGGGAGAAAGTGTTGTTCACAAGAGTTTAACACATAAATTTTATATTATAAATTATAAAAACAAATAGAGTTTACATGATAATATAACAATAATTGGTTATAATAAAAATTAAAAAATAAGAAATACATAAATTATATAAACTAACTAACTAATCTAACTAATCTAACTAATCGCGAATACCGAGACCTCCAAGTTTTACTTGTAATGTACATTGTAGCCATGAAAAATTTTCAAAATTACAATTTGTAATATCTGAAATTGAGCGTTTCAAAAGAAAATCAAATTTTTCCAAAAATTCAAAATTATTAAAACAAGGGACACATCTAAGAATATAAGCAATACGTGGGATTGCGAAGGAATGTCTTAACAAAAAATATGCAGTATGGGAACTTAACTGCTTTAAATTTTCAGTTAGACTTTTTAAAATATTAATTTTTTTATTTATAGTTTCTCCAATTTCTTTACTTGAAAATGGACAGCCTAATAAACTAAACGAATCTAGATTAACTAAACAAATTTCAGGAGCTGTTTTGAAAAAAAATCTGCAATAAATGAAGATTCAGACTTTTTTTGCAAAATCAGAAGTTAACATTTTTTCAAATTTAGTTCTAGACCAATAGCTGAACTCATCGAAATGATATTTTTAAAATCATTTAAAACAGTTTCTGGGTCTCCTGCAATAATTCCATCATCTAAATACCAAAGATTAATTTCAGAATTAAGGCTTTGTATTAAAGAATTAAGAACAAGACAGAAAAGAGGGGGACCTAATGGGTCTCCTTGTTGAACACCTCTTTTAGACAAAAGCAGATATTCCCCATATGACAAAAAAGAGGGCTCTTTATAACATTGAGATATAAATAAAAAGAACTCGGGAAACATTTCCTTAATATTGTGCAAAATTACGTCTCTATTAATCATATTGAAAGCATTCTTAAAATCAATTTTAAGAACCACTTTGTCGCAAGAATGCGGAAATTTTAAAAAAACGTCGAACTGAATGAGTAGCTGCTTCGGCACCACATTTTGTGCCAAAACCTAGTTGATGTGGTCCAAAGGAAGCACCCAAGGAATCATAAATCCGAAAACACATTACTTTGGCAACTAGGCGGCGAAGGCATAAACGCATAAAGGCATAAATTAAAAATATGAACAGAGAAATCTGCCAAAGAATTTAATAGATTCAAAGATGCTGTACCAAGCTCATCATAAATTAAGCCCTCCAGATGACTCAGGTTTAAATGAACAAATTGCTTTTCTTATTTCTACGATAGAAATCTCAAAAAGAAAACTGTTATGTGGTGGATCTGGAAAATGTAGATCTTGAACGGGTTCAGGATGTTTTGACAATAACTTTTCCAATGTAGCTTCATTTTTTTCCGCTATAATATCTTCTGACGTCAGCAATCTAATAGCTCCTTTTATGTCACCTTCAGAAATTTTTGTTTCAATTTTCTTTGCAAAATTACGGGATTTTCCATGTTTAGGTGATTTATTTTTCTTGTTCTTGTGTTCTTGATACAAACTTAATAATTTCTCAATAGGTAAAATTTTGTTCTTGAACCAGATATTAAGGTTGTTTTTTAAAAGAGTGGCCAATGAAGATTTCTTACAAGATCTTGATTTTATAGGAAGACTTAGCACAGCATATGGAAATATAAATAGAGAAATCCAAGAAGAAAGGTCATTTCTTGAAATACACTTATTGATTAAGGAGGAAAGCTCTTCAGCTACCTAGCTCCTTTTGGAATTCCCTTTAAAACCAAAACTGTAGATTTTAATTTAGAAAATTGTTTAACAAGAAGAGATATATCTACTAAGGAGTCTTCTCGAACCTTATACTAAAATCGAGCAACTCTTACGCCTGGCGTAAACAATAGCACGTGGGTTGAGATGTTCGCCAGGGCCGCACTGAGGCTGGACCTTTATTTAATTTTAGTTTTACATTTGTTTGCATCAAAATATTTCGGAAAAGAATTATTGGCTTCATTAAAATGGTTCAAAACATCGATAAAATTATTTGTGACAGTGTCTAAATAGCTGAAAACAACAAGATAAAACCACCATTGCGCTCGAGTGCGTCTCTGTTGCCGAGTCGGGTCAAATTTTATAGCCTACCGACCAATCGCGGAACGTCATTGAACACGTGATTTTATTTACGCCAGGCGTCCGGATTGCTCGATTTTAGTATAGAATTTTTGCTTTCTAAATCATTCTTCATCTCACATAAAGTCTGGGTATTTTCGAAACTTATAGAACCATTTGACCGATTTATTCGATGTATTTTTGAGACATGAATTTTTAAACCATGTTCACTTTTAAAAAATCTTGAACAAACGCTGCAACAATGATGCTGCCCTTCTATCTTCGACGGTAGTGAACTTACTTTTGTTAAAAGATCGCATGGATCACCAGAAAATAAGAGATTGATTGAATTTTTAAATTTCTTTGTAGATAAAATTAAAGGAGATTCCATTGGATTAAAAATTTCTTCGGGTATTTGATTCTTTGTTATATATACGTTAATATTTGTCTTGTATATTTCTGAGATAGCCAAACATTCCACAGATGTACCAAAAGCTCAATTTTTCTTCATTCTCAAACAATAATTGGATTTATTAAGATCGAAATCTAATATAAAATTTTTAAAAATTTCCCAGTTAGAGTAGATATAGTCGACTGATTCATGTCTAATATTATTATAGTTATTCTCTGTTTGGTATAAATATAAACTTACAGCTCTAAACAAGCAATTCCCATCTCCAATAATTTTCGATATTTTAAAGGTAAATTTTTCCATCAAAACTGTCAGATTGCAATTTTAGGATATTATGTCAAAAATCTGCATTATTCTAAATCCATTTTAACAGCCATATTTGTGTGTTCGCAGTATCCAATAAGTTCTTGAGGTCCTGGTATTTCTTATTAACGAAATTAATATAGTTGTATAAAATAATTGTTACTATTTTTATAGAAAAAGCTTTGTAAAACAGAAGTAAAATAATGTAACACGCCCTCCTTCGTTGGTGGTGGCGCCTCTGGTGGGCGGCAGAGCAGTATAAACCACGGCGATAAATAATAATAATCTATTGCCGTGGTATAAACTAATATGGGCAACACATGTATCATAACTACAGCACCACGCACGCTTTCTTTAGAAAGAGCAACGAGAACGTCCGATCCTTGTCTATCCATCTTATTATAGTCTATCTCAGTCTTGCTATTGTTGATAACTTTTGAAAAGAGTGTGCTGTATTAAATAGTTATTTACATTGCGAGATGCGTAAGCGCACTTTCTTGGCCGAGAAGGTTGTTTAACGCCCGTGTTGCCTCGGAACTTAAAACTCTCTCCGAGGCCAAAAAGAGCTTACGCATTGAGCAATGTACTACATTTTTCCTCCTACCGACAATTTCATATTAGGTAGGTAAGTACTTTGAATTTAAATAGACTATGGAGTAGATTGTGAGTAATAATCTTCATAATAGCCATTGTCCAGGTATTACTAAAATGATAATCGGTGATAAAGATAAATATAAGAGATAGAATGCAGTGATAATAAAAAATAACTTCTTGTGGGATTGAACCCGGGACCTACGAATTACTAGTCTCGTGGTCGACGTGGTCTCACCATTCAGTTAAAGAAGTGCTTGTTAAATTTAGACTTTTAGGCGGTTCTTATATTTGACCTGGGTACATCAGATCCCTCTGGAGATGGGTCGCCGAACTGTTTATTTTAGCGTTCAGTTTCCATTCTCCCTTCTCCAATTCTGTGTAGCTGTCACTCCTGTCACTGCCTTCCGGCCGATCGATCGGTGTGACGTCACGACCATACCCGCGCTTTTCGTGTCGTTTCAAATGAATAGCTTGCGGTCACAACTTTAATTATTTATTGCAAATTAAATATTGCGATTTGAGGGCTGATATTTGGTGTGTGCTCTGGAGAGCAAATATATTAAAGAAAAAAAATTGTTCAAGTTCCCCATTACTGGATTAGATTGTGTATCATGCCCTTTGTCGTTCATCGCTGTTTCTAGGGTTTTGCCAATGGGACTAAAAATGTGGAGAAAATATCTGAAATTGGAAAGTGTCGGAAGAAGAAGCAAACATACTTGAATAGCAGGGACTGGGAAGCTTCAGTCGTTCAATTTGATTTATTATAGTTTAAAAATACAATCGGGACTGGAAAGTAGTGATGCACTTGTGTAATATTGATATGTATTCATTTGACAAAATATCATACGGCATATACTGCCAACCATATATGGATGCAATTCACCCAAGTGTTACAATTGTTATTAAAAGCAGGCCAATTATTATATTTATGCAATGCGGCATTTAAATTGTTTTGTGTTTGTGGCACACTAACCAGAACCTTTTTTTTTTCAAAGTGCCTAAAAGCTATACCCAAGAAGTTATTATTCGCCCACATGACCTATAGAATGAATAATTTTATGTAGCATCGTAACACGTCTAAAACCCAATAAAGCAATGGGTGCAATTCGCCTCGTTCAATCTGTTTTGTTTTAAGATAAAACACATTAGGGTAGTTACGTATAAAAAATATGCTAAACAGCAACCCCCTTCGCGTGATGTGACACGAAAAACTCTTCCCCATAAACACACCGCAACGACGTGACTTAGCATAATGACACATTTAGCCCCATTACCAGTACATTAGAAGGTGTGTCGGGCGGAGTACGCTAATCAGCCTGAGCCCCGGATTAAGTAAGTAAGCTGCCGCGAGACGAGGGAGAGGCGAGAAAGAAACGGTCTGAGTGGATAGAATATGTTTATTCGCGCGAGTGGAGTAAGATGGCGGGGGAAAATATGGGCATATGGGCGTGTACAACTTTTACGGGGAAAACTTCGGGAATCTATAGCAAATGTCAAAATAGGTAGATTCTTTCATATAAACATGTATCAAAATCCGAACGGTTCTCAATATACAGGGCGTCAAAATTTAATTTTGTTCAAGTTTTATTTTATTTTCACTGCAGGAAGACAACTAAGGCAAACATATATTTGGTACAATTTAGACACACATTAAATACTATACAGGGTGCTCCTTAATGACATGCTATTTAAGGGGGTTATTCTTGGGCCCATTTTAAGAAAAAAACTTCATATGAACGTATGTCGTAAACGTCCTAACTTTTGATTGAAGTTCATTTTTTTTAAATTGAATTTTGGCTACATCTCCCGAAATAATCAAGCTGCTGAACTGAAATTTGGCACTGCTATGATTTTGGGGATGGAGAATAAGCTGAAAATTACAATTTCACCGTATCTCACAGAGGGCGCCACTTGCGCTGTTTTTTGATCACGCTTTTACGCGTAACTTTTTTGAGGTTATCTTTTTGGCCCTGCAGGTCCATCATTTTAGTGCATATTTTCATTCTGCAAGAAAAAGGTACTCTTGTTCCATGACGATTAAATCAACCGTTTGCTTTGAAATTGCCAATCCAAAACACCTGTTGACTTCAATATTCGAAACATAAAATTTTCACCTACCACCTTCAAGTGTTACAGATCAACTGTACCATTTAAAGCTGTGATGTTTGTTCCGTAATGGTCTGGACAAAAACAAGCAGATAATCTATTGTCTCATTATATTGCGACGTTTCGACTCAACCTAGAGTCTTCTTCATAGCATCTACAACGATTAATACAATTGCTCAATATGTGTTTTTGTTATTGTTTGCTTTGAATATTATACAAATAATTTTTCTTTAAATTTTTCCTTTTTTTAACTTATAATTAAAATTATAACAAGTTAAAGACATAAAATGAGAGTTAGATTAACATCAAAAAACATTTTCCAATCACAAACATTGAACACTTATTTGAAGACAACATTTTATTTAAATAAGTATAAAATTATTTCTTATAATAAACTGAGAAAAACATCCCTATGAATAAAGTACCAAAAATTATTCGCTTTCAAAATGGAAAGGATTGAATTTGTCAAAATTTGGACACTCTATTTCAAGAAAACCAATGGTGTTTTGACCAATGCCCATTTGGCATTTTTTTCATCATTTTGAATGAACAATAGTTGATCTGTAACATTTGAAAGCAGTAGGTGAAAATTTTATGTTTCGAATATTGGAATCAACAGGTGTTTTGGGGCATGTTTTGGTAATTTCAAAGCAAACGGTTGATTTAATCGTTATGAAACAGGAGTACCTTTTTCTTGCAGAATGAAAATATGCACTAAAATGATGGACCTGCAGGGCCAAAAAGATAACCTCAAAAAAGTTACGCGTAAAAGCGTGAACAAAAAACAGCGCAAGTGGCGCCCTCTGTGAGATACGGTGAAATTGACATTTTCAGCTTATTCTCCATCCCCAAAAACATAGCAGTGCCAAATTTCAGTTCAGCAGCTTGATTATTTCAGGAGATGTAGCCAAAATTCAATTTTAAAAAAATGAACTTCCACGCCCTGTATCTCAAAAGTTAGGACGTGTACGACATACGTTCATATGAAGTTTTTTTTCTTAAAATGAACACCCTGTATATTAAAAATAGTTCGGCCTATTTACAAAAAATGTATTGATACATGTTGTTAGCATTCACTCTACCATTTTTGAAATAAATGGCAAAATTTGACACCATCTAGCGCAAACAGTTTCATACTGCTATAATAATGTAAATAAACACATTACCTACAAATAAGTATTATTATTAATATTATTATTTGCACGATTATCCTTGGGGTCATGTCGTACAGAGAAAAATCCGAATTTAATTATAATTAGAAAATTATATTACAATCTATATTTTTTCAATACTTTTTAACATCCTGCATAAAAACCTCGTCTCATTACGTTACATAGATAATTCAATGAAATTAAATGAAATGACATAAAATTGGTAAAATATTAAAATATTAACCAATCAGGTGACGAGTTCGGCATTAATATCTACCACCAGGTAGTAGTGTTATCGCTGAAATCCTACTCTCTTAGTTACGCCCTAGTTACGCTACAATAATATTGTGGTAGCTAAAACTGATAGGGATAGGTAATCCCATAACTTCTTCACAGTATACCAAATTCAATATAGGACTCGAAGATACAATTTGAAGTAACGCATTGCTCGTTAAATATCTTCTATTAACACAATAAAATATATTCAAAATTGAAGGCTCAACCTAATTACAGCTATCAAATAGACTTGAACTTTTAAACATGCTGTAGTTAAATTTTAATGTGGCTAGTTAAGTATATTTTATATATAGTGTGTCTCCGGATTTAGTCTATATAAGGTGTAAATAACAAAAAAAATCGTGTTGAAATTTGAGCTTCTGGGGACATAATTTTAGTTTCGAAAAATCACGTATTGTGTTAAAGTGCCCTTTTTGTAGGTTTTACGAAAAAATGTTATTAAGGAAACTTGTTCAGAATGAAGGACTGAAGAGGTTAGCGAAATTTCAAAAGCCTAGGCCTACTTTGATTTTTTGGCATTTTCCCACTTATTTTAAGAAAAGGGCCCTTTTTATATGTTGTACGGCAAAATGTTATTTAGAAAACTTGTTCATAATGAAACATTGTATAGGTGTGAAAATTTTCAAAAGCCTGGGTCTACTTTATAACCAAAATGGTTATATTTAAGCGCCAGAAGCTTGAACTATTTGATGGTTAAATAAAATATAACATTTTCCTATTTGCAATGTATTTACAAATGAAATTTGTACATGAAAGGTTGTTACAATAAAGGGAACTTGTCGAAAGTACACTAAGTAAGTTATTAAGTTTATGCTTTACGATTGAAAGGTTTTGTTTGACATTGGTTCGGAAAAACCATTGCACAAAAAGTTCGATCTTTTAAAATACACAATCAGAGACGATGTGATACAGTTATAAGAGCACTGCAGTTCAAAAGTTCACGCGAGATGCTAAAGTTCGTTTACGAGCACTTAGAAAAATTGAACTATTGGATTCCACAGAGTACCTCGAAACATTCCCAAATTAAAGCCGAGTAGTTGCCACCACCGCTCCAAGCTCCTTGTTCGTGAATTACGACCTCGGTTAGGCATCGAGACTCGAGTGGGTCGTGGGGTGTCCGAGCTGGTGCTGGAAGGTGTGCTCAATACTCAAAAGCAGGGTTGTAAGGTTGGTGTGTTGGTACTTAGTCCGTTACTATGGCTCGCTTACGTGCTTCGGGTGCTCACATGTAAAGGAAATGACACAACCAGTCTCTGTTAAAGACCTATTGCAGTCGAAACATCGACGCTTTTACAAGGTCTATTAAAAATACTTAAGTGTAAAATATTGTATAAAATAAATAAATGAATGAATCTGTACAGATTTTGCAATTTAACCAACCAAAACTTTGACTTATAACCTTGCGATGGACTTAGCATGTAGCTTTGACGAACCCCGAACCCTATGACATTAAAAATTACTAGGTATACAAAAACGATCAATTATCTTGACTTAACATCACTTTATTATTTAAATTAAATGCTTTAAATTGAACTAAATTTTAATACAAAAAGTAACATATATAAAGGCAAAACAATTGGCGACTTCTCGATTTCACCTCTAGACAAAAACGCAAAAACAATAGCCCCTGTAGGCTAGGTAGAATAAGAAAACTTGTCGTAAACTCTACATCACACCAAACAACTTAATTGTGGGGCATCTAGCGATTCTGTGCAAAAAACGTCACCTAATATAATTTAAATTACCAAATTTTGGCCACGACCCATCATGTGTAGCCCACAGAACAAGGGAAACAGATTGCGAATGAGAATGGCTACGGCAAAGTCGACAAGTGCATCGCATACAGATGAAATCAATAATCTATGTAGCTAACTCACCCGGAATACTGCCTTCTGTAGATACACTCCCTGTGGTCCTCACGATGTTGACTGATAGATGTGGGAAAAAACCATCCAGAACTTGTCCACAAGGTTCACTCACACGTGGTCAATCACGTGTAAAAGAAAAACCAGAAAACCTATTAGCACAGCAAAACCAAAAACACACAGTATACCAAACCACTTAAGCTGCTCTCAAAGACGAGTATTAAGTCCCGAAAAGAGATTTCCCAGCGGAAAATTCTAATGAATATTTCGGAACTTAACCTTACGTGATGAAAACCTTACGAGTGATAAAATTAGGAAGCGACCGATTCTTGTCGCCGGGCCTATTTATAGCCTTTTTCGCAATATGAACGACATCCGCCCTCCAGAATGTTATAGAAGGTTTTTAAGTTAAACTTATTTATAAAAAAACTCGAAATACACACAACCGAAAAAAATCAAGGGGACAGGCTGTGGTGTTAACTGTCAATTCTGCCAAACTCTTACCACTACTAGACTAGAAGGAAATGTCGAAAATAAAGACTGATCGTACATGAAGTTAGCACCGTTGCGCTAACCGATCACAAAACTAAATAAAGTGAATATTGTCTGTGATTTACATCAGACAGTATTTATTTACAACAATGTATTTGTTATAATAATGCATACCTTCAATTGATGAATAAAATTTAAACACCTTTGCAACCGGCATATACCTTTTTATACTGTTCAACAGTTTGGTTCTGAAACAACAAGCTCTACATCGGTAGGCAATTTATTATGCATAAGGTTGTATAGGTGGTTGCAGATAGTAGGCCAACATTCTTAAAAATGTTTATACGGGGTGCAAAACGAAGGAATCGGAATTAAATAATGCATTTAAAACGTCGTAACGAAAACTAGACCGAATTTTCGTTACAACTTTGATTTTTGTGTGTTTTAATTTTTTAGCAGAAAAAATCAGGGCCGATCTAGGCATTTGAAAATTTTCACACTTATATGGAGGGTTTTCATTATGAACAAGTTAGATTTTATTACGAACAAGGTAGATTTCAATATAAAATAAAAAATTTGGGTTTTCGGTCGCTATACAGTGTGATTCAGTCATGATTTTATTTTTTTTATTTTAACCACATAGCGGGACCCCGAAAAAAGAAAGTACGAAAAATTTTTTGGCGAAGTTAAAATGTGGGGCAAATCAACCAAAACACCCGCGCGGTCAACCTTATTAACGAAAGTTAATCTTGAAACACTTTGAGAAAACGTTGTATTCACATCACAAACACTTGCATTTACTTGAGAAGTTTTCGCGAGTTTCCGTACACAATAATTTTTAAAAACACGAAAAAATTGCTATCAGTAACACTGTCTAACGGTGTATATCCGTTTTCACTTTGCACAGTTTCCGTTTTCCTGTATATTTTTGGAGAACCACTAAACGATACCATATCCTACTGACTGGCCTTGTTGACGTTTATTTTGCCGCTTGCGCCACAATATATCAAAATTTAACGAATTTAGTAGATAGTAAAAAGCAAATGATTGAAAATAATACTTGCACCGTTTTATTTTTTTTTTTTTGAGTGCAGCAACTATGCGAACGGCAGCTCTCCGCCACGCAGACATTTGGGTCGTGGATTTATTTTGGTAAACACTGAGTAATGTATTTGGCTAACTGGTAATGAGAGAAATAAAATTGATTAAAAAAAAAGGAATTTGTTGAGCGCCACTGTATTTTGGGTTTCTAAAAAGTTAAGTTTAAACACAGAAAAAACTATAACTTTATTTTGAGGTTAGAAAGTTGTTGAATTTGAAGAGAAAGGTGTTACTAAAAATTTACAATAGTGTTAGCAATGTAGTTGACAATTATGTATGAAAAAGTTCGAAAAAGAATTTGCATAAATGGTACGCCACTGGACTGACTGTAGTAAAATAACAATGAGATAAATTGAGTCAGTTACCGTCTTATTCTTAACGCAAGAATAAGTTAAAAAAATTAACCATGTAAAAAGGGGGACGACGTTCATGAACTTCGCTTCCTAAGTTTCTCATTTGACACATAAAATATATGGGGAATAAGCAGGCACTGTACATATATGAGTGATAAAAGTTATTAAAATGCTTGTCTAAAGTTGCAGAAAAGATTATAGTTTATAATTATGTTTATATGAAAACGACCTAACGCTTAATGCTACACTGGCCTTAATTTATGCTGTGGACATCCTCGGTGCTACTCTGGGTCAGATGATAAGCGTAGACAGGTTCGGTAAGAGTCGTAGTACAGTACAAGTACTACTCCAGCAGACATAGGCTGTCAGACATCACACGTCCGATAGGTAATGAAAAACGTGTCTGAATGCAATACCGAACAAGTAGGCACCATCGAATGACAAGCAGGTACTATCGAAAAGCAATCAGGCACCATGGAAAAACCTAAAATTGATTAATGAACACCTTGGAAAGCATTTAAGCAATCACTTTTTTTTCCAGAAGATAAGACAAGAAAATTTTACTACTTAATCACGTTGCATAACCTCAAAATTTTCAAACCTAAAAATCAAAGAAAAATATGATATACCCAGTTAGAAGTCATCATTTATCGAACACTTACTTGTCAGCATCAGGAAACAGCGGAAAATTGGTGGAAAAGCCTTTAAGAGCGGAGAGAAAACCATAAACGATATGCTCTTTACTTTTCACCAGAAAATGACGATTTGGGGCCAACGTTTGAAAATATCACTTTACTACGATCCGCCAAAGCGAGATAAACGTTTTCACACGGCTTGTTGCAACGGATGGTCTTGATTTTTCAGATATCGCCAGGTGAAAAAGACCCGCATCCGTTTTCCATCAGAAGCACCCAAAAAGTGAGGTTCTATCACCCGCAATCTGACATTTGTCATTCCCAAAAAAACAAAATCCTATGATGACCATAGATAATTGGAAGCACAGATGGAACACTCGAGGGAACACTACAAACAGATCACCACAAAACAGTAAAAAAGAACAGAACGGTACGTAGTCCATTTTTAGTAACAGTCCCATTCGATAGTACTGTGACAAATGTCAAACTGAATATGGGTCACAGACTTCAGAAGTAAACAAAAACAATGATAGGTTAAAGAGATGAGAAAGTGTTCGATAATGAAATTAATGCAAAATAGCAGTAGCGGTTCCAGGTAAAATGAGATTTTAATTAAAATATCATTACCGAAAAAAAAAACGCTACATACTTTGTATGTTACTATTTTGTAATAAAAAAATATGTTAGCTGGTATTGACGGGTGTTATACAGTGTCTGCCAGAAAGTTGGATACAAATGGGAATTTTCTTTATTTGAAGTTTCTCAAAAAAAAATTATTCTTGATAAAAGTTGGTGCTTGCGCTTAAACTCAAAATCCACCCGCAAAAGTTTTGAAATTTCGATTCGTGTACAGGGTAGGTTGAAAAATATGAAAATTCCTCAAGAGTACAGTACCCTTATTTTTGGAACTACATCAGAGTGTCACTAAGGAAAGTTGTTTGGAATCTTAAGACAATGTCAAATATGAATTCACAGCCAAATAAAAAAAAATTCACGCTTGCGCATTTTTTACTCGTCACGCTGTATAATACATAATGTTAGATATGTATTTTGAGGCACATCTTCGAGCATGACAGCACGATACCAATGATTTTTGTTTACATTTAACTAGCATCTTAACCCTTTCGGGACCAGACCCGGACGAACACGCATATAAAAGTTGGGTCAGTGGGACCGGAACCGACTATAAACGCAAGCAGGGAGGCATGAGAAAGGACTGGAACCGGACGGACACGCGTTGACTACGGATACATTGGACCGCCTACTTTACATTGGTCATGCCCCCAATTAATGTCATTGGCTGATTTTCTAGTAATGGTATCTAGTAATTCGAACACAAGCTGATTTGCATGTGGGTGCATGCAAAAAATGACTTATATTGTGAAAACATCTGTTGTTATGTAATGACTGTTTTGCAATTAAGGACCGGAACGCATGCGCTTCCTGCTTTGGTCCACTGGGCACAGACCCTCAGGCGGCCGCAGTCCAGAAAGGGTTAAAAACAATTAATAAGTGAAAGTTCCGCAAAGTGTGTCGTTTTTTTGTATCCAGGTAAAATACTCCTACAATTTCAAACATAACATAGCATCTAATCTGTGGAACATAAAAATATTTTAATAGAGCAACAATTTAAGAGTTATTTAATAAATGAGAATTCAACAATAAAAATTATACAGCGGGATGAATAAAAAATGCAAAAAGTGTGAATTTTTTTCTTTTGAGTAGGTGGCTGTGAATTCATATTTGACATTGTCTTGAGATTCCAAACAACTTTTCTTAGTGCCACTCTGATGTAATTCTAAAAATAGGGGTACTTTACTCTTGAGGAATTTTCATATTTTTCAACCTACCCTGTATACGAATCGAAATTTCAAAATTTTTGCGGGTGGATTTTGAGTTTAAGCACAAGCACCAACTTTTATCAAGAATAATTTTTTTTTGAGAAACTTCAAATAAAGAAAATTCCCCTTTGTATCCAACTTTCTGGCAGACACTGTATAAAATTAAAAATATATTGTTATATTTTTTGACATATTTTCGTTAAAATACGCATTTTTTTATATTATCTGACAAATTTTGTTCTGAGATAATTTTACCAATTTTGACTTTTTTACATTGGAAATGTTTATGTTCGTATATAAGGGAGTCGAGTTATTAGCAGTCGCAGTCGCAAAAATTACCTTTTTGATGGCCCAACTTTTTGTAAAAACAAATTCGAGATCCATGGCCTACTTTTCGAGAAATTTTTGAAAAACCAGAATATTGACGAAACTTCTTTGGTATGTAACTTTTTTATTTCAAGAGTTATCGAAAAAGTTTCTGAATAGAATCTGTAGGCAAAATTGATTAATTTAAGCCTGCTTTATCATAATTTGGCAAAATCCCGCGGTTTAGGGGGTGCTCTCTTAGCGCTTAAAAAAAGTTACTCAATTATAGCAGGCCATGGCGTCAAAAAACTACCTATTTTATGCACTTTCGATCGATATATCACAAGCGCTACATATCCCTTGCGTTAGCCTGATTTACAATTTAAAAAAAAAAATAAAATTTATATGTCTTGGAAAAATGCTTTCAAAGTTCGGTTAAATAAACTACAGCTATCGATTTAATTAATTTCACAACACATTACATTGCAAATCTTTTGTCAAAATGAAATTTGTTGCGAGAAATCTGCATCTCCCACATTTTTTAAATTTTCTAGTATGCCTTGAAAAACAATAGCAACCAGCTTCTGTCAGTCAATCAATTGGATCTTTCAAACATTATTGTTTGATAGAAGTTGAAAGAATTGATTTAAGAAATAGGTACTTGTATAAAATTAGCATGGCATTATTTTCAAACGAAGACACATTCAATTTATTTGTAATGTACGTGGAAAGCAACTTTAATTCAACGCTAGCGTTAACACAATATCAACATAGATATGCAAACGCCCCTAGTCCAAATAGAACCATATTTAAAAAGTTATCAAGTAACTTAAAAAATCATCAAATCGGAGATGTGTGTGAAAACGCGCCATGATTTTTTAAGTTACTTGATAACTTTTTAAATATGGTTCTATTTTGACTAGGGGCGTTTGGATATCTATGTTGATACTGTCTTAAAGCTAGCGTTGAATTAAAGTTGCTTTCCTACATTACAAATAAATTGAAAATGCATGCCATGCTAATTTTATACAAGTACCTATTTCTTGAATCAATTCTTTCAACTTCTATCAAACAATAATGTTTGAAAGATCCACTTGATTGACTGACAGAAGCTGGTTGCTATTGTTTTTCAAGGCATACTAGAAAATTTCAAAAATGTGGGAGATGCAGATTTCTCGCAACAAATTTCATTTCGACAAAAGATTTGCAATGTAATGTGTTGTGAAATTAATTAAATCGATAGCTGTAGTTTATTTAACCGAACTTTGAAAGCATTTTTCCAAGACATATAATTTTTTTTTCTAAAAAAATTGTAAATCAGATTCTATTCAGAAACTTTCTCGATAGCTCTTGAAATAAAAAAGTTACATGCCAAAGAAGTATCCGCAATTTTCGGGTTTTTCAAAAATTTCTTGGGAAGTAGGCCATGGATCTCGAATTTGTTTTTACACAAAGTTGGGCCATCAAAAAGGAAATTTTTTTTTCAAATAAAGTTCTCCGAAAAATGCATATTTTTCAAGATATTTCCAAGTGGCCCTCCGTCAGTGGACACCCTGTATATGATGTTATCATTTCCAATGGGTCCGATGGTTGCAAGGATTGCGAAATCTGTGAATTTTTTATTGAAAAAAGCGATATTCCTATTCAATCGCATTATAAGGTACACAAAACGACACTAAAAAAATTGCTGAAATATTTGTTTCTTTTTTTCCAGAATGTACAGCCCTTTCGCTACTGACGGCAGTGTTTATTTATTTATTTAATGAACACACTGCCCAAAATTGTACTCATTAATATGGCTGGGGAAGGTACAAGACAAAAAATAAGAAAAAATATATTAAGATTAAAACATCACAAGAAATGGTTTATGGTGCAAAAATATAGAATATAAAGATATTTGTGCTAGGCGCAGATAGATAAAAAGTATTAATCTACAGAGCACAAGCAATAATTGAGACAAAATCTCTAGAAAATCGAGTTTGATAATTGATTATGTCATATAAGGAAACGCAAAATGAGTATTTCCTGTTATTTTCAAGGGAAGCGAAATTAAACATTTCCATTAAATTAGGTTGAGGAAAACCCTGAGGAGGGTAGAATCATTCTTGTCTAAAAAATAAATATTTTTAGAAACCGACGCTGGACAGACTCTATCATCTGCATCGATTGTGTACTATATCAGTGTCAGAGAAATTTCGACCCACTATAATAATAAATTAAAAGTAAAAAAATATTTTTAAAAAAAGCTTTTATTTAAATGCGCTAAAAAGAATAAAATAATCTTTTCTTTTAAAACTTTTACTATCAACTTATAACGTCATTCCACAATTTATATGGTATTTACTTAGTTTGAAAACTTAAATCTCGCGACAAGCTTTTATATCATATAAATTGTGGAATGACGTTATAAGTTGATAGTAAAAGTTTTAAAAGAAAAGATTATTTTATTCTTTTTAGCGCATTTAAATAAAAGCTTTTTTTAAAAATATTTTTTTACTTTTAATTTATTTTGTAATTTTTAGTTTGGCCAGGTGTCTGAGTCTATTCATCTCAGTTAACGCATCATTGTTGCAAGGTCGTTTGCCGGTTAGTTTAGAACAGTCTAGCTCTTCAATGAGGAGTCCTTCTAATGATCTAACCCTACTTAAGGCCACGTATGCTTGACCAGGCGCGAAGAGCTTGGAGCCTAAATATACAACGAGACAGGTTGCAGACCAATGCTGTTGACGCCTATCTCACCAAACTACACAAGTCAAAGTTAACTAGTCCGCCATCTTGGGTGTTCCGCCATGTTGGATTTAGAATGACGTCACACATATAATCATGCATTGTCATCCAAATTAAACGTGTGTACAAAATTTCAGCTCGATCGGTTGAAATTTAACTAGTCCGCCATCTTGAGTGTTCCGCCATGTTGGATTTAGAATGACGTCACACATATAATCATGCATTGTCATCCAAATTAAACGTGTGTACAAAATTTCAGCTCGATCGGTTGAAATTTAACTAGTCCGCCATCTTGAGTGTTCCGCCATGTTGGATTTAGAATGACGTCACACATATAATCATGCATTGTCATCCAAATTAAACGTGTGTACAAAATTTCAGCTCGATCGGTTGAAGATATCTGCTTCAAAATTGAGTTGCAAGATTCCACCCGAACAAATTACATACATACATACATACATACATACATACATACATTGCAAGTTAAATAAAAGCTTTTAAAAAAGAAACAAAAATTTTGGAAGCTTGACCGACTACATTCAGTGTTGTAGCATAATATGCTATATTTTCTTTGCTTATGTACGGCTTTCTCGAAATCGTTGGCTTAATAATACCAAACTGTGCAGCAAAAGAGAATGTGTCTGTGGCGCTGTACCTGCACATCGCCCGCTCCCGATGTCAGTGACGAATCATTACGCGCTGCGGGCCGTAATGCGAATGTTTGCGCTGGCTCACCCGCCCGCCCGTACGGATATTAATGTGCCCGGATTATGGAGCAGAGTGCCAGCCTCCGTCCCCCGAGACACCGGCGCACAGAGGTCATTTATGAAAATTTAGGCAGTAATTAATACAAACATAGAAATCTTAGGCTTTAACTGAGCTTAAGTTTATATATATGTTATTATTTTTTCTTAGAGTTGTATTTCAGGTCTTACCTCATACAGGGTGTTTATAAATATTTAGTACCTATTATTATTACAAAGTATATATAATCAGCTTAAATGTTTCCAGGTATTTCTAGGATGTTAAATCGAAATAATAACGTTATCTATTTTATTTTTAATCAAATTGGATAAACAGGGTATTTTATTTCTATTTAAATTAATAATAATGAGTATAACAAAAAAACAATATTTTTAAAGTACCAATACGTATTTACAAAAAGACGCAACACTCACTAACTAGGTAACAATACTTAGACTAACTAAATAATTTTATGTTCTATTGTAGGTACAGTTATTGATCAGAATTTTCGGAATCACTAATGTTTTCATTTTCATACATTTTATTATTTGACAAATGAGGCTCTTGAAGCAATTTTAAAACTTCTTTGTTTAAAGGTTGCTTATTAGAACGAGTACCTACACGCTTGGATAATGATGATATGAGAGGGTCAGACGATAGCAATAACCTAGAATATACATCCTTCATAGTTTCCTCCCTTGAAAATTTTCTGGAGTATGATTCTCGATATTTCCGAAAGTCTTTGTTTCTTGATTCAAGAGCTTCCTCTGAAAACATGCCTAGCGGAAGAGGCACTGCCTTTATAATTTCTGGCCCGTGAATTAGTATTCGGTGTAGACTTGCTGGCATGTAGTACCATGGATACAGCTCAATGTAGAGTATCGCAGTGTTTTTGCAGTAATCTGCAAACTCCTTTTTGTTGATTTCATAGCCAGATTACATTGTACTTAATATTATAAATAAGTGCTTTAGAAAATCTTCATCAAGTCCTATAACAAAATCCAAACATTCGTAAGGATGTCCAGTTTGTAGAGATAAACAAAAATTACCTGTTATTAAAGCAGCCTGGCAATAGTTTTGGAAAAACCTACGGGCGGTATTTCCGTCGTTTGTTGTGCCATATCCTTGTTTAGGAATATCAACCAATAGACTTAAGTCCTGTTTTAACCGTTTTATTATAAGGTCTTTTTTTTCTTTCATCATTTGTTTTTCGTTTTTGTCTCGAATCTGCCATTTCTTTAAATCAAGCCTGTATGCAATGTGAAGGCAGCATTCCAAACATCTTATCCATGCGTGTAACGTTGAAATGCCATAATCATATAAACTTTGATCTATTGGTAGTGTCATTAACATTTTCAAGTTGTTCATCATTTTAGGACTTGCTCTACAGATCCCACAGGTTTGCGTTGAAGAATTGCTAATGACAGAAAACATTTTTCCATCAATCATTGTCATTTTAAATGCATGACTAATAGTTAATTGGTGATCATCAATAACTGTAGGTTTAATTTTTGATATTTGATCTTCAATATTTTTTATTTCATTTTTACACAATTCAGGTGTTTCCTTTTGAAAAATCAGTTTTATAGGTCTACAAAACCTGATGGAAGATGGCCGTGGATTTTGCCAGAGTATAGTGCCATTATTGAATGTCATTTGCAAGGGAACGAGGCAAACCGAAAACAAATTTAAATCCGAATATGATTCATCATGTTGCCCGCTAAACTGTTGCTTGTAATGTGAATGCCCTGCACTGCCATCACATCCCCATTTGTATATAATAGTAAATTCATTTTTTGAGACATTTTGCGACAGGTTATTGTAAAGTTCTTGCTGAGATTCTATTATTCTTTTTACTGTGTGGTCAACGAGTGCCTGAAGATTAACCTCAGCGGATATGTCTGTTATACGAATATCATTCTCACTTGGATAACATTTTTTTTTAGCGTCTAAAAGTATATTGTAATTAGGATAAAGTTGGGCATTATGATCTTTTGCGCCCTGTTGCAATAAAATATAAGCTTTTTTGGTTAGAGAGCAATCAAGAAAAAGGGTAAGTGCTTCATCCGCAGAATACTTTACAGGCAAGGTTTCTTTCTTACGCATGGCTTTCTTCATTTTTGTTGCTCTGGCAGGTGAATTTTCTGTAATTTCTTTGATTACACTTGAAGCATTTCGTTGGCCTGAAGATTCGAGACTTTTGCGAGTAGCAAATGTAAGCTGCTCCGCAGAATAATTATTCAATAATGGCATTAATTTTTGCCTTTTTCGTTGGTCGCCGAGATCTTTAAACAACTTTTCTGGCCTACCTCTGCTGGACCCATCAGGTACATTCAACTCTTCAAAAATTATGGATTGATTTAGCCACTCACAATGTCTAGCTTCAAAAACTTTTCGGGACCGTTTGCAATTCTTCCACATTGTGGAAACAGCGCTGTTAAAATTATTAATTTTTCTCGCAACCATATCACGTTGCTCATTAACGTTTTGCTCACTATTTAATTCCAGCTTTCTTAAAACAAATTTAAAAACAGAAGAATTTTTATCAGCAAATGAGCTTTGCTCGCGCCAGACGGCAAACATCTCGTTTTTAGTTATTGACATGGTCCCTAAAAATATATTTTGTAAAGCGCTTGGCACTTCTTGGCACTCAAAATTGTAATTAGCGAGAAGGTAATAGAGCAATATAAGTATAAAAAATATTTGCGTGACAAATATCTTTAAATATTACAATTTGCAGCTTTTGAAAAGTAATGAAATTTTAAGAAATGGTAAAAAAATGATGGATTTACTTGTAAGTATGTTTTAGACTCATGTGCATATGTTTTAAATAACTGTGTCAAATATTAAAGCCCTTACCTTGCACTCTAAGATAACAAAATCCAAATTTAAAAGCCTACAAGTAGAAAAGAGAAATACACTTTACAAACAACGCAACATAACATCACAAACTAAACGCCAAGTTGTCAATAATTGTTTACTGATATAGCAAGTGTTTTCATGGCCAACCCGTATCAGCAAAAAAAAGCACGTTCAAAAATATTATTCTTTGGAATGTTTTCTTTAATATTACAGTATAAAATAATTTATTTTGAAACATAATTTTTGTCATTTATTAATTCCTAAAAAAAATAAAATGACCTCTGTGCGGCGCGGCGAGGTGCACGCTGCGAGGGGCGACTGGATGCGGGGATCAACGCCCTAAAACGAGCCACCGCGGATTTGGAATTTATAATTGAAGAAAATGTCGAGCTCGTGCTATTACAGTTTTGGAAGAAGTTACCAAGGAGACCCCCACAATCACGCAGCGGATGCGGCGGAAGTGGATGCCATTCGCCTTAAAAATCAACTGAAGGAGACTGCTCGGTTACCTAACAAGAGACACTCCACACTTCATATAGTATCTACCCCAAGTAACATTTTAAGTTATAATTATTTATCTTAAGTCCAAATAGTTTTATTAGGGTTATACAATTGTCGCTTAGGGTAGACAAAATAACTATAGGTCTTATAGTAGTTGTTAGGATGTTATTTACTCGAATCGTGAAAGTAATTGTTCTATAAAAGTCTTATGCAGGCATAACATGGTTACTTTAACGTCAACATTATATAGTTTTTCAAAGGTTATTATAAGGTTGTAAAGAGGTCTCCGTCGTTGAGAATACAACAACTTTTACGACTTTAGAAATATAGTTGTACGACGGTTGTAAAGAAAATAATTTGACCACATTAAAACTTTGTGGAGCGATAGTCGTATAAAGACGATTTAATCAGTAAGTGGAAGTCTAATACGACATAGAAAAGAGAACATGACGGTAAGAAAGTAGTGCACATGCGCGTTAATATTAATTTCAACCTCAATATGAACCCAGTAAGTGGTAATTTTAATAAAAATACCTTTATACGACTTTCATCATCATCATTCATTAGTAAAAGTGAGACGTAATTTATTGTATCATATTATGATGTGCCATATATCATACAGTAAATGTAAAGCAGTAATAAATATCTACAGTACGTGTATAAGCATATCAGCATCTGTTAAAAATTATTATGAGTTTTACAAAAGACTGGGCAAATACAAATGCTCAGGAAGTTATAGACGAGCAGTTACAAAAATTTGGAATTAAATCAGTTTTGTCATACAAATCTTTATTTTTTTTATACTACTA